>JAVIAB010000051.1:151481931-152004425 GCA_032433765.1 Megaustenia siamemsis | reverse complement strand
TTTTCTTGTATGTTCTTTCATAATAATATCATACATATTATATGAATAATTCTTATTAATTTGTTATAATATGTGATAATGTAAAAACCGGCTAAGCATGTTTTTTTTTTCAAAGAATAAACTATTTTTCTTATTTCCAATGTATTTTTGTTTAATTCTTTGGAATGCAACCTTGGCATGACTTCTTCATTCCTTAAGACAAGAGGAGGAGAATGTGTGGGGCAATGATGTACACATTGAGAGACTGGGAAGTCTAAAGGTGGAAAAGGAATCTAGTAATGGGAAAATCACATGCATATATAATCAACACCTTACACGAACAGTCGGTCTGCTTACGCTTCAAGAAATCCTGGGACGGGTGAAGGCGCGGATATGGGGCTGCCCCGATTCCGACCATGAATATTATAGAATAAAATAGAACAGCGTGAGACAGTATACATTTATTTCTTAAATAAATTAGGCCTACTAAATAAAGTTATTTCGGTAGGAAATGATATTTATTACACTACAATTTACTACAATTTCTTGTGCTAAGAACACTTGCGTGGAAGCTGTAAAAAAAATCATGGTTACATTTTTTAAAAAAAAACGGCATCGTGCATGAAAATTATGTGTGAAAAATAAAATTGAACATGTCTTTACGTTTAACAAAAGGGGAGAAAAAAAGTAGCAAATTTTCATTTTTCAGTGTCACGTGTTTCCTTTAACAGTATTTGCAGACATCTGGATTCCTTAATGTCATTTAACAGCCCCATTTACTTTAATTGTACTTTTTGGAGAGTATTTCTGTGTCGCGGTTATTACTTCTGTTTTGTCGCTATTGAAGCTAAGATCTTCATGTTATCTAGTTATAATACAGCACCCTTCTGTAACATCATAATTTACTTGTTAAAATTCCCAATTATCGGTTCTTGTGATTTGTTTATTGTTGCCAATACACATTCTTTATTATTCTTAGAAAGGCCGAAACGTCAGTATTTTGTTGTGTTCCTTTCTTGTCAAGCTGTCACCATGCCTTGTAGAAGTGTACTTTACAACCCCCCCCCCCCCCCCACTTGCTCATGGCAACCAGCTTTACCGCAGCATTGCAATTATTTGCCTGTTCCTTTCTCCTCATTATTCTTAGGCCTTCGTTGAAATATTTATTATTTTTATTTTTCAAAATTATCTTGGTATTACACATTGTCAAATTATTTGGTTTAGCAGAATAGATTATAAAATATAATTACATATCTTGTTTCACTTCAATGGGTCTTTTACAATGTTCTTATGTTCATAAATATTATTAATCTGATTTGTAGGTAATTCTTTGTAATATTTTAAATGTGACTCCTAAGACATTATTGTACGATGATCATTACATACCATAGAACTTGGTTTCTCTGATAGAGCTGTGGATAGATTGTAGAACGTCTGGTATCTGTTGCTGTAAAGTCTTTCAACAGCTGTTACAATTTTTTTTAAATTATATTTCTTCTTTCATTATATTATCTGAACCTCATCACTTTCCATGTTTGCATTTGTCAGGACGCTCATATAAACGTTCTCTCTCTCTCTCTCTCTCTCTCTCTCTCTCTCTCTCTCTGTCCGACACTTTTTCCATTGTCAAGTTCTTTCACACCCTCTTGGCGCTCATTTTCTCGCTTGCTGTCTATTCGTTCACTTTCTTCCCCATTCTCTCGTTGTCTGTCTGTCTGATATCTTAACTATTGTGGTATCTTATCATTATAACTGACCTTGTAACGAACCTTTTGTTTCTGATGTCCTAATACTTAGCTTTTCAAGTCTTCTTCTTGTGTTCACATTTTCATGTTTACGCTCTTAGACACGCATTTTTTTTTTGTTTTTGTTTGCCAGCTTTCACCTCTGGCGAAGTCACTAGAGACTAGGAACGGAATTTTGCCTGTTAATTCGTTTTCCCCTGATAGTCATGTGCATAGGGGTCTTTCGCCGCACAGGCAGATAACTCCGATTTCAGAAGTTTTCATTTTTTTTTCCCGTTGATAGTAATTGACGTTTCAAGCTGGGCCTCGCTTCTGAGACCAGGGGTGTTTGCCGCAGAGAGAAATCATAAATAAAAATCCCAACTGGTTCAGCCGGGATTTGAACTCACAACCTCTCTGTCTCGAGACCAGCCAGCCTCCCGCGCTTTTGGTTAATGTGACTGTTGTCTGGATCTCCTCTTTAGTTCCATACATCGTTGACTACAGTTTTGAATTTTGGACCAGTGCACTCTTTTCAGCTGGTTTTAATTTGTAACACCACACACAAACGTAACATTTTTAGTTGAAGTCAGTATTTATGGAAGAATAATATTTTAGCAAAATAGTGTTAGGGGGGAAAAAATTAAAGATTAGAAAACCTAAGAGTTTTGGAGATGAAATATTCAATTGTTAACCACAAAAATGTTAACATTTTAAGATATAACCTCCTGTAATCAATTGGAATATACTTGTATACTTGAAGAAGAAAGTGTGATTTATATTCTTGAAAAGATACAAATAATCAAATTAACTAAAGCGTCAGTAACAAGCAGTTATCGTAAGGATATCAGAGCTTTCCATTGCAAGTATCCCACGGGTGTGACAGTGTCCACTGTAGTATGGATAGCTTTTTGACAGTTTAGCTTGTTTCTCTCTCTCTCTGCGATGAGGACTCAATCAGAGTAGGATTCCAGACTCTCACATGAAGACAGCTGTCTGTTTAAGTGAATTGACATCATGATTAAAGTCAATTAGAGTATTAGATCCATTTAGATACATGTTAAAACGTTGCACTGTGTTCTGCGCCAGTGGCACAGTGCATCCGACTTAAGCCAGCATTTTGTTCAGGTTTGCTTTCCTTAGCCATTGATTGTCCCCAATCTTCCTGCAAGGCAGCAGATTGTCTTTTCTGTTTATAACACAGACACGCACGCACAAAGATATGATACATGACTAAGACATATGCACACTAAGATATGAGATATGACTAACACAGACACGCACGCACAAAGATATGATACATGACTAAGACATGCACACTAAGATATGAGATATGACTAACACAGACACGCACGCACAAAGATATGATACATGACTAAGACATATGCACACTAAGATATGAGATATGACTAAAAACAGCCACACACAAAGATATGAGACATGATTAACACGGACACACACCAAGATATGAGATATGACTAACATAATACACACCAAGATATGAGCTATGGCACACACACACACACAAGCTAAGATATGAACCATGACTAGCACGGAAATACACCAAGATATGAACCCTGGCCAGCACAGTTACCCACCAAGATATGAGCTAGCACGGATATACTCTAAGATATGAACCATGGCCAGCACAGACACACACCAAGATATGAGCCATGGCCAGCACATACACCAACCAAGATATGAGCTACGACTAACATATACACTTGGTAACTTCCACTAAAGTTTGTCTGAGGTTCTTGGTAAAGTTTCTACTGACGACCACGAAGATCCAAAACTTGCAGGCATGGTGGGCGTGGCTGTCGTGCTGGAAGATCAGCCGGATAAGACCTTCAGAGAACGTCAACTTAATGTCCCCTGAATCTTGAGTCCGCTTCTGATAGTACAGTCTGGCCACGTGGCTGGGTGCGTTCATGATGATGTAAGATAGAGACAAGACAAAGAGCAGCCTAGCCACACGAACCTGGGCGCTAGCTCGCACTGAGCTCCACCTAGGATCGTTGATCGGTTTCAGTTCGGAAACTTCCAGCATCGGCAGGCCACTGAGCTTCTTCCACCGGGACTTGTGTATGATAGACAGAACGATCGTGAAGAGCATGACAGTAATGGCAAGGCCATTCACCTCTTCAGCTAGTATTTTCTTTTTTTTTTTTTTTTGTTGTTTTTGGTTTGGGGGGGGGGGGGGGTGTGCCTGGATGTCATTTTGTTGTTGCTATAGGCCTATATGTCTGCTGTTTTTATGTTGATTTCATCCGGTGGGTCATTCTCATCTTTAGTGTATTATATTTGATCCAGTGGTAACATTTGGATGTGAAAGTGGAAATCCACCAAGACGTTAGATAAGAAATTAAATATCTTTCAAAACAAATGTCTACGTCGATCTCAAACTCATGCTAGAAAGAATAAATTTCAAGAATACGTGACGAGCTTTATAAGAAGAAGGCGTTGGCAACACATCGGCCATGTGCTGAGAGCTTAGTGAACTGGACTACAAAGGACAAGATGTAGGGTTCGATCCCAACCGACGGCTTCCGTGTTCACCCACCTTAAATGGGTACCGGATTATTTTATGGGAAAGTAAAACGGCACGGACGTAATACCGACCACATTACCCCAAAAATCATGTGCTGAAGGTATGTAAAATTTATGGTCACTAACACAATATTCCCTATACACCACTTGGCGTGACGGGGGCTCTTTACTTTTACTTATATGCTGAGAATGAGTGAAGATAGACTTTCCCATCAGTCATTCATGTGGAAACCACCTAGTAAAAGAAAACAAGGCAGATCAAGAGAATCGCTTCGAGGAGCAATTACTAGGGAAGGCTCAACCATAGTTCAAAGGATCCGTTTCAGGGGTCAGTGACTCAACCACAGTTCTAAGGATCCGCTTCAGGGGTCAGTGACTCAACCACAGTCACAAGGATCCGTTTCAGGAGTCAGTGACTCAACCACAGTCCCAAGGATCCGTTTCAGGGGTCAGTGACTCAACCACAGTCCTACGGATCCGCTTCAGGGGTCAATGACTCAACCACAGTCCCAAGGATCCGTTTCAGGGGTCAGTGACTCAACCATGGGACTAAGAGCAACATAGAACTAGCAGCAAATCGTCAATTGTGGAGATCTATGACTTCCGCCCTATGTGCAGTCTTCGGTCCGAGAGAAAACTGAATGAGTGAATGAATGAAATAATTTATCTCTTGTTTCTTTATATATTTAATGATAGGCCTAGTTCCAAACCGTTTTTTTAAGTTCTTCGTTTCTTTCTGTGTGTTTTCTGTCACTGGTCTAACACATTTCATTTCGGTGTTGGTGTAATTTCCTGATTGTTCTTGAATCTATCGTCCATGTCTGACGTAGGTAACACGTCGTTGGAATGAAGACTTGGGTGCCTGTTTGGCCTCGAGTTATTTCCTTGTTGAAAAGTAGTTGCGTCATCTGTTCGATATTTCACAATTTTTCTTGAATCTTCAATATATTTTTCTTTTTAAAATTACAGAATGTCACTAGACTTCATAGGTAGCTATATGAATTCCTTCAACATGCCGAACACAGTCGTTTTGTTTTTTTTTCCCCTTTGCAATGTCCATAGCGCTTGTTGTTGACTTTGATGCAGAATTGAAAGTTTTTTAGTAAAACGTTGTTGTCTATGCGTTTTTGTGAAACTTAGTTCCGAGATAATGCATATTTTCATAATCTTGGCTATTATTTTTTTTCAAGTCTTTACTTAGTTTCTGTCCTTTAACTACTCTTCTTATTGTTTCATTCTACAAAGGGGTTTTCTTCTCTTCTTAATACCATAATTTAGCTCCAAATACTGTTGTCTGCTGTATTAATTACTGCTTTCTAAACATTTCCACACTTCTGTGTTTTTCCTTCGTTAGATGGTTTCTTGATTTCCTTATTTAGTTTACCTTCGAGTTTCCTATGCTATTCATCTCTTATTTATTTGAATTTTATTGTCTGTTTTTTTTATAAATACTTTTTTTTTGCACGTTTGTTCGTCTTCTCTTTGCTATTGGTTTTCTGAGTGTGATCAGTGATCACCATTTTTTTTAAGTGTGCATCAATTATAACATTACTGTCTTTGTTAGCACATTAAATCTATCTTATTTTAGCAGATGGGCTGTTCCACCTCTTTCTAATTGTACAAAGAGATGTGCCATCCTATTACGGATCCGTCTGTATTGGTTGGTTGGTTGGTTGCGTTCGCCCGATGACTAAAGTATTCTAGAGTATCGTGGTAGACTAGAATATTCCTCTTCATCATTCGCCCTTACAAGGACGTAGTGGATGTGTCTGCGTTGTGTTGTGGTTTGCAGCATAACTGTTATATTTGCGCCGTGGCAACACATCCGACTTCAGCACGACATTTTTGAGTTCCCGGTTGTCTTCCCTCTTCGATCCCTGCACGCTTGGCCAGACTAGACAGGTTAGTCTGTTACTGGAGGCACCACGGAGAGGTGGAGCAGGGTCTGGATCGTTTTGGTTCACCGATCCTGGCGCAAGCCATCAGCTGTGGGTCGCTGACAACTTCCAGCTCTGGTGCTGGGAGGCACGCCTACGGCATCTTTCTCGTCGGTGTTGTAGTACACCAAAGGAGCGCATGGACATTTACAGCACGCTCTGCAGGCAGAACGGTCAAAGAAGACACCTTGTGTACATTATGACCAGGAGTAACAAGACGACGGAGGTGGTGATGGCAGCAACCAGAACATTCATCTGGTTGGAGTCACAAGACTATACCCACGCTTTTATTCTAAATGATTCGATGGGTCGAGTCATTACAGAAGTCTACGTCCCTGGACATGTGGAGTACGGGAGAATGAAAGAGCGGATAGGCTGGCTAGTTGTCCTGCCATTGAAGTTGGCCAACCAATGGTCCAGGCGGACGTCATTAATGCCATTCGAGATGCGGGAAGGGTTCGTCTCTCCTTCAGATAAAATAAATGTAAGTAAAGATTGGTACATCAAGAAACTTGAGGCTTCGTCGACGCAAAAGAGGGTTTACAAACCAACACAGAACAGGAGTCGAAAGTCGCTGGACGCTGCGGGACATGCTGAGCACCTGTGGACATGTTCGGATGCAACGATGATAACCCACAAAAAAAAACTAAACAATGTGACGTATTGGAGGGCGTCGTTTCTGTTGTGTGTGGAAAATGACGATGTGACCAAGATATCAAGGAGCAAGACATCACTTTGGAGGGACGTTACCTAAATTAAGGAGAGCCACAGGGGAAGACTTGCGAACCAGCACAGTTTTATTTGTTAGTCGTTGTCAGGTTTGCTGAGGAGATCGGATCACTTAAGGATAATTGTTCGATGTGCGATGAAGATAATTCGACGCCTGACTTACTCATTGAGTCAGGAAGCACTGCTAGAAAACGAGCAAGGAATATTTTGAGTCAACACTCACTGAGGTAGGCAGCACAGCTAAAAACGAGCAAGGAATATTTTGAGTCAACACTCACTGAGGTAGACACCACAGCTAAAAACGAGCAAGGAATATTTTGAGTCAACACTCACTGAGGTAGACAGCACAGCTAAAAACGAGAAAGGATTATTTAGTCAACACTCACTGAGGTAGACAGCACAGCTAAAAACGAGCAAGGAATATTTTGAGTCAACACTCACTGAGGTAGACAGCACAGCTAAAAACGAGAAAGGATTATTTAGAGTCAACACTCACTGAGGTAGACAGCACAGCTAAAAACGAGAAAGGATTATTTACAGTCAACACTCATTGAGGTAGACACCACAGCTAGGAAACGAGAAAGGATTATTTACAGTCAACACTCACTGAGGTAGACACCACAGCTAGAAAACGAGAAAGGATTATTTACAGTCATCACTCACTGAGGTAGACAGCACAGCTAAAAACGAGAAAGGATTATTTACAGTCAACACTCACTGAGGTAGACAGCACAGCTAAAAACGAGAAAGGATTATTTACAGTCAACACTCACTGAGGTAGACAGCACAGCTAAAAACGAGAAAGGATTATTTAGAGTCAACACTCACTGAGGTAGACAGCACAGCTAAAAACGAGAAAGGATTATTTAGAGTCAACACTCACTGAGGTAGACAGCACAGCTAAAAACGAGAAAGGATTATTTAGAGTCAACACTCACTGAGGTAGACAGCACAGCTAAAAACGAGAAAGGATTATTTACAGTCAACACTCATTGAGGTAGACACCACAGCTAGGAAACGAGAAAGGATTATTTACAGTCAACACTCACTGAGGTAGACACCACAGCTAGAAAACGAGAAAGGATTATTTACAGTCATCACTCACTGAGGTAGATAGCCAAAAGAGTGACTTGCGCGTCTGACCAGATCACAGGACAATGATGAAAACCCCCGTGTAAGCGACCACTAGCGCCATGTTTTACTGATTTAAGTTTAGTGGTTTATTAACTCTGCTCAAACATTGATTGAAACATCAAATTAGACTAACTGGGATTAACATTTTCCTAGGGGAAATTACTTATGAGACTGATTTCCCGTCTCACATCAGATGAATATCCCCCAGCCTACGTTTGAAATGCCTTTACCGAAGATCTAAATTAGAACAAACGTGCCCACTCTTTGTCGTTGCGGTATGTTTCTATCAGCTCTAAAAGTCACAGCCTTCATTCAGTGAGAGGACGAATGGTAGCTGATGAGGTGACCAGGGACAAGATGACATACCTCGGAGTTAAGTTTGATCGCAGCCTGTGTTTTCGGGACCACGTCGACCATGTGATAACAAAATCCCGCAAAGGATTAACAGCCTGGAACGTCATGGCAGCTGCCGCTGCCAACATCGAGCAGAGGTTACTTACTCTTCTGTTCCAGGGATAAGTCCTTGCACCAATCGAGTATGCCCTGGCAATTCTTACTGTCAGTACGACTCAAATTGATAGGCTAGAGAAAATACAAAATGAAGCCATGCACATTATCTGGTATGTACAAGGGACACTACATGTGTAGCAATGAGGTATCTTCTTGACTTTCCAACCATGGATGACAGAATCAAGATCTGGAGAGCACGAGCATACCTGAAGATTAGTACAGATACAGAGGAGCATCCATTGCACCACGTGCTCAACACAGTGAAAGGTGCCAGGCTAAAAAGAGGCAAATCATGGGTGGGCCGAGCAGAAGATGTCATCAAACAGGTCTGTGGACTTACCAATATCAGCGTTGGTGAGGAGTGGATACCGGTGCCTACGTCTTTCAAGGGGACTTTCTCGTGTATTGTCACACTCGACAGGAAAGTAGGGAACAGAACCCGGTCGTGGTTAATGCTGAGGTCAACGGTCTCATTTGCGATAACACCGATGAGAAAGATGCAGTCATCTATACAGACGGATCTGTAAGACGACACCAAAGAAGTGCATGGGCATTTACAGCACGCTCGGCAGGCAGAATAGTCTATGAAGATAGTGGTGCATACGTCGTGACAACGAGTAGCATGACAATGGAGGCGATGGCAGTGACCAAGGCATTCAAATGGTTAGAGTCACAAGACTACACCCACGCATGTATACTGAGTGATTCGATGAGCATGCTTAAAAAAGTGGAGGCGGGCTCTGTACGCATGCAATGGGTAGAGTCGTTGCAGAAATCTGAAATACGTAAGGTCACCTTTGTCTATGTCCCTGGACATGCGGGAGTACGGGGAAATGAAAGAGCGGACAGGTTGGCTAGCTGCGCTGTCGTTGAGGACGGGCAACCAATGGATCGGGCGGACATCATCAATGCCCTCCGAGATGTGAGAAGAGCACAGGACTTCGACAAACACAGATCCACGTCACTTCTTCGGATGATGGAAATGGGAGTTAAGGTGGGCGCAGCCAGAAATGAGAAACTTAGTGGCCGTGTAAGAAGACTTATCAACCAACATAGAATTGGAGTCGTCAGTCGCTGGACACTGAGGGAATTGCTGAGGAGGGGATCTGAGCACCTATGGACATGTTCGGAGTGCAATGATGATGACCCGCAAATAACTCAATAACTGAGGAGGGGATCTGAGCACCTATGGACATGTCCGGAGTGCAATGATGATGACCCGCAAATAACTCAATAACTGAGGAGGGGATCTGAGCACCTATGGACATGTCCGGAGTGCAATGATGATGACCCGCAAATAACTCAATAACTGAGGAGGGGATCTGAGCACCTATGGACATGTCCGGAGTGCAATGATGATGACCCGCAAATAACTCAATAACTGAGGAGGGGATCTGAGCACCTATGGACATGTTCGGAGTGCAATGATGATGACCTGCAAATAACTCAATTCAGTGAGAGGATGCGCAGTTTTGTTTGGCAGTTTCTTCTTTTACTTTTCAGCTCTCAGTGGTGCATAGGTCTTCAACAAACTTTCCAAGCCGTTCTGTTTCTTGCCATTCTGCTTAGATCATCCCATGTCTTCCTCATCATCCCCGTCTCTGCTTTCACCTTTTTTGTCAAGAATATTTTGGTTTTCCTCTTTGTCTCTTCCCTTGGGGATTCCAAAAAGAAACCCTTTCGTGTAATACTCTCAGTTGGTTTTCACAGTGTGTCCCCTATCCAGCGCCATCGTCTTCGTTGCATCACTTTGTCCACTGGTATTTGACTGGTACTTTCTCCTAATTCTACCATAGTGCTTTTCGTCCTACCATTTTCATCCTTTTATTCTGGGCAAGATGAACCACAGAAATAAAGACCAGAATAGCTCAGACCAAATTAGCATTTCAGAAAATGAAAAACGTCTTATGCAACAAATCTGTCAATAGAAGTGAGAAAGAGAGTTCGTCGGTGCTATATAGAGCCAATTCTGACCTATGGAAGCGAATCATGGACAGTAAATGAACAAATGAAAAGACGATTAGAGGCCACAGAGATGGGATTTCTTAGAAGAATGTTCCCTGGACAGCTAAAAAGACCAACGAGGAATTTCTCAAAGAGGGCAACACAAAAGGGAAGCTCATAAGAAACATAAGAAAGAAGCAATCAACATTTTTCGGGCACATCATGAGAAGAGGAAAGTTGGAATACTTGGTTACAACTGGGAAAATACAGGGAAAGAGAGATTGCGGATGACAAAGAGAGAAAATACTAGATAGCTTGGTGTCATGGCACAGAAAACAGTCAACAACAAAACAGATATGATGCACAGTGGATAGAAGATTGTGGAAGGACATGTTCGCCTACACCAACCGGTATAGCACATGATGATGAATCTGCGTAATCATTCATTAATGAATGTCTGTATTTTTGTGATTGTTATTTTTGTTGTTTTTCACATTTCACAGCCATATAAAAGAACTGACTTAATATTGGAGTTGAACATTTTTATTTCTGTATCCAGAACATTCTTTCAACTGTATTCTTTCAACACAACGAGCCTTCAACAAACGTTGTGAGAACACCAGACCCAAGGGTCGACCACGAAAAAGATGGATCGATGGAATATTAGAAGCACTAGGAAACATAACAGCAGCAGAGGCGAACAGAAGAGCAAAAGACCGCAAATTATATCTCCCTTCGACGCTGAAAGGCAGATGAGGAAGGAAAGAAGAAGAACTTCATTCTGTGGATTTCCATGTCTCCTAGTGCAACGAAGTCTCCTCTTGCTATTTTGTTCGACGTTTACCTAGGATAAACGAAACAACTTCAATTCCTTCCAAAATGTGTTTTCCGGTCTCAAGTTTTCACCTCAGCAGTCGGAGTGACAAAATTAATATTGATTCTACCAATGTGTGAGAAATAATTTGTAAAAATGTCCAAATAATAAAAAAAAAAAATAAAAGCAACAACTGTTGTAAAGACAAAAGAGTATGTTGTATGAGGTATTATATTGCATTTATGAAGCTGGTAGATTAAATGAAAACAAAAAAAACTATAAAACAAAACCAACAACAAACACCATATGTTGGCAAATAGTGTAAGCAATACCTTTGAAACAGAACACTAAAAACAACTGATACAGCATAATGGAATTATGTTGTTGACAAATACAAGCATATGTGATATTCAACATACAAAATGTGATACACAATTTGAGACTGAACAATAAAGTGGTTACAATCTACTTTTTTTTTAACGGTGGATACAGCTAGCAGTTGATGTTTATCACTGATACAAAGCATTCTTCACAAATACCCTGTCAGTAGTTACAGCACACAGGACTCAAGCAGACAGATTCATAGAAAAAGGAGAACACACAGCGAAAGAAAAGAAAAAAAATATCTCCTAGGGGCGCTACAAAAGTCAACTATAGTCATATTCATCTATGACTGATGGAGGTTGCTACTACAAAATTCATAGTCAACTATGACAGACGGAGGTTGCTACTACAAAATTCATAGTCTACTATGACAGACGGAGGTTGCTACTACAAAATTCATAGTCAACTATGACAGACGGAGGTTGCTACTACAAAATTCATAGTCTACTATGACAGACGGAGGCTGCTACTACAAAATTCATAGTCAACTATGACAGACGGAGGCTGCTACTACAAAATTCATAGTCTACTATGACAGACGGAGGCTGCTACTACAAAATTCATAGTCTACTATGACAGATGGAGGTTGCTACTACAAAATTCATAGTCTACTATGACAGATGGAGGCTGCTACTACAAAATTCATAGTCAACTATGACTTACGGAGGCTGCTACTACAAAATTTATAGTCAACTATGACTTACGGAGGCTGCTACTACAAAATCTATAGTCTACTATGACTTACGGAGGCTGCTACTACAAAATTTATAGTCTACTATGACTTACGGAGGCTGCTACTACAAAATTCATAGTCTACTATGACTTACGGAGGCTGCTACTACAAAATTCATAGTCTACTATGACAGACGGAGGTTGCTACTACAAAATTCATAGTCTACTATGACAGACGGAGGCTGCTACTACAAAATTCATAGTCTACTATGACAGACGGAGGCTGCTACTACAAAATTCATAGTCTACTATGACAGACGGAGGCTGCTACTACAAAATTCATAGTCTACTATGACTTACGGAGGCTGCTACTACAAAATTCATAGTCTACTATGACAGACGGAGGTTGCTACTACAAAATTCATAGTCTACTATGACAGACGGAGGCTGCTACTACAAAATTCATAGTCTACTATGACAGACGGAGGCTGCTACTACAAAATTCATAGTCTACTATGACAGACGGAGGCTGCTACTACAAAATTTATAGTCTACTATGCCAGATGGAGGCTGCTACTACAAAATTCATAGTCTACTATGACAGACGGAGGCTGCTACTACAAAATTCATAGTCAACTATGACTTACGGAGGCTGCTACTACAAAATTCATAGTCTACTATGACAGACGGAGGCTGCTACTACAAAATTTATAGTCTACTATGACAGATGGAGGTTGCTACTACAAAATTCATAGTCTACTATGACAGACGGAGGCTGCTACTACAAAATTCATAGTCTACTATGACAGACGGAGGCTGCTACTACAAAATTCATAGTCTACTATGACTTACGGAGGCTGCTACTACAAAATTTATAGTCTACTATGACAGATGGAGGTTGCTACTACAAAATTCATAGTCTACTATGACAGATGGAGGTTGCTACTACAAAATTCATAGTCTACTATGACAGATGGAGGTTGCTACTACAAAATTCATAGTCTACTATGACAGACGGAGGCTGCTACTACAAAATTTATAGTCTACTATGACAGATGGAGGCTGCTACTACAAAATTCATAGTCTACTATGACAGACGGAGGCTGCTACTACAAAATTTATAGTCTACTATGACAGATGGAGGTTGCTACTACAAAATTCATAGTCTACTATGACAGACGGAGGCTGCTACTACAAAATTCATAGTCTACTATGACTTACGGAGGCTGCTACTACAAAATTCATAGTCTACTATGACAGACGGAGGCTGCTACTACAAAATTTATAGTCTACTATGACAGATGGAGGTTGCTACTACAAAATTCATAGTCAACTATGACTTACGGAGGCTGCTACTACAAAATTCATAGTCTACTATGACTTACGGAGGCTGCTACTACAAAATTCATAGTCTACTATGACAGACGGAGGCTGCTACTACAAAATTCATAGTCTACTATGACAGACGGAGGCTGCTACTACAAAATTCATAGTCTACTATGACTTACGGAGGCTGCTACTACAAAATTCATAGTCTACTATGACAGACGGAGGCTGCTACTACAAAATTCATAGTCTACTATGACAGACGGAGGCTGCTACTACAAAATTCATAGTCTACTATGACAGACGGAGGCTGCTACTACAAAATTCATAGTCTACTATGACAGACGGAGGCTGCTACTACAAAATTCATAGTCTACTATGACAGACGGAGGCTGCTACTACAAAATTCATAGTCTACTATGACAGACGGAGGCTGCTACTACAAAATTCATAGTCTACTATGACAGATGGAGGCTGCTACTACAAAATTCATAGTCTACTATGACAGATGGAGGTTGCTACTACAAAATTCATAGTCTACTATGACAGATGGAGGTTGCTACTACAAAATTCATAGTCTACTATGACAGATGGAGGTTGCTACTACAAAATTCATAGTCTACTATGACAGATGGAGGTTGCTACTACAAAATTCATAGTCTACTATGACAGATGGAGGTTGCTACTACAAAATTCATAGTCTACTATGACTTACGGAGGCTGCTACTACAAAATTTATAGTCTACTATGACAGATGGAGGCTGCTACTACAAAATTTATAGTCTACTATGACAGATAGAGGCTGCTACTGCTACTACCATGTTATAGCACAGAGGCAGTGAGAAAAATGAAGACCTGAATGGTTTAAGTGCAGCATTCTGCAATCTCAACCAGTGACGCAAAAACCAATGATTCAGTGAATCTCATCACTGCAATATTTCTGGAAATGATAAGGCAGACAAGATGGCAAAGGATGGTGGTACATTTGATACAAGTATAACTTAAAAGGAGTTGAAGAAGTTTATCAGGAATAAATATATGAAGAAATGGAATAACTTCAATACTACCAGAAAAAAATGATGCCTACAAGCTCAACAGAAGAGAACAAGTTACAAGTTTTAAACTTTGAACAAGCCATAGAAAATAAACATAAAGTGTTATTGAACTGGTAAACTAACAGAAAGAACAAGCCATAACAGATTGAAGTGTTATCTTTTGAAAACTCTAAAGATATGAACCTATGATAAATGTGACTATGGTACTAGTAAAACGAATGTTGAACATCTGCTACAACCACGCCCAAAATATAATAAACAGAGATGAACAATCCTCTTGTGGCCATCGAGGATACCATACTGGGGACAAATAATAATAAAAGAATATTATTATGGAGGGAAACTTCCGAGGCGTTAGATTAGTGAATCATTTCAAGGGAAAAGGTATATTTACAACACTCAGAAAAAAATCACAACTAATCAACAGAAAAAAAAAAATGGGCCCAAACTGGGACAAGCTGTATGGAGATAGCAGCTTTTCAGTTGACCAATGCTTTGTTTGGAATTATTAAGACTGGCATCTAAAGTTGCAAGCAGCAGTATGAAGAAGACTGACACAAAGCTATTTCATATGCACTACAATAGAATACATGTTGTCTTACTGGATGAAGAGAGATTACTTTCAATATTGTCACTAGATGCAAGCTACATGTGATATAATACATTTGATACAAAATATTTGATATATTATACTGGATAAACCAGGATGTTATCTATTAAACTTTATATGAAGTAATCCAGTTTTTGCACTTGCTACAGGTAATTTGGATTTTTCCACTATCATAACATTACTATTGAGATTCTATTACCAGTGAAATTGATCACCAAAGGTTATATACTTTTACAACAAAGAAACAGCTAACTTCCATACTGAAGTGAAATAAAATACTTTCACACTGACAATAAATATCACACTTTACACTGGCAATAAATGGACAACTTTCACAAAGGAGATAAACAATGGACTTGCACATTGAAAATAAACAGTACGCATCCACACCAACAATAAAGAGTACACTTTCATAATGGTAATAAATAGCATAAATGAAGATACAAATGAGTGAGAGTTCTAACATTAATAGATGCAAAGAACTTCCACAATGTTTCATTAAAGCAAAACTTAAGAAGGTATCTTAATTTCAAAATTTACATAAAGAGTATTAAAATTTAATAGAAGAAAAACTACAAAACAATATTTATTTTCCTTTTTCAAATTTCCAAACTGCAACATAAATAAACGGCTAAACAAGCTATAACAGTTTTCTGTATTTAACATAGGATAATATTAACAATTTCTACAGCATTTATTTAAAATATATGTTGCCATCAACTTTAACATGAAAAGCACACACAAACTTACTTTCATGCATTAATACCAATATATTGCACTCATTTGGTTATTACTTCACAAGAAGTCATAACACATCTTATACCTCCAGCCTCTTACTTAAATAAATGATGCAAGGGACAGAATAACATGATTCAGGACACGGCTATTATTCAGGAAACTCCATTTCTCACTTTTGCATTCGATTATATCACAGATGACACTTAGAAGCAAAATGAAGATGTTTTAGAACAGATGCTGTACTGACAGCCATAAAATTGTGGGGTTAAGACAAGCATTTTATTTATTAAAATTTCCAGAAAATAACGGAAGCTTCACAAATCGGACGGAACAACACAAAGATCTTGATATGAAAGTGAAAAACCACCAATGTTGGGACTATAAAAGTGTAAGTAACTGTGTCAACCAACAAGGGTGCCATTTTAGTTATATTGTAATAGGGAGCAGAATGAGAGAGCTGTGGAATTCAGATCTAATAAACGAAGTGGAATTCATTCCTGCACATATTTATGGGGATTATTAAGGCAATAAAATCACACAATGAATTAAAAATATTAAACATCAATTCACATATCAAGTAAAAACCATGGTGGCAAGGTGATCAGGCAGGTCATGGTTCATTGTCTCAAATGTGGCAACATTTGTTTGGACTGACAAAGATTCAGTGTTCATCCAGTATTTTAAATCTAACACAATGATTTTCTCTGAGAAACCAAGGTGACCTGGTGTGATACTGACCCATATCACCCATAAATATGCTAATGGTCATAAAAAATATGGACACTAATACTATATTACCAACAAGGTCTGACAGGTAATTTTTTTTTTTTCTATTGACAAGCCTGTAACATAAAAATAATCATTACTTTTGTACTGGAATGGTATTCTAATAAAAAAAAAATACAACAATTAAATTTTGTCATAACAAATTTGTGCGTCTTTGAGGTAAGACAATATCTGAAATAGATTGATCAGTGCAGGTTGGGAGTAGTGTAATGGCAAAGATCTGGCTAAAGATTCAAAGATTGTGGGATTGTTCCTAGAGGACACACTTCATCTGGTTCATTCATATGATGAGATACCTGGTTCAGTTAGAAAAGATAATAGTGACAAAGAAAATGTTGACTACCACCTCCAGATATTGCAGCCAACTGTTGTGAGATTAAAATACAATCACATCACTCAAAATTATACAGTACAATACCAACACATTAAATAATACAGCTTAACTAGTGTCTAATTATGACACAAAACTCTCATGACCGCACTCCTAAAAATATAAATCAAGAATGTTTTATTAATCCTTTAAATTCTAGTCATACACCACATGGAACTAAACTACAACTCACACACATTTACAGATACTACAATATGTTACTGCGCTGAAGGGCAGAGGCTCACAGGCTGCTGGATCAATGACCAACCAAAGTCTAATCTCTCAGTTTCAATATTGAGCTAAAAATGAACACAAGCAAATGGAGTTGCAGTGAGAAATCATGGGTTTCAAATAAAAGAACTTGATTTTGTCAGTCATGACATAGCTCATATCAGTAGCAATATGTACATAATTGAAGAAAAAACAAATGCCATGTCATAAACGGCTAGAAAAATAGGACTTGCGATCAAACAAGAAAAGACAAAAAGCAATGAAAAAAAAAATTATGAGTATCATATGGCATGTGCCATGTGATAAGAAGAGATGACAAGATAATTACGAAGCAAGATCTTAAATGGAAAAAGAGGGAAAAAGAAAGAGGTTGACCTAGAAAAATGCTAATGATGTGGGAGACAACAAGAGTGAGCATCAGCTTGTGGATAAAAAGAAAGAATCGTTGGACATTCAGAAATTTAAATTTCTGCCCTATGCGCTACTCTGGCTCCAAAGGAGAGTAGATAGATAACATGAGGAGTTTTTAATTTCTGCCCTATATGTCCCTTCGGTTAAAAAGAATGACATATAGATAGATAAGCAGTGAAAATTACTGGACTGTTTAAATAATTTTGTCTCAAATAATGGACTCAATCATATTTCTTATTATACTAGTCCTGTCCACAAATATCACTTTCACAAGATCCACACAAAAATATAGTCTTCTATCATCTATATACTATATACGGTCTCTTGAGTAATCTACATTATCATAAATTGATTCACAAATTTTGTTACCAGCTGATGCTCAATAATATGCCTATTTATTTTCAGAATATTTTGGTTCAAGTTCAATAGAAGAACCAGGAATTTAAATATTGATAACAATTACAAAACATCAAATTATGAGCACATCCACTCCCACGTAATTCACCACAAGATGTGCACTTTAAATCTCTTAACATCAATATTGTTCACACATTTAACATCGCATCTAACATTCATGTCCGAGCCATAAATATTGCGCCCTTGGTTTCAAAGGGCACGAAATATGTCACACATGGTGACCATGCCTCTAGTTTGTTAAAAAAAAAAAATGGTAACAAAAGCATTTGGTATAACTTTACTATTACATTAACTGTCTCTATTTCAGCTATTCATAAAGTTATATTTTACAGACTTCTTCTTGTCTTCCTCTATACATTTATGTTCCCAAAATTATGGAATTAACTACACAAACACAGATGAATAAACACAACAATTATTATATAGTTTAAAAGGAGAAATACAAAATAGTAAACAACAAATACTAGAGAAAAAAACAATTCACTATGAATGCAGCAACAAATTATACATATTCTGTGAGAAATAAATTGTTGTTTAAAAAAAGATAACATTCATGACCTACGGTTGAAGCATAACATTTTGTACCAAATTTGTTCTGATGGTGCAGACATGCAAATATGTGTATGGGATAATGGGAAATTTGTTGTTTACCCTTTCTCTGGTTACTTTTCTTAGTACTTAAAGCTCTTCACCTTCGTGCCCTAATGGATTTCAGATAACATTTTTTTAAAAATGACATACAAGGTGACATGGTCATGGAACAATGATCCCTTGTGTAGTTCAGATGCCATACAGTGTCAAGTAAATATGTCACTCTTGACAAAATATTGTCTTCCTAACATGGATATTAATGGAAAGATAATCAATAACCGGAGATATGCTGATGATACTGTTCTACTAGCAGAAAATCCTAAAGACCTACAACAATTGCTTAATGTGATAAATATAACAACCAAAAAATATGGACTAGATATGAATATCAAAAAGACTAAAACTATGATCATAAACAAAGAAAATTCCCAAGACCTACAATTAAATATCACATTTGAGGGAATACATCTGGAGACAGTCCAGAGCTACAACTACCTGGGACATACTATAACCAGTGATGGAAAATGTACAACTGAAATAAACAAAAGAATAGGTATGGCAAAAAGTAATTTTAATGCCATGAAAAATATACTAACAACAAAACAAATATCAGCAGGGCTGAAACTAAGAATGGCAAAATGTTACATCTTCTCAATATTCCTGTATAGTTCAGAAACATGGACATTAGACAAGAAAACAGAACAGAAAATTGAAGCCTTTGAAATGTGGATTTATAGAAGATTAGGTAGAATTGGATGAAAAGAAAAGAAAACAAATGATGAAGTTATAAAACAACTGAAAATAAAAAGAGAACTACTAAATAAAATTAAGACAAGACAAATGAAATTTTTGGGGTATGTTAAAAGACACAACAGCCTACTAAAAGTAATATTGGAAAGGAAAATACAAGGTAAAAAGGCAAAGGCAGACCAAGACTAACATGGACGAGTAACATCAAAAGATGGACAAATCAGCCTTTGACAACCTGCACCATCAAAGTAAGAAACAGAGTAGAATGGCGATCCATGGTAGCCAACCTTCGTTTCGGAGAAGGCACTCGATGATGATGATGATGAACATGGACAATACACCACTTGTTTGCACAGGAAGCCAATGGTGATATGTGCTTCTAATCACATTAATAGAAAGAAAGAAATATGAATCAAACTACAAGATAAGAGTATGTCATGTACTCATACAAACAGTTCTGCTCAGCTCAAAATAACACCAATATCTGCTTCAGGTCTATAAATGTAAAAATAAATAACTTAATTTGCAAAATGACTTCTTGTAGTCACAAAATGGTTAGTTCATCATCTACTGAATATGTAGAGCCCAAATGTAATGATTTTTTTTTTTTGACAAGACACATTTTAATGGGTGGTGGGTGGACACAACAAGTCAACTATAAACATTACCAGATAAGCACTCACCTGGAGCCCACGAGGAAGTTCTAGGAACACAAGGAAACAAAACCTTGAGACAGACAGCAAAGGTAAATTACATCTGGAACTGAATAGAGGATTAAGAACTAAAAGGATTGGGAAGCTCTTGATAGCATATGTTGCAATGGAGGATAAACAAGATAAGAACAGAATAAATAGGGAGAAGATGTGCAACAGCATAGTTTAAAGATGTCAGTGACTCATAGCTGATGGTTTCCACCAGGATTGATGAACCAGAACTATCCAAATCCTACTCCACCTCATCGTTGTGTCTCTAGTAACTAACCAGTTTAGTCTGGCCAAGTGAATAAGGATCGCGCAGGAAGGCAATCCGATACTAAAAAAATATACCATGTTGAAGTTGGCTGTTTTGGGCCGAAAGGCATAAATATCACAGTTCAACTGCAAATCACAACACTACACACCTATGCTCACTTAATGTCCTTTTAAGTGTGGATGATGGAGAGGTTTACATATTCCTTCAGTCGCTGGATGAATGCAAAGAAGAAGAAGAATAGAATGTTTGTGATTTTCTCTAGGAAAGTAGGTCAGTTTGATACAGACCACATTACACAAAAATGTTCAGATGGTCACTGAAGAAAAAAAAAGGAAGAGCACAAACACAATATCTTAAATATGCCACGTGGCATGATAGATACCTTGTCTATCTCTCTCTCTCTCTTTAAAAGACTGATGAAGATGATTGTTAGAAGCATGACAGACTATTTTGGCATTTATATTTTGTGAGACTGAACAAACTTTACATATTCAACATTTAAATACACAACATGATATTAGAGGCAATAGTTACAACTATAATTAGAGAATTCAATGTGTGGATTTATTTGAGCGGTTGTCATTAATTACTAAGAATAGCATATTTGTCTCAAAATAAAATCCAAATGCTATCACAACACAAAAGATGTGAAAATTCTTGTGATTTATAAACACAGGGGAAAACAAACTGACCTAATTTAGCTAATTTTAATTAATATAAAGAGTGAAGCATGCCTAACCACCCCTCTACCCTCAGCAGCTATTTAGATAAATTCACACAATGTGGTACTAAGGGTAACAAATAGAGTTTTGTTTTCATCTGCCACAGAATGTACAGCAGATGATGTCCATACAATATTGAGTATGTAATCAACCAACATGACTATTCTGTTTAAATTACGCATTCATGCTTTCCTTACACCAACGAGACAACATATTTTTACAAATAAAAACTTTGAATATATTTAGTAGCTTAATTTTTATGAAATTTTATGGTTGTTAATAATTCATTTTCTTTTTTTTTTTTTTAAATGCTGGCAAAATGTAGGGCTGCCTAGGAAAGTGCGATGGTACATAAAATGGATGGGTACTTTGTTTGTCAGTGACATCAGCTGTTTATTGTGAACATCATGAAAAAACAAATGTAACTTTACTGGCCACGTATTGAGAACAGGGAATAGTTAAAAAATATTGTGACAACTGGAAAAAAAAAAAGAGGGAAGAGTAGTTAGAGAATGGCATTGTGTGAAATCAACAGCAACACTGATAACTGCAGAGATAGAGATACTGTCACCAATGCCACAAACTTGGTACAAGATATCTATATTTAAGCACTTGGACAAACTTTCTAAACATGAATGGCATTTAATTATATTTTCTTCACCTCATTATTTCACTGGATAAGTATTCCCTTGAATTTCCAGTTCTGCTAGTGTCATATTAGCGTATATATATTCACACAGTAATTAATGAACATTTTACAACCTACTGGTTTGTTCTTTTCTACTGCACGTTTAGTTCATCTGGTCAGAAAGTTACATGTCTCACAAATGGCATAATGGAGAAAAAAAAACATGCAAACACCTAAACAACACTTCAAGATGTGCCATTCACCAAGAAGAATCTAAAATTATCTCACATAAAATACATTAATGTTAATTAATAGATGAAACTTACTGGCACCACTGGATGTTTACAGTAAATAAAAAAAGATGTGTACCCAAAAATGAAAACAAGAATGCTCTTCATTGGAGAAAATTTGTATAAAAAGTGGGTGTGCAACAGTCGCAACATCTGTGATTAAAAAATCAAACTAATATTTATACAAGTGTTGGTCTCACTTCATCTAGCCTTTGATACTACTGAAATACTTTACACAAACTGTAAGTCAATCATAGAAGTGTATCATTTCCTATTAACAATGTCCACTTCAACTTGTTTACTATTTCTCTCAATATATGATACAAATTGTTTAGTTTCAAGATTTAAACAAATATGTTGTGTAGCATCACTCAATGATACTGACCACAACACCCTTAATAAAAAAATATGTTGTTGATCATTGGAAAATATGGGCACTGACACCAAATTCCCCATACATCATAAAGCATGGAAGGGACCTTTTCTATCTCTCCATAATTTTCTCATTTTGTATTTCCATTCCCGTGTTACCTATCACCATAATTTAATCAAATATCTTCCTGTACTTCCAATCATAATTTTCTACAACTGTATATTCCAAATATTCGACAGCGTTCATAGATTCTTTGTGGAAAATTCTGAAGCAATATGGCTTACCATCAAAAATCATAAATATTATCAAAGACATGTATGATGGCTACACATGTGCAGTTTGTACAGAGGAAGGACTAAGCGAATGTTTTCCATTCATTTGGAGCATTTGGAGGACCTTGACTTTGCTGATGACAGTCCTCATCAGCAGTCAGATAAAAATGATACAGAAAAACACAAATGAACTATCATCAATAGCCAGCAAAATTGGGCTTGATATCAATCATGAAAAGACTAAAGTCATGAAAAGCTTAATTCCAACAGATGACAGAATATACATGGAAAACAAACCAGTGGAAGAAATTGATCACTTTATCTATCTTGGAAGTCACATTGATCGAGAAGGGGATACAAGCAAAGAAATTAGAATCAGAATAGCTAAAGCAGCAATGTCTTTCAGAAGCCTTGGAAAGTTGAGGAAATCAAAACTCATCAGCACAAATACAAGACTTATACTATTCAAATCAAACGTACATCAACCCTTAGGTATGCATGTGAGAACAGGAAAACAACAAGAGATATAGAAACAAAGTTGAACGCATTCAAAAATAAATGTCTAAGAAAATTACTTGGTATAGTGTGGAACAAATTCAAAACAAATGAGGAAATTAGAGAAATCTCCAATCAACCACTAATATCTTCAGTAATCAAGAAAAGACGATGGTCATATATTGGACATGTGATGAGGAGAGATAATAACCGAATAACAAAGCACACCCTCATGTGGGAAACAACAGGTAAGAGGAAAGAGGCCAACCCTGAGAGACACTGAGAAGAACACTGATCAGAGAGGTAAGAGCAGCAGGAATTGGCTCCCTCAATGAGATAAGAGTTGCTTGCACAGAATAGAGACAAATGGTGAGATTTGATAAAATATCTTTAGAAGGATTGAAAACTGCTAGAATAAAAAATTTAGATAAGAGAAAGAGTATCTGGGTCTATGCCCTATGGGCTGGCTATGGCTTGAAAGGTCAATAGATAGATTTCCCAAATTCAAAATTCCTATCAATATTATTTCTTATTTTACCTTGTACTGGAACCATCACTACTGTAATTTGACAGCATCGAATGGTACTCTTAATCTGTACAATGTAAGCAATTTTGTAGGACTCGTAAGGGTTCCCATGGTATTTTATTAAGTTTGTCAATTTTATGGTTATAACTGTACATAGAGGACGAAAAATATACATTCATATACTCAGGAAACATAACAGAAGATTCCTATCAAAGGGGGATAGGAATACTGATAAAAAGAGAGCTACAAAAATATATAAGTACCCACTGGACATACAGTGATAGGATTATACTCATCAATAATCAAGTACTGGGCCTACTGGCGTAAGTGATCATGTCTCTCCACAACTTTCGATCTTGACAGTTCTTTATCATTTCTATTGTTGACCTTCTGCCAAGCCATTCTCTTAAGCTGTCTGGTATTTTTTCTCTTTGCTTCCCTCTTTCTCTTCGTTCCTCAATTTTTCCAGTTGTTACAATATATTCCAGTTGTTCTCTTCTCAATACATGGCCAAAAAATGATGATTATTTCTTCCTAATATTGGAAATTAGCTCTCTTTTTGCTTTGACCTATTTCAGAACATTTTCATTACTCTTCTTAGCTGCCCATGGTATTCTCAACATTCTTCTGTAAAACCACATTTCTACAGACTGCAGTGATTTTTTTGTCTGTTGTCCTATTGTCCATGATCCACATCCATATGTTAAGACTGGCTCTACATAACATTTAAAAACTCTTTTTCTTGTTTCTATTGTCAAAAATGGATTGCATAGTATTTTCCTCATTTTCTGGTAAGCTGCTTTTGCCTGAGCCATTCTGCATCTCACCTCTTTTGTACATCTTCCGTCTGAGGTTAACAAAGTTCCAAAATATTTAAATTCATTTACCTGTTTTAATATTGTTCCACTTGTCTTTGTTCTGCACTGAGGTGATGTCTCTTTCTTTGTTGTTACCATTACTTCTGTCTTTTATTTTTGCTTTCTTTCACTATAATGTCAAACATTTCTGGATTATTCTACTCAAGTTGAAAGCAAAACCATTCGACATAGCAATAATACAGACATATGCACCTACTCAAGACTACACAGATGAACAAATAGAGGCATACTATGAAGACCTAAATAAAGTTATGAAGCAAGTGAAATCTTCAGACATCTTGATTGTAATGGGTGACATGAACACTAAAGTAGGAAAAGGTAGATAATAAGACCATTATAGGAAATCATGGATTAGGAAAAAGAAATGACAAAGGGGAAAGATTAATACCTTTCTGTGAAGAAAACAGGATGATAATATGTAACACCTACTTTGAGCAAGAGAAAAGGAAACTATACACATGGAAAAGCACTGGAGATAAGAAGAGGAGTCAAATAGATTACATAATGATAAAAGTGGTTAGTTTACTGGACTACAAAGGACAAGAGGTAGGGTTCGATCCCAACCGATGGCTTCTGGGTTCACCCAGCCTTTAATGGGTACCGGATTTTTTTCTGGGAAAGTAAAGCGGCACGGGCGTAATACCGACCACATTACCCGAAAAATCATGTGCCGAAGGTCTGTAAAATTTATGGTCACTAACACCATATTCCCTATACGCCACTTGGCGTGATGGTGGTACTTTACTTTACTTTTTACATAATGATAAAAGAAAGTTTCAGTAACAGCGTAAAGAAAGCCAAAACCTACCCAGGAGCATATATTAATTCAGATCACAATCCTGTAATGATTAAAATGAAAATCAAACTAAAGAGAAACAAGCAAAAGTCTAATTCATCAACAAATCCACTACATATAACAGCTTTAAATCAAAAAGATATTAAAGATACCTATACAATACAAGTAAAGAACACATACCAGAAGCTGCTTGAAGAAGGAATTGAACAATACAGAAGAGAAAATCCTGATGAAAAAGTAACAACCAAATGGCAATGCATATAGAAAAGCATACAAGAAACCTGCGACACCTTACCCAAAAGAGAAAAGAGCAAAAAACAAAAATGGACAACTAACACCATCTTAGAAATAAATGGAGACAAGCGAAGAACACTGCCCAATACAATAAAATAGATAATGAAATATGCAAAATCGGCAAAAAAGGCAAAAGAAGACTGGCTCAGCCAAAAATGTATAGAAATAGAAACTATGGAAAGCAAACAAGACTTAAGAGGAATGCACGCAGACAGTTCAGAACAACAACTACCTTGGACATACTGTAACCAGTGATAGAAAATGTACAACTGAAATAAACAAAAGAATAGGAATGGCAAAAAGTAATTTTAATGTCACGAAGAACATACTAACATCAAAACAAATAACACCAGGGCTAAAACTAAGAATAGCAAAATCTTACATCTTCTCAATATTCCTATATGGTGCAGAAACATGGACATTAGACAAGAAAACAGAACAGAGAATTGAAGCCTTTGAAATGTGGATTTATAGAAGAATAGGTAGAATTGGATGGAAGGAAAAGAAAACAAACGATAAGTCTTAAAACAACTAAAAATGAAAAGAGAACTACTAAGCACAATTCAAACAAGACAAATGTGATTTTTGGGCCATATTAAAAGACACAACAGCCCACTAAAAGTAATCCTGGAGGGGAAAATACAAAGTAAAAGAGGCAGAGGCAGACCAAGACTAACATAGACGAGTAACATCAAAAGATGGATAAATCAGCCTTTGATAAACTGCACCATCAAAGCAAGAGGCAGGGCAGAATGGCGCTCCATGGTAGCCAACTTTCATTGTGGAGACGGCACTCGATGATGATGATAAACTGTACATATTTAAACTATAAATGAGAAAATTAGTGGGTGTATAAGAGAACTTATCAACCAACACAGAACTGTAGTCATCAGTAGCTGGACACTGCTGGACTTCCTGAGGAGGAGATTTGAGCACTTACGGACATGTTTGGAGTGCAATGATGAGGAACCACAAATAACTCAATATTTCAACTGCCAAAAGTTATCTACTTTTTAATGTAGCAACCCCCCCCCCCCCAAGTTTGTCCCACACTATTCATCAGTTTGTCAGTGTATTCTGCCTGCTAGTTTGTCATTAGCCTGCCTATCTTTTGTCATTTCTCCAAAGTTCAATGCATGTCAGTTCTTATGATGTTTCCAGATTTGATGTGAGCACATCATGATTACACAAAGGAGCTATCAAAGTTCACAAAAGTTTGCATAACAAACAGGTAAAATATGTTGTTATGAAGTTGTGCAATTAATAAATCAGGTAACATACAACAAGGAAAATTGTGTACAAGCAATAAAATCATTTTGTTGGAAGGCACTAAATATGATTAAATTAATATCTACAATCAGCAACAGAAATACAAATATGTCATGGTCTAGCATACAGAACATAAAGCTGACAATATGTACATAATACATATATATCCCTACTCAAAGAATAGCAAACATTAACCAATAGAAGTTCTGTAATATTAAATATTAATTACCATGTATCTAAGCTAAGAGCCTGTATTTTTTCCAGTCCAACATGTAAAACATGGACTATCGACAGATCTGTTGAAAAATACCTCAAAAATCTTGAATGCAAGTGTAACCAAAAGAAAAGTACTAAGAATATCTTGAATGGACAAGAACTTAAAATTCCAGCAAACTGGTTAACAGACAAGATTAAAAATAAAGAAACAAAAATATTTTGGTCATGTACAATGACATATTGGCCTAGAGAAGATAATTATGAAAAACATATTTTCAGGTAAATGAAAGTGAGGAAGACCTAGATAAAGGTCGGTAAAAATCACAAGCTGCAGATACTGGACACCTTGCACTGGAGAATGGAAACTTCAGCCTGCTGGTGGAAAACCTAACTATGGTTTCTTCTTGGTTAGTGAATGGCCAATAGTAATGCTTTGATCAGTTTAACCTGAACTTTAAAGACGACTTATAAATAAATGGTTAAATGACTGCTTTTGACAGAATGCTGGGAAAAAGCTACATAACGATTGGAAGAGGCCTCTTAAGAGGTTTAGAGTAGACTTGATCAATAGAACTTAACCTGACCAGTCAGGTTTTACCCATGAGTCTTGGCTAAGAGGAGTAAAGATGACATAACCAGATGTTAAAAGAAGCCTGATTGAGATTTTCTTTGACAGACCTTAGAGTAAACACAGAGTAGCTTGTCTCAGAAAAGTAGTGCCAATACGGACATTAATTCACCTCTGAAGCACAGCGAGAAAATTCTTTGAAATGATCATTCCCTAATAAATTATTTGTCTGCTTGTAAATGTGTGTGTGTGTGTGTGTATATATATATATATAAATAAATATAAATTATACCTTCCATATAATACAGGAAGGACATAAATTGTACACAATTTTCTACTTTAAAAATAATTATACCACATATCAGCAAATTGTACAAGGAAAATACAATTTTTGTCAACTTTCACATTATTAAATATCTTTTTAATATTAATTTAAAGATATAAAATTTTTTAAAAATAAAATGTATGCAGATAGAATTAACAGCTTTTCTTATACATGAGCTAACCAATGAAATCATACCAACCTACATTTGAACGGATATAAATGCCGGCTGTGTCCACCTATTCTGATGGACAATTTCATACAACAATTTGATTTAGGTAGTCTAGTAAAGTACCCTTGGTCACCAGTGATTGATGCGGGGAAATAGTCTGCGGTTGAAATGATTGTGCCTCACCAAAAAGCAATTAAAGCTCCCAAGACAACACACGTGGGTGGTGGTGGGGGGAAAGATGGAATTTATTGTGCATCACCTCTAATTATAAGGTGAATGCCAAGTCTATGATTATCGAATTTCAACTATGCTACATGTCATTGTTCAACTGTAGTGAAAGATCTCAAAGCTACAAGAGGATTATTGCTTGTGCTTAAGTGTTTCCCCGTGTGTTACTGGGGCCTCATTATGTGGGAAGTAAAGAATAGTGACACTGTGACCTTCTAGGCATGTCATAAGAGGCGATTAAGGAGGTTGATCGATGGCTTGACAAGCTGTCATTGTAAAAAGATTTTTTATGGAAACAGAACCATAGATTTTAGAAGCAGTGATCTCTGCAATATGTGCCATTTTGGCACGCAAGGTTTCTGTTTTTGAGATTGTAGTTCTGCCCTATGTGCCATCTTCGGCTTGAAAGGACAATAGATTAAGTGTTTCTAATCACTCTATTTGAATTCACAATTACTCAACTCACATCTTTATTAAGTAAAAATTCAAAGAATTATAAATATTTACATTTATGAAAAAACGAGTAAGATATTATTTTAAAAAAATTAATATTTAATATAGAATATGTAAATTATTAAGTTTCTGAATGATTCTATCTATATTTATTTATGTATGGCGGATAGGCGACAGGAAGCCATTGAGGCACTCTCTGAAAAGTGTTCCTTGTTGTAGTTTCCTGATATTCCAAGTTTGGCTTGCTGTCGGAGCTACTGAGTAGTGTGTGCTTTGTTCACCTCGTGAGCTGTGTGTTTCATCTAGATGGTGTTTCTATATTTAGATTGCTTATGATGAATAATGATATCGTATGATGAAGGACAGTTCAGATGCATTCACTCTCGGTGCTATAATACGCCTTATGTTGTTTTACGTGTGCTGTATTTGCTACGATGGGGACTGCAACTGCCTTTCTTTGTTTGGATATTCTATGAGATTTAAATTCGGATGATTTCACTGGCATAGGCGGTTGAGCAATTATGGATTTCCATTCGTTTGCAGTGATACAGGGTCTTGGAATAACCATAACGATAATTCTATCTAACTATCTATCTATTAACCTTTTAAGCCATAGACGCCCCATAGGGTATAGACTCATACTCTTTCCATTTCAAAATTTTCTTTCTAGCAGTCTCAATCCTAGCAAAGATCTTTTATAAAATCTCACCATTTGTCTCTGTTCTGTGCAAGCATCTCAATCTCATTAGGGAGCTGATTTCTGCAGCCCTTGCTTCTGAGTAATTGCTTATTTATTATTTTTGCTATGAAAATAATTCAAATATATACTTTTATATATAACACTACAAAAATAGTTAACTCTGCTCATTACTAATTCAGATCTTAATCAAATAGAAAAAGCTTTTAATAAAGGGGTTTCTCCAAAAAATACTACATTGTTATTTACTATTTAAACATTAAATGAACACTGAAAATGTTTGGAATGTAGTGAGTCCTTTTTATCGTATTTAGACACAATAGTGGAGAGAGAGGGCGGTTGAATCAAAAACTTGTTGGGCTTCAAACCAGGAGAACATGAGTTTGAAACCTGGTAGGGTTAAAAGGCTTTTCTATCAGGGGTGAAATAAAAACCCAGACCTGAACACTTTGCATCGACTAAACTTGACAAGCGGCCTTTATTCTCCGGTTCTATAAGTCCCCTCTCCGGCAGACCCCAGTAATGAGAAAATGCTGTAAAGATAGTTAGTTTTTAGACACAGTAACCATCCTTTTTTTTTTACCTCAATATTTTAATAAAAAATTTAAAGAGTAGTGGATTTTCAAACAGACATTTTTAATTTAGATTTATATAATGGTGCAAAGTTTGGAAGAGATCTGCTGGTCATGTCACATCCAAAAGTATAGTATAACTCAGCTTATGAAAGCACAGCGAGTGCCATATTTGATAAACAAATCACATTATTCTGTCTACAGGTCTACATCATATTGTAACATTTAATAAATAATTTAGTGGTTAATGTAAGCCAAAAAAAAATTAATAAGAGAGATTTGAATTTAGTATTCACTTAAATATAACATAATTATGAAATCTAAAAGTTATCGACAATGTCGTGTCCATTTGGAACTTCACAAAATTTATTTTTGTGTACTTATTTTCCATTGGTACGCCATTTTATAAAATCAGGTGTTCATCTGCATCTAAAAAACATGGAAGGTATGATATAAATAAATATATATCTTTAAAAAATATACATAAGTAATTGTCTGCGAGCTTTTACAGTTTATTGTTTGGCTCTTGGGTAACAAAAGGTTGGACCACACTGAACTAGATAATGATGATGTATCAACTAAAGAGACTCAATCATATAATCTCCACTTTATAAAAACACCACATTGAGGTTACATAACCCATAAAATTAGCTGTTGGTCAACGAAGAATATGAGCATAAACATCATATTCCTTGACTCATTGGAGGAAATACTGACTATTTATTTGTACTGAACAATGATTTATCCTTCTTTCTCTTCCCCCCCCCAAATAAACTTTATTGAAAATGACCTTAAAGTGAGCTATGCTTACAAAAGAATATGAATCACCTAAGCAATGTTAACTAAGACAAATAATATAAACAATGCACACACATCATTCAAAGCCAAAAATTGTATACAGTAACTAATGCTGCAATTTTAATACTTGAATTACTTAAGTGAATGCAATAATTAGTGCTGAGATTAATGTGAGACTGACATAATTAACATCACATAAGTGAATTTAAGAGAAGAACATTGATGAGAGAGGCAAGAGCAGCAGGAATCGGCTCCCTCAATGAGATAGAACTGCTTGCACAGAACAGAGACAGATGGCGAGATTTGATAAAATATCTTTAAAAGAAAACTGCTAGAACAAAAATTCATATAGGAGAAGGTGTATCTTGGTCTACACCCTATGGGCCGGTTACGGCTCGAAAGGTCAATAGAATAGAAGTGAATTTACAGGCTTCAACTAGACAAAGAATGCAAGCTGTGCCAGTGAAAAAAATTAATTGTATAACAATATAAAAGATACATGGAGATTTTAATTTTTAAAATTAGATTTAAACATAATGTATAGATGGATTACGTCCCTCTTCACGAATTTATATAGTTTAATCAATACTGGATTCAGATCATAGAAACCCATAATTCATTATTGGTAAGTAAATATTTTCATAATTATTAACCTTCAAATGACTCACCATGAATAAATGGAGTACTTTCATTAACTAAATAACAATCAAATTATTAACCAAGGTATAAGATAAGTGAATCAGTTGAATATAATTTCTCTGACTTCATAAACCTCACACTTCTGTTATAGTATGCTGTCAAGTATCTAAAGGAAATTCAACAACATTCCACTTCAAAATGGCATGTTATTCTAGCATGCCATTAAACATCTATTTGTCCTTACAGATAAAACAATTTCAAGAGAACAGCATTCACACTTCATTACAAACTGTTTTCCTTTCCTGCACTGCTTTCCAAGATCAAATATAATTTTTTCTGAGTGTTCTTTGTTTATGTACACATCTCTAGTGAAATCTCTAGAGCTCTAGTGAAATACCATGGGACTGAATTTTGAATGAATATCACTTCAGAGTACTGTCATTTTTTTTTTTTTAAATCAGAGTTTTGGCAGATTTTTTGTTGTAAATATTTGTTATTAAGTTTAACTTGGTCATTTTTGACCTACTCTTTTTTATTTCCAGCTGCCAAGGCTTCTTTATCTTTAACATGTGCATTCTGTACATAGGACCTCTTGTTTTTCTCTGTTATTTCAAGAGAGCTAGACATGGGATCTCCTTATCAAGAAACTGGGGGAGTGTTAAGCCATGAGGAAACAACAAATTTGAAGTTACAAATTCCCCACAACCTGTAACGGGATTCAAACCTGGTACGTTTTTGCCCAGAGGCTGACATCTTATTCCTAGGCCACCCAGACCCACTCGTCATACTATTAGAGGCTACTGCAGCCCTCTTCAGGGTCAGATGTTTTGTCAGTATCAATCTTGACCTGACAGTTTTCACAGGAGTGCCCCCTATTTAAATGTAGTTTATACTGCAGAGTTTTTATACACAACTTACAATCATCAGGTCGCATGTGCTTTGTAGAATGTTGCATTCACCACAGCCCATCTGAAAGAATCTTTGTCTCTAGCCAGATCTCCCACTTCCTCTATTGCCATGTTCAAGATCTCCTTGTTGTCTTCAAATCACCTTCTTCTTGGTCTGCCTCTGATGCATTGCCAAGAAACTATGCTTTCTATTATCTTCTTTCCAGCCCGCTGTTAAGTTTTGATGTGACATAGTATTTAATTTCCTCTGTAGAATGGTGTTATAATCCAGTTCTTTTTAATGTTTAAATCTTTTAACATGTCTTCATTGCTTTTTTTTCATTATCCAAGGTATTTTAAGGATTTTTCTGTAGCTTTTTGTTTTGAATGAATCAAAGATTCTTCCTTGCTGTTTGCGAGATTGTCTATGATTCACAACAGTATGTTGCCATTGGGAAGATACGTGTCCTCAGTAATTTTAAGTTTACTGCCTTGCTGGTATTGTGCCACAGGTTCTTTTATGATGTTTCATTTTTGTGTTACCATTGCTAATCTTATTGGCAAATGTGATTTAATGTAACCTAAAAGACATAGTATGAGGTTGAACAGATTACACCCTGCATGAAAAAGGAAAAAAAACCTAGCTAAAATTATCTCTGAGTTCAGAAGCACATCACACATTAACTAAATATACATAAGACTTGATGCAAGCAAATACAATTTAACTTCCTCAATAAATGACGTGATGCATTATTCTTTAACTTTTGCTGCTAAGTAACATGAGAAATTACTTAGAACTGATTTTTGTTGTAAAGAAGAAACTCACTATATTAAATTTGATATTAAAAGGATAATATAAACTTGTGCACAGCTTTTTTTTTTTTTTTACCTCTGATAAGTTACTAGAGACTAGGAACCGAATTTGGCGTGTTAATCTGTTTATCCCTGGCAGCCGTGTGCACAGTGGTCCCTCACCGCACAGGCAGATCTTTTTTCTGTTAATGAGTAATTGACATTTCAAGCTGGGCCTTGCTGCTGAGATCAGGAGTGGTTGCCATAGAGAGAAATCATAAATAAAAATCCCAAATGGGGCAGCCGGGATTTGAACTCACAACCTCTTTGTCTCAAGGCCGGCATCTTGCCTTGAGACAACCAGTCCCCAACTTGTGCAAAATAATTTCTAACATAAATATCAAAAGGATTTCTATAAATATCTACAAATGAAATAACTGTCTCTTAGTACTTCAAGTGCCTGATGCTAGCTATAAAGCAATGTCAAACAAATAATATGAGTATTTAGGTGAATGCGCCACTGTTGCAATTATTGTGTGACTAGCAGACTTCACATGACGAATGTGCATTACAGATTTAAAGTCGCAAAGCAGTATGATACAAGAAATCAGAATGGTTATTTTGATCATTCCAACACTCTGTCAATAAAAAAAAATGACATCACAGAAGTTGAGAACACTGATTCAAGAAAAAGACAATGCATTTAAGGGAAAAAAAAATGGTAAGCTATTTAAATACCTAATAAAAATGTCAGAAATGTGTTGCATTATAAGATTACACACTTAAATCTTCTGCTGTCTTTGTTCTTCTGTTTGCCATTGCTTTGTCTACTGGCTTCCATCTTCCTTGCACGAATCTCACGCATCAAATCATAGAACACCTATGAGAAGATTTTAAAAATGTATGAAAAAAAATATGGAGACTGTGCTCACATAATGGCCCATTTCAACAGATAACATAAAAGTTTAAATCTTAAATCATAGTCTACTTCACATTATTTTGCATCACATCCCAGATATTTCGTAGATTTGGGACAGAAATCCCATGATAAAAGATCAAAAATGAAATTAATATGATCTTTTTGTGTCTGAAGTTACGTCATGTCCACCAAACTTTCTTTAGCACAACAAAACTTCATGAAATAAGTGTACATCTGTGTTGCCCACTTAATCTGCAACGTACTTTATCTAAACAAGTGTACATCTGTGTTGCTCATCTAATCTGCAACGTACTTTATCTAAACAAGTGTACATCTGTGTTGCCCACCTAATCTGCAACATACTTTATCTAAACAAGTGTACATCTGTGTTGCCCACCTAATCTGCAACATACTTTATCTAAATAAGTGTACATCTGTGTTGCCCATCTAATCTGCAACATGATGTACCTAAACAAGTGTACATCTGTGTTGCCCATCTAAATCCAACATACTTTATCAAAACAAGTACCATCAAATGTCAGTTTATTTTGAGATATACATACAGTATTATTTTTTAATGTGTACATATAGCTTTTCAGAAATGTAAAAAAAATGTAAAACAAGTCTATGTCAATAGAAGTGAGAAAGAGAGTTCATTTGTGCTATATAAAGCTAATTCTGACCTATGGAAGCGAAGCATTGACAGTAGACATGCAAGTGAAAAGAAGATTAGAGGCCACAGAGATGGGATTTCTCTCAAGAATGTTGAAAGTTCACATTTCTGGACAGCTTAAAAAAAAACGAATGAGGACATTCTCAAAGAGGCCAAGACAAAAAGGAAACTCCAAAAAAAAAAAACACACCAGAAAGTAACAATCAACATTTTCAGGAACATCATCAGATACGGTGCACTGTGGATAAAGAATGTGAAATGACATGATCGTCTATGCCAAACGGTACGGCACATGATGATGACGACAATAAATGAAAAATAACTCATTAATATATATATTATAAAACTCCAACATGTGTTTTTCTTAAGTTAAGCCCTTAACTTACGACTGACTCAGCAGGTCGGTAAGGGATAAAGTTTTTATGCTCAGAGAAATACACAGAAGATGGAGATTAAAGTAGCAACGATAAATATATGTGGGATAAAAAATAAAGAAGTCGAACTTATAGAAGAAATGACAAAAAGGAAAATTAAAATACTAGGATTAGAGGACACCAGAGTAAAAGGACAACAGATAAAGAAAACACACATGAACTACACGAAAATATTCTCAGGAGTAGACAACACAGAAAGAGCAACACATGGAGTAGGTTTTATCATCGATCCAGAACACGCAAAGAACATTCTAGAAATAAAATACCATTCAGAAAGAATTATCACAATTAAACTACTAGAAGACGATAGAAAAACAAATAATATTCAAATCTATGCACCATGCAACAACAATGAAAGAGACAGTGAAGAATTCTACGACACATTGAGTGAAATCATTAACAATATTGACGAAAGCGACGACATGTTAGTGATGGGAGATTTTAATGGAAGGCTTGGGAAACGCAACAGTGAGAACAGTGATATCTTAGGACCCTTTGGCGATAAAACAGCTGAAATAAACGAAAATGGGAGCAGACTGCTGGATCTATGCAATCAAAATGATTTATTTATCACCAACACATTCTTCAAACACAGAGAGTCGCAAGTATACACCTGGTACAAATGGAGTGACACAACATGCAGAAGCCAGATAGATTTTATACTAACAAGAAAACAGACCAAGAAAAGAGTAACCGACAGTAGAGCAATCCCAAATATTACAGACGACACGGATCACAAGATTGTTATGATCACACTAAGACAGCCAAAAATAAAGAGAATATACGAAAACAAACAAAAGAAGCGAAAAGAACAGACAATAAAAATAAAACAATTAAAAGATCAAGAAACAAGGAAAACCCTAGAAGAAAAACTAACAAAGGAATTCAAGAAACTCCCTAACGAAGTATTCTATTCTATTGTCCTTTCGAGCCAAAGACGGCACATAGGGCAGAACCACAATCTCAAAAACAGAAACCTTGCGTGCCAAAATGGCACATATTGCAGAGATCACTGCAACGAAGTATGCACAGTAGAAAAAGAGTGAAAACAATTTAAGGAAACAGTAACCAACATCTCTAAAACAGTTTGTGGAACGAAGCTAAGGACAAGAGAAGGAAAAAAGAGCACCCCGTGGTGGAACGAAACAATCAAAGAAGCAATTAAAGAAAAGAAGAAACTGTTTAAAAATTGGAGGGAGAACAAGAACCAAGAAAAATATGAAAAATATGCCTTAGTTCGAAAAAGAGTTAAAATGTTGATCAAAGAAGCTAAGCAAAAGAATTGGACAGAATTCGGACAAAACATGAGCAGGGACTTCAAGACAGCCACAAGAGATTTCTACAAAGCAGTAAAAGCCACAAGAGCGAGAAAAGAAAACCATGATCCTACTAAGCTGATAAATGACAAAGATGGACAGCCAATATCAAATAACCAATGTATGCAACAGAGATGGAAAAAATATTTTGAAGACCTGTTAAACATACCAATAAGACAACAAAAACCACGCTAGAACTCACAAATACTGATCCCAACATTATGAAAGAGGAAATCGAAGAAGTAATCAAATATGCATGAAGAAATAAAGCACCGGGGATAGATAACATACCAATAGAAATAATAGCAGCAGCAGGAGAAACAGGAATGCAATGGCTGCACAGAATATTTAATGCAGCATGGCACCAACGACAAGCCACAGAAGACTGGCAACAGGCAATCATCATACCAATATGAAAAAAGAAAGGTAGCAAAAGAGACTGCAATCAATATAGAGGTAATATCTCTTCTCTGCCATGTAGGAAACTATACGCCAAAATCTTGGAAAAAAAGGCTGAGACCAATAATAGAACTACAGTTAAGCGATTCTCAAATGGGGTTCCAAAAAAACAGAGGATGTACCGACGCACTATTCACATTAAAAAAGCTTGCAGAAAAAACGACAGAATGCAATCAAAACTTATACATAGCCTTCGTTGACCAGGAAAAAGCATTCGACAGAGTAAACAGAGAACAACTGTGGGACATACTAACAACATACGGAGTAAGCCAACATTTAACCAACCTTATTAAAAGTCTCTACGTCAACAGCAGCTTCAGGGTCAGAACAGCAGCAGGCTACACAGACCACTTCGAAGTTAGATCAGGCGTAAGACAAGGGTGCGTACTATCCCCCCTACTGTTTATTACATACATGGACCATATATGCAAGCTAGCCAACCCATCAGAGACAGAGGAGATCAACGAGCTTTTATTTGCAGACGATCAGGCACTAATACATGAAACAATAGAAGACCTACAAGAACACTTAAACTCAACATCAAAGGCACAAAATACAACATGAAAATCAACATCAACAAAACAGAAGTCATGAATGTCGCCAAAAATAAACAGAACATCAACATAACTATAGAAGGCAGACAACTAAAATAAGTAGAGGAATTAAAATACCTAGGAAGTCTAATGACAAACGATAATTCTCAAACAGCAGAGATAGAATCAAGATGCATCAAAGCTTGTCAAATCATCGGACAGTTATCACCACTATTGTCCAACAAGGAAATAACTGTGGAGGCAAAACGAGCATTATACAATACAATCTTCATCCCAACGTTGTGCTACCAATGATAGACGTGGACCCTAGATGCAAGAACAATAAGAAAATAACCTCTACAGAGATGAAATGTGTTAGACGAATGACAGGAAACATTCTGAGAGATAAGATCAGAAATGAAGAATTGAGAAAAAGTTAGGAATAGCCCCCGCCATAGAATATATAAGGAAACAACAGATAAAATGGTTTGGCCACGTGACAAGGCAGAAAGAACAAAACACTACACAACGAGCCTTCAACAAACGTTGTGAGAACACCAGACCTAAGGGTCGACCACAAAAAAGATGGGCCGATGGAATATTAGAAGCACTAGGAAACATAACAGCAGCAGAGGATAACAGAAGAGCAAAAGTCCGCAAATTATATCTCCTCTCGACGCTGAAAGGCAGATGAGGAAGGAAAGAAGATATATATATATATATATATATTATATGCGACAGACTCGTCACACTGATCTATAAGCGTGATTGAAATACAAATCTGAGACAATATAAGTGAATACAAGAAGGGCAGATTATATTTGCACTAGATGTACAAGACGATTAACAACAAATACGTGGAGTAACAATAAAGCCAAAAAAAAAAAAAAAAAAAAAAACCCGAGGACTGAAGGCACATTTAATTTATTAACCTCGGGATAATAAAAAAAAAAGTTCTGGAAGAAGAAGGTGAAAGCTGTTACATTCCCTGATTTAGCTACAAAAACAATTTCTGTGTGAGGAACCATCCTAATTCAGACCAAATGCAAAAGGGGGAGGGGGGGGGGCGAAAAAAGCGTCTGCATGCAGACATGCGCGGGGAAAAAAAACGGGGAATATGGAAGGGTTAAAAGAAGGGAACTGCTCTTGTTTTGTCTCAGGAGACACGCAATACTGCGATAAGATATGGAAAATCAATTGCTTCTGAATAATAAGAACGGAAATAAGGGCGCATGTCTTTAAAACTGAGTGGTGTTCTGCAGAGCCGTAATGTGGCCAGCACGTGCAAGTTCTCGCTCTTATGAAATCACTGGCACACATGAGACATGGAAAAGACAGAAGAAAATAAGTGCCATTTTAAGATCAGGCAGAACAGCGTAGTAACGTCTGGCATTCGTTATCATAACCTGACCTGGTCTGACAGTGATTGCGCTGGTCATATTGACCCAGCTGAGACAGGTTTCGATAATTAGCATTTTGGTTTCCCGTGAAAATCGGTCACGTGCCCAGTACAAAAATGTGTCACAGACACTTTGGCATTATGTGTGATCGTGAGGCACTGACTGGGGGGAGATTAGACGTTCAATCAATCCAGAAAAAATAGAATGTATGTCTTCTTTACTTGTTAATTCTATGAATAAACCGCGAATGACAACCGACGCATATTCACAGCGAGTACATTTCATCATCATCATTGAGTGCCTTCTCCGCAATGAAGGTTGGCTACCATGGATCGCCATTCTACTCTGTTTCTTGCTTTGATGGTGCAGGCTGTTATAGATTGACTGTCCATCTTTTGATGTTACTCGTCCATGTTAGTCTTGGTCTGCCTCTTTTACCTTATATTTTCCCTACCAATATTACTTTTAGTAGGCTGTTGTGTCTTTTAACATGCCCCAAAAATTTCATTTGTCTTGTCTTAATTGTATTTAGTAGTTCTCTTTTTATTTTCAGTTGTTTTAAAACTTCATCGTTTGTTATCTTTTCTTTCCATCCAATTCTACCTATTCTTCTATAAATCCACATTTCAAAGGCTTCAATTTTCTGTTCTGTTTTCTTGTCTAATGTCCATGTTTCTGCACCATACAGGAATATTGAGAAGATGTAACATTTTGCCATTCTTAGTTTCAGCCCTGTTGATATTTGTTTTGTTGTTAGTATATTTTTCATGGCATTAAAATTACTTTTTGCCATACCTATTATTTTGTTCATTTCAATTTTACATTTTTCATCATTGGTTATAGTATGTCCCAGATAGTTGTAGCTCTGGACTGTCTCCAGATGTATTCCCTCAACTTTGATATTTAATTGTAGGTCTTGAGGATTTTCTTTGTTTATGATCATAGTTTTAGTCTTTTTGATATTCATTTCTAGTCCATATTTTGTGCTTGTTATTGAGTACATTTAAGCACACTTTTTGTCGGTAGACGTTTCATTAGATGTCTGATCTTGATCCTTCCCGCGTCGTAGACGTCACAATAGGGCTTGTAGTGTTTTTGCCACCCATCTCTGTTCTGGCCGAGATGTTCGACCGCATCTAATGAGTCTATGCCTACAAATTTTGCTTCTCTTATAAGTTTTTTTTTTTTCAGGTCTTCCTCTTTTTTTTTTTTTTTTTTTTGTATCTCGATGTTTCGCATAGACGAGTCTGTTTTTGAATTCTCTTGTTGTCTCTTCTCAGCACATGTCCGACATATGTCCATCTTTCCTTAATAATTGTAGTTGAGATCGTTGGTTGCATGGCCATTTCTCTTATTTCAATATTAGTTTTGAATTCATTCCATTGTACGCAATGTACGCAACACTTATGCCTTAGTTGTGAAAACAACTGCTTAAAATTAAAGCTCGTTCACTGGCGGGCTGGGTGGTTAGAGGTAAGACGTCGGCCTCTAGACAAGAATGTACCGAGTTCGATTCCACCACAGGCGTTGGAAAAAAAAAAATAACGAAATAAATAAATAAAATGTAATTCGTGGCTCTCCGTGTCTCTGGATAGTGAAATCCAATGCCTAGCCCTCTCTGGATAGTGAAATCCAATGCCTAGCCCTCTCTGGATAGTGAAATCCAATGCCTAGCCCTCTCTGGATAGTGAAATCCAATGCCTAGCCCTCTCGAAAAAATAAAACAGGTCACGTGTGCATTCTGCGCACGTTAGATACTCATGGCAGTTGAAAGTCTAAAAGAGTAGGCCAAAAAATGGTCGCTGTCGGATTAAAATTAATAAGATAAATCTATCCAAAACCTTAAGAGTATATCTGAAGTAGGAGAATATATGCCTGTATGGCGGAGGACACTTGAGCACAATGCTGCAAGTGTGAAAAATATGAAAAAAGTGATATTCATGCAAAATTCTAACCCTTGGGGCTTCGCTAGAAATAAAAAAGACTGGCCCACACAAAGCTCGTTCACTAAAGACTACAAAGATGACTTATGTATCGGGTGTGTGAGATCTAATATTTGGAGCTTCGCTAGAAATAAAAAAAGTCTGGTCCACACAAAGCTCGTTCACTAAAGACTACAAAGACGACTTATGTATCGGGTGTGTGAGATCTAATATTTGGGGCTTCGCTAGAAATAAAAAAGACTGGTCCACACAAAGCTCGTTCACTAAAGACTACAAAGATGACTTATGTATCGGGTGTGTGAGATCTAATATTTGGGGCTTCGCTAGAAATAAAAAAGACTGGTCCACACAAAGCTCATTCACTAAAGACTACAAAGATGACTTATGTATCGGGTGTGTGAGATCTAATATTTGGGGCTTCGCTAGAAATAAAAAAGACTGGTCCACACAAAGCTCGTTCACTAAAGACTACAAAGATGACTTATGTATCGGGTGTGTGAGATCTAATATTTTTTATTCGTTCATGCAACCCAACATTTGAAATACATGTAATCATAATAGCATGTCAGAAAATGAAAAACATCCGGTGCAACAAGTCTATGTCAATAGAAGTGAGAAAGAGAGTTCATCATTGAGCCAATTCTGACCTATAGAAGCGAATCATGGACAGTATACAAACAAATGAAAAGACGATTAGAGGTCATAGAGATGACATTTCTCCATAAGAATGTTGAGAGTTCCCTGAACAGCTTAAAAAAAAAAAAAAAAAAAAAATACCAACGAGGAAATTCTCAAAGAGGCCAACACAAAAATGGAGCTCCTAAGAAACATCAGAAAGAAAAAAAAATCAACATTTTATGGACACGTCACGAGAAGAGGAAAGTTGGATGGAATACATCGTTACAACAGGCAAAATAGAGAGAAAGAGAGACTGCAGACGACAAAGAGAAAACATACTGGATAGCTTGGAGTCATGGCACGGAAAATAGTAAGTAAAGTAAAGTACCCCCCGTCACGCCAAGTGGGCACACGTATAGGGAAATATGGTGTTAGTGACCCTATATTTTACAGACCTTCAGCACATGATTTTTGGGGTAATGTGGTCGGTATTACGCCCGTGCTGCTTTACTTTCCCAGAAAAAAACCGGTACCCATTTAAGGCTGGGTGAACCCGGAGCCGTCGGTTGGGATCGAACCCTACCCCTTGTCCGTAGTAGTCCAGTTCACTAACCACTGAGCTATCGCGGCTCCCACTAATTTTTAGGGAATTAGTAAAACCCAGGTGTCCTCGCCAGGGTACGAACCCCGGCTGTTGCCGTGGTAAGCCAACCGCCTATCGATTGCGCTAACCGGACACCCACGGAAAATAGTAAACAACATAATTGATACGATGTACTGTGGATAGAGATTTGTGGAAGAATATGATCGCCTATGCCAACCCGTTTGGCACATGATGATGATGCACCTCAGATATAATATGTTTTTATGTCATGGAATTTACGTACCAACACCGTCTCACCCTTACAAAACTGGCATGGGAAGGGACAGTTACATAAACCCATACAAGAAGATAACGCTCTATACACCCACAACATTGGACAGAGAGAATGGCATCATGGGCTAAAGTAGTTGGCTCTGGATATACATAATTAGAGATTGCTGTTGGTGGCTTTATGTGTAAATGAGGAATGTCTGCTATAGAATATCAAGTACCATGATTGCTCACATTGGTGATCTTCTTCTGTGTACACCTCTAGGCGTCAATAAGTTCAAAGAAAGCGTTCCTCAGATCAAAGCTGGTGACATCACCATACAGCTTGTCACGACATGACACCGGCGATAGCCACAAGAGCCTTCTCTGTTCTGGAAGTATGTTGGGCATGATTGTAGCAGATGTCCAGTAGTCAATTTACTTGTACTACAGTTACGTTCATCCTAAGTTCCTATCTTTCATGGTTTTGAAAAGATAGTACATCAATCTGTATTGCCTTTTAGAAGTCTAAAAAGTATTACTTTTTTTCTGTTGAGCAGGCAGTAGTCATTATTTTTCTGGTAGCACTGATGTTCTTTATTTCACTTGTTCATGACAAACCTCTTTGATTCCTCAAGTTGTACACAGGTTATGCTCAACTCACATTATTTTTCTGGTAGCACTGATGTTCTTTATTTCACTTGTTCATGACAAACCTCTTTGATTCCTCAAGTTGTACACAGGTTATGCTCAACTCACAATACTAACCATTTATTTTCTTCTACAGCGATACACTGAGATCAGTGGTTACCACAAACAGTAAGCACGCCAGAGTTAATGATCAATTCTATTGTTGACTTCTTACCAAACTTTTCTCTTCAAATGCTTACTATTCTTCACTCTCTTCTTCCTGCAACGTTTCCCCATGTTGGCACAATCTATTGTTGCTCTTCATTTCTTAGTTCATGGACAATGTTTCTGTTTGATTTTAGTATCTAGCTTTCATTTTTGTTTGGGCCTTTTTTTTTTTTTTTTTTTTTTTTTTTAGAACTCCCCTACTACTTTTTATTTAAACCTGTCTACGGTAATATTAACATTCTTCTGTCAAATAAAAATGATGTGGCCTTCAAAGTTTTGCCTCATCTCTTGTCTGACTAGACAGAATTCACTCCCACAATCTAAGATGTGAACGACCCAACACTGAAAACATTAGTTCTTTTGTATAAAATACGATTTCAAAGTGCGGGGATGTTCTTGCCCCTTGGCACAGCAGAGACGGCAATGCGGTCCACTATTGTTATGTTAAATTAGAATCACAACACACCAGACACATCATCCATAGACGCGATCACAATGATGCCACGCCAGTGTTATGTTAAATTAGGATCACAACACACCAGACACATCATCCATAGACGCGATCACAATGATGCCACGCCAGTGTTATGTTAAATTAGGATCACAACACACCAGACACATCACCCATAGACGCGATCACAATAATGCCACGCCAGTGTTATGTTAAATTAGGATCACAACACACCAGACACATCATCCATAGACGCGATCACAATAATGCCACGCCAGTGTTATGTTAAATTAGGATCACAACACACCAGACACATCATCCATTGACGCGATCACAATAATGCCACGCCAGTGTTATGTTAAATTAGGATCACAACACACCAGAAACATCATCCATAGACGCGATCACAATAATGCCACGCCAGTGTTATGTTAAATTAGGATCACAACACACCAGAAACATCATCCATAGACGCGATCACAATAATGCCACGCCAGTGTTATGTTAAATTAGGATCACAACACACCAGAAACATCATCCATAGACGCGATCACAATAATGCCACGCCAGTGTTATGTTAAATTAGGATCACAACACACCAGAAACATCATCCATAGACGCGATCACAATAATGCCACGCCAGTGCCGCCTTTCTTTCTCAGTAACAAAAAATGTGCACAATAAAGGCTGCGTGAACTTAGAAGTCGTTGATCAAAATTAATCATCATCATCATTGAGTGCCTTCTCCGCAACGAAGGTTGGCTACCATGGATCGCCATTCTACTCTGTTTCTTGCTTTGATGGTGCAGGCTGTCATAGACTGACTTGTCCATCTTTTGATGTTACTCATTCATGTTAGTCTTGGTCTGCCTCTTTTACTTTGTATTTTCCCTACCAATATTACTTTTAGTAGGCTGTTGTGTCTTTTAACATGCCCCAAAAATTCCATTTGTTTTGTCTTAATTGTATTTAGTAGTTCTCTTTTTATTTTCAGTTGTTTTATAACTTCATCGTTTGTTATCTTTTCTTTCCATCCAATTCTACCTATTCTTCTATAAATCCACATTTCAAAGGCTTCAATTTTCTGTTCTGTTTTCTTGTCTAATGTCCATGTTTCTGCACCATACAGGAATATTGAGAAGATGTAACATTTTGTCATTCTTAGTTTCAGCCCTGTTGATATTTGTTTTGTTGTTAGTATATTTTTCATGGCATTAAAATTACTTTTTGCCATACCTATTCTTTTGTTTACTTCAATTTTACATTTTCCATCATTGGTTATAGTATGTCCCAGGTAGTTGTAGCTCTGGACTGTCTCCAGATGTATTTCCTCAACTGTGATATTTATATAATTGTAGGTCTTGAGAATTTTCTTTGTTTATGATCATAGTTTTAATCTTTTTGATATTCATTTCTATTCCATATTTTTTGCTTGTTATGTATATTTTCTGCTAGTAGAACAGTATCATCAGCATATCTTAGGTTATTGATTATCTTTCCATTAATGTTTAGGCCCGGCATCTCTGTGATGTTTTTAAAGATTTGCTCAGTGTATAGATTGAACAAGCTTGGTGATAGGATGCATCCTTGTCTTACTCCTCTTTTTATATCAATGGGTGTAGATTTTTCCTTGTTATATCTTATTATTGCTGTTTGTTCCCAGTACAAATTACATATTAGTCGTATGTCCATGTCGTCTAGATTTATATCCTTTAAGCAGTCTATAAGTTGGTTATGATGTATTCTATCGAAAGCTTTGGTGTAGTCTATAAAGCAGGCATATATTGGTTTGTTTACTTCTGTGTATGTTTCAATCAATGTTCTCATGCTAAATATGGCTTCTTTTGTCCCACTGTTTTTCCTGAATCCAAATTGTTGCTCATCTAATTCAGTATTGATTTTATTCTCAATCCTTCCCTGTATAACTTTTAGTAAAATTTTTGTTACCTGGCTCATTAGGCTTATTGTTCTGAAATCACTGCATTCAACTGCACCATTCTTTTTAGGCAATGCAATGAAAGTTGATGTTTTTAGATCGTTTGGTATGTATCCTGTATGGTATATGTCATTGCATATGTCTGTGATCACTTCAATGCCAAACTCTTCTAGAGCCTGTATCATCTCTATCTGTATATTGTCAGGTCCTGCAGCCTTTCCCTTTTTCATTGTTTTTATAGCTTTTTCTACTTCAGATCAAAATTAAACCAGACATGTTCTCCTCAATAACATAAACACAAACGAGACTTAATCAAAGAATATTTGTGTAATAACTGTCTTACTTTATTAAATTAATTCTTTGCCTATACTATTCTACACCTGTTGTACATGCACCACACGAAGTTAACATCATTCCCAAATATTTGAACTAAGCGATCTGTTTTACTCCTACTACTGCCTGTCCCTTTACTTTAACAGTGCATTTAAGAAGCCTTTCTCTTTGTTGCGACCATTAATCCTGTAACTACGTCAGATAAAAAGTAACTATAACATGCTGGTAAAAAAAATTACCCTCCTTATCATGAACGGACATCCTTTCGTGACGATACCAAATAAGCAGCTACAATACTATAATTATCTTTACAATATTTTCTCTTTCCTGGGGTCTGCCGCAGGACTTATATAACTGGAGAATAAAGGCCGATAGATAGTACAGCGGCTGCGAGATGTTCGAGTCTTGACTTTATTTCATCTCCAACATAGAGAACAACTTTTTAAGTGATTTATTAAAGGGATTATTTAAGGAAGTTATCAAGAACTAGCAGACATTACAGTAGAGGAAGTAGTGACCCACATCAGTAAATTATTATTTATTTTATGACCTCCAATTGTTATTCCAGGCATGTCCCTTATGGATCTTAACATAATCTCACTATAAATATTAAATAAATCTGGTGACAGCACACAACCTTGTCTAACACCCTGTTTTATTTGTTGAAACATTCCCAATTGGCTTCCAGTTCTTATGGCCGCTGTTTGTTGCTAGTACATGTTCTTTATTATTCTTAGATCTTTGCTGTCTACGTTTATGCTTTCTACAATTTTTATTATTTCTTGGTGTTTTACTTTGTCAAATGCCTTGGTGTAATCAATGAAACATACGTATAGATCTGTTTTCACCTCTATGGCTCTTTCTACTAAATATATTATGATATAAATGGCATTGCTTGTTCCTTTATCTCTAACAAAACCACACTGTTCATTGCTAATTTCTGGACTGATTTTGTTTCACACTCTTCGCATGATGATTCTTAGTAATATCTTAGTCATATGACTCATAAGGCTTATTGTGCGATGATCATCGCTTTCAATCGCACCCGATTTCTTTGGTAGGGCTATGAATATTGATTTGAGCATGTCATCTGGTATATATCCGCTGTTGTAGATATCATTGAATATTTTTGTTATTATTTCTATTCCAAAATCACCCATGGCTTCAATCTCTTCTTTAGTTATATTATCTAGTCCAGGAGCTTGCCTGCTTTCATATTGCGTAAGGCATCTTCCACTTCTTCTCTGAGTATTTTTGGTCCTTCTCCATTATGCTTAATATTTACTTCCGTTCATTCATCATTATAAAGATCTTTAATGCATTCTGTCCATCGTTCCCTTATGTTTTCTTGATCAATCAACAGTTCTCCTTCCTTTTTTTGCGTTTTTCTTCCTGTTAATTCCTCAATTTGTTTGTATATAGCTTTAGCATCTCCTTTTTGTTGCACTTCAATCTCTTTGCATCTCTCTTTTAGTCATGCTTCTTTTGCTTCATTGCATTTTACTACAATTTCTTTATTTAATCTCTTATACTCATCTTTATTTCTTCTTCTTGTATCCATTAGCTGCAAAACGTCGTCTGTCATCCATTTCTTTGTTGAATTTGTCCTCACTGGTGGTATGAACTCTTTTGATGTTTGCTGCATTGATTCTTTTAGCATTTCCCACTGTTCATCAATGCTTTGTATCTTCTCTATTGCACTGTACCGGTTCTGAATTGTGATTTTATATTTGTCTTGCAGCTTCTTGTCTGATTTTAGTAAATCTAAATTTAACTTGATGTTAACCGAGGCTTGTTTTGTTGTTTTTAATTTTACTCTAAGCTTTCCCACAACTGGTACATGATCACTATTGCAATCTGCCTCTGGTCTAGTTTTCACACACACCAGACTGTTTCTAAATCTATTGCTTATCATTATATAATCAATTTGATTACATGCGTTGTCCCCTGGGCTTTTCCATGTCCACAGACGTCTTGGATGTTGCTTAAACCAGGTGTTTCCTATCATCCTGTTGTGTGTTCTTGCCCAGTCAATAAATTTCTCACCTCTTATGTGGCGATTCATGATTATACAAAGAAATTACGACGGCGGTTTTCTGTTGTCTTCCGTCGGTTTGTTTATGGCTGGCTCCGCTAGCCTTTGACTAAAAAGTTTAGAGGCTTTACAAAACATATAAACAATACTTGCTGTTAGGTACTTTTTACTAGCATCATCTCCAAAAAAAACCCTTCACAATGAAAACTCAACTAACGACATCACTACAGAAATCCTAAAGTGAAAATGGTGTTGGGTAAATCATGCTCTCAAAATGTCCCATCTTCTCTTTACTTAAGGTAGCCCTTTGCTGAGCTCCAAATGACAAGATAACTAGAGCACACAAAATGTAGCGCTTTGCTGGACTCCAAATGACTAGAGCACTAGAGGTTACTGAAAGTAGCACTTTGCTGAACTCCAAATGCCAAGATAACTAGAGCATACTGAAAGTAGCGCTTTGCTGGACTCCAAATGACAAGATAACTGGAGCATACCAAAAGTAGCGCTTTTCTGAAAGCCAAATGACAAGAGAACTAGGGAATACCGAAAGTAGCCCTTTGCTTGATACCAAATGAGAAGAGAATTAAGCATACTGAAAGTAGTCCTTTGCTGGACTCCAAATGACAAGATAATTTTTCAAATGATAAATTGATAAATGTGGTTGTAGTCTTGTGACTCCAACCAGATGAATGCCCAGGTCACTGCCATCACCTCCATCATCATGCTACTCGTGGTCATAACATATGCACCACTGTCTTCTTTGACTGTTCTGCCAGCAGAGCGTGCTATAAATGTACATGCATTCCTTTGGTGTCTTGTTATGAATATATCTGTAGATAACTGCATTGACCTCCATATAGATCAGGGATGGCCAATTAGGTGCCCGCAGGCCACAAGATTATTAAGGAAGGCTGGAATCCATTGACCAGCATTACACTGCATTATACACCAGGAGGTGCTGTGTGGCAAGATTCTAGACGTGAATGATGTTATGAAAACTGTAATAAAGTGTGTGAATTTAATAAAAGGCGGGAATCGGTCTTTGACACACCAACAGTTTATAAATTTTCTATTAAAAGTTGAGGCGGAATATGGCGATTTGGTGCTCTACACACAAGTACGCTGGCTAAGCAGAGGGAATTGTTTGAGGCGGTTTTTTGCTTTGAGAAATGAGATAAAGCAGTTTTTAGAGAAACATGATACCAACAAAGAACTGATCAGAAAAATGTCTGATCCACATTTTAACAGCGTATTGGCCTTTTAAACTGATATCACATGAATGAACTCAACAGCTACAGGGACGTTCCCAAACAGTCTCAGATTTGGTAGGACACCTAGATGGATTTATAAGTCAACTAAATGTTTTTAGATTTACCCTGGCCAAAGAAAACTTCATTCATTTTCCTTCGTGCAAAGAATTGATTGAGGAGCGCAGTGACACGATTTCAAATTTTCTGTATTAATGTTAGACAAACTATTGGAGCAATTAAATGAACGATTTTCTGACTTCAGTGGTATACGACCAGAACTGGCATTGTTTAACAACCCTATGAAGTGTGACATTTTCCAACAACATGACACTTTTCAGTTGGAGTTATGTAACCTCCAAAGTGACCCCTTTTTCCAATCAAGGATGGAGATAGGAGTTGACTTTTGGAAACTTGTGCCACAGGAAAAATGTCCCGCACTGAGTGATTTCAGTTTGAAAATTACTTCTATGTTCGGAAGCACATATATATGTGAATGCGCTTTTTCAACAATGAAGGAGATTAAATCGTCACAAAGAAACAGACTCACTGATGGCCACCTTCAGGATTTATTACGAATATCATCATCATCTTTACACAATGACTTTGATGAACTTGTTGCTGCACATGAACGTCCACATTATTCTCATTAAGGTTTGTTACATGTCAACTTTAAAATGACCTAACTAAAACATGGTTGTTAAACAATATAAATAGCAAATTTTATTCATTTTTATAAATCAACTAGGCATTTTTAACTCTGTTGCAATAAAGTGATTTATGTAAACAAATAATGCCGATAGTGTAAAAAGCTATCCAATGAGTACAAAGTAGAAGTACTAGCTACACTATCAAAAGACTGGCCTATCATAGCAAAGCTTTGGTGTCATCTCTCCAGCTAACGTATGCAGAGAAGTTCACATGAGAAGGTATGAATTGGCAAAGTATGATTTGACTGGTCCACACAAAGGGCACGATTCGGTGCAGTCATAACCTGCCACATGTATGTGTGTGTGTGTGGAAAGAGAAGAGGAGAAGAAGGGGATATTGATGTAATTGAATTTTTTTAAAAGTGCTGTAATCTACCATAGGAGTCAACAAGCAACAGCACGAGGCAAAACCCTCATTACAAGTCTAATAATGTAGTCAGTGATGACGCACTGAAATTCTTATCAGTTACACCTATGTTTTCCAAGTTTGTAAGTGATACTCTTTAACTCCTGGTTATCTGCACGCCAATGAGGGATGCTAGTGTTTGAATATTGCAAGTCTCTAAAAAAGGCACTGTGCTATCTTTGTCTAATGAAGTTTAACAAGGTTTAGGCAATATATAGAATAGTATTACCTCAGGAAATGATAGACATAATAGTATAAGAAAGCAACAAGAAAGGTCTCAGTCTGAATAGTAAGAAAACAGAAGTAATGGTTATATCGAAGAAACAAATATCACCATCATGCAGCATAAAAATAAACGAGACAAATCTGAAATAAGTACAACGTTTCAAATACTTGGGCACAATAATTACATCAGATGGGAGATGCACCACAGAAATAAAAAGCAGAATAGCTCAGGCCAAAATAGCATTTCAGAAAATGAAAAATATCTTATGCAACAAATCTATGTCAATAAAAATGAGAAACAGAGTTCATCGGTGCTATATAGAACCAATTCTGACCTATGGAAGCGAATCATGGACAGTAGACAAACAAATGAAAAGACGATTAGAGGCCACAGTGATGGGATTTCTCAGAAGAATGTTGAAAGTTCCCTGGACAGATAAAAAGACCAATGAGGAAGTTCTCAAAGAGGCCAACACAAAAAGGGAGCTCTTAAAAAAACATCAGAAAGAAGCAATCAACATTTTTCGGGCACAACATGAGAAGAGGAAAGTTGGAATACTTGGTTACAACTGGCAAAAGAAAAGGAAAGAGAGATCGCGGACGACAAAGAGAGAAAATACTGGATAGCTTGGTGTCATGGCATGGGATACAGTCAACAACGAAACTGATACGATGCACTGTAGATAGAAGATTGTGGAGGGACATGATCGCCTACGCCAACCGGCAGGGTACATGATGATGATGATTACCTCAGGAGATACACCCCCAGCCTCCCCAATACCAGATGTGATGAGATATGGCCAGACCTTTTGATGTTGCACTTTAATGAAAAAACACTACTGCCTGTAGTGAGTGTAAAGATTGACAAGATAACCTGCAGGCTAAAATGGACACACTTGTCTGGTTGAGAATTGTGAATGGACCAGAATTTTAGATGTGATGATACTGGGTCAGGATGACACAAATGAATGAGGCACTTCTGCTGACAGCCCAGGAGGTCACTAAGCTAAAAAACGTGGTGTTTCTAACCTACATTCAGGACTGCTGTCTACTCATGCTTTTATGAGACTAAATTTCTGCCCTATGTGTCTTTATCTCGAAAAGACAATAGATAGATAAATTATTATTTTAACAAATATTTTCTATATTTATTAACCCTAGATTACGATACTGTAGTAAAAATGACCGCATCAAAACACAAATTCCTCATGATTTGACATTTTGCTAATTTTTTTAACACAAATTTGACTGGAAGAGTTACAGATAGGTATCGCAATCTAGGGTTAATAACAGAGATTAGTCATGAAATAAGTGGATCTTAATATAAACTGAACAGTCCCAGGAGAATTTATCCTGGAGTGGCAGGTGAGACCAAAAAAAAAAAAACACCTGGGTGGGGTGGAAGAAAGAGAGAGAGAATTCAGTATTTGTCAGCAAAACTAAAATAGATGGTTTTAAAGATCAAGTGTATAATTGTGAAGTTCAATCCATGAAAAGCTGTGCCATGCACATAACGTGACATGGTTAAAAAGAAGAGCTCAACATAGGTAACCCATAAACCCCCCCTCCCTCTCTTTGTTTTGGGTCAGCCACTATGGAGTGGAGATTGAGCCTGTGGTGAACTTTATTAAGTAGACTAGAATAAATTCTCAAAAGCATTTGGGGCCTATTTCATGAATGTTACAGCACTGAATGTGGATTGGAAGGTTGTCCCCAGCTACATTTTCTGGGATGAAATAGCCACAACCAGGTCCTACTCGTATAAACAGGCATTAATGCCAAGGAGTGACTAATTTACAGAACCTGATTAGTAAATAAAAGAAATAGAACTTCTGGTTCTATAATTTGATTGGAGTAGGATTCTTAAGTCTGGCATTATGCCATCAGGCACAGCTATTATTTTGAATTTTCTATGGTCAAGTCTATTTAAATATTTTGGAACTTTGTTAACCTCAGACGGAAGTTGTACAATAGAGTGTGAAGCAGAATGGCTCATGCAAAAGCAGCTTTCCAAAAAATGAGGAAGATACTATGCAATCCATTTTTGACAATAGAAACAAGGAAAAGAGTTCTTAAATGTTATGTAGAGTCAGTCTTAACATATGGATGTGAATCATGGACTATAGGACAAACAGACAAGAAAATCACTGGAGTCTGTAGAAACGTGGTTTTACAGAAGAATGTTGAGAATATCATGGACAGCTAAGAAGAGTAATGAAAACATTCTGAAAGAGGCCAAAGCAAAAAGAGAGCTAATTTCCAAAATTAGGAAGAAACAATCATCATTTTTTGGGCATGTCATGAGAAGGGAACAGCTGGAATATATTATAAACAACTGGGAGAATTGAGGGATGAAGAGATAGAGGGAAGCAAAGAGAAAAGATATCAGACAGCTTAAGAGAATGGCTTGGCAGAAGGTCAACAACAGAAATGATAGATAACTGTCGAGATCGAAAGTTGTGGAGAGACATGATCATCTACGCCAGCAGGCCTGGTACTTGATGATGATTTTCAAGCATGTCAGAGCACGATCTAGGTTATTAATTTATTTTGGCCAATGTACCTTGATCTAACAGTAAGATGAACTATGTAATCTAACAAGGGGGATGATTTTCATCACAACAAAAGTAGTAGAATGATGATGTCAGTCAAGTGAAGAAGTCTCCTCAGCTATTCAAACATTTATTTTGGGGAGTGAAGTGAGAGAGAGAGAGAGAGAAGTATATAAGCCATTTAAATTAATAATAAATACAATGATGCCTCATACTTTGAATTTAATTTGTTTCAGGAGGTCATTTGAACTCTCAATGAATTTTCCTCATTAGAAACAATGGAAAATGTATTAATCCATTCCAGGATCTTAAATAATAACCATTTAAATAAATGTTAAACCACATAGACATAATTTAAGATAATAATAACACAACTAAATGTCCAAAATAATAAATTAAACGTGAAAATAATAAATGAAATACATGAATACTGTATAATAAAATGAAAATTGTATTTACTGCAACTTAGTGAAGAATGGTGTTGTCCCACATCAGTGGTGGATAGGAAGAAAAAGGTAACTGTTTAGAATGGAAATTCCATTCCATAAATACATGAAAAAATTGTTCTCTTATATTCTCTCTCTCTCTTTTTCCTGCCTCATAGTGCTACCATTTGAGGGTTATAGCTCACTTTCCCTCCTCTTTGTGTTTTCTTGTCCAACATGGTCAGTAGGCGCATGTATATTGGTTTCACGCTTCAGGATATGTTCTTTTTTTTTTTCACTTTAATCATCAATATTATAACCATCCTTTTAGGCACTGCTGCTCCCAAACTCTTCTTCGATGTCATAGTCGATACACATGGATTATAACACAAAGTCAAACACAGTAAAGTAAACTAAAGAAGTAAAAAAAGCACTGAAAATGCATGGACGCTCAAAGAATGGCATTTATTAATGTATTTTTTCTCTCTCTGCCATCACAGTTTGAACATAGAAGCAGTGTTCAAATTCTGGATTAAAATTCTGTAGAATTCAGTGTTTGATCTCTGGAATGTTAAAAATTAGGATAGTTCAAAGTATAGGATTACACTGTAAATCTATTTTTTTTTTTACCCTCAAGTGTGGCATAGGCTACAAGATATCTCAACAAGAGTTCCTCAAACCTTTCTGTTACTGCTTCTACAAATTGTTTCCAGGTATAATTTATCTTTGTCATCAATCTCAAGGTTCCATCTTCATGTTTGTCTAGGTCATCCCCGTGGATTCCCAGGCCAGTATGACTGGTAATGCTTCTAGTTAGCTTTACAAAGGTTTTGTCCTATCAATCCACACTGCCTTTTTCTATCATTTCTTAACAATCTTAGTTTGATTACTATAAACAGCCCCCTGGTTTTCCTCAATATTCTTCAAATGTACAAAACATCTCTAGCCTTCCTAATTCTGTTATATCTCGGTCTGTCACACCCCCCCCCCCAATGAGATACTACCAATGCAACAATTTCCAGTATCTTGTCCAATAAGGTATATAAATTAGTTAACTGTGTTTATTTTAACAGCTTTAATTTTTTTTACTTTGTTAATGCAAAGTCCAATCTGTGCTGATATTTCTGTCAGCCTATTGTTCTTTTCTTTCATCTGTTGGTTGTGTGACAGCTTTGCTAAAGCATTATATTTTCAAATTCAATTCAAACATTTGCAAAATCGAATTCTTCAAGTTGTGTCCATTTCATTCTATTACTCCAGTGTCATGTGACTGTTTTCATAACCCCAGTCTATTATGATCAAGAACAGGAGGGGTAACAACAGACATCCCTATCTCAAACCGTGAACTTTTCTGCAAGTAGTTTTCCATGATCTATAACTCACACCACTCTTCTATATGAATTTTTAATGGTGCTGACACTGTCAAAAGTCTCCTGTAGTCTATGAATATGACATATTGTAGAGAGTTCCACTCGAGTGACAGTTCCACTAATAAACATAGTGTTGCTATTTGATATGTGCAGGATCTATCACATCTAATATCAGCCTATTGAGATCGTAGTTCATCTCCAATTTTTAAAATTGTATTTAGAATGAACTTACAGACTAATTTTTTTAGGGAAGGAGAGGATGATCCCTTTATAATTGGAACAACTGCTGAGGTCACCCTTCTTTGGGATTTAAAAAAAGATGACATCAGTTCCAATTTAGTGGTACTTGTTCCTTTCCCCAAAAAACAAATAACTGTCCTAATAAATTGTCCAATCCAAAATTACAGTCCTAAAAAATTTTCTAATGTCGAAATCTACAATGTACAGCATTTTGTTTGATATGTCACACAGACAATACTGATAATGTTATAAAACAACCTACTATATAATAATATATGTCACCTCTCAATAGGTCATCTTATTATCTTGTCACTATACTCTTCTGTGATTAATCTGAAGGAAACTTGTCTATTCTTTCCTCTAAGTAACAGAATAAAGCATATCTCTTCACCAATTCTTAAATTAATGCACTGTTTAAGTACAAGCATTTCAGATTATAAATGACACATGTTTTCATGTCTATAAAGACTTTGAATTGAAACAACAAACAAGAAACAAACATATCCCAAACAGACTAAGAAAACTTACTGTATCAACATTGACTCTAGTTTTTGCTGATGTCTCTACATAGTTAACCTTCCATTCCTGAGCCCTCTTTGTAGCCTCTTGCACACTGACCTGTCGTTGCTCAGCTAAGTCAACCATGTTGCCAACCAGCAAAAATGGAATGTTGTCATCATTTTTCACTCGTAGTATCTGTTCCCTAGAGGTATCACAAAACATGCAATAAAAGATATTAACAGAGGATTCAATCAGTATCTATTGCTTGTTCATTATTTATGTTTACTTAGTTTTGTAATTCTTCAGTATTTCAATAAAAAATTGAATTTGAAAACAAATGTTTTTTTCCCAACTACGAGTACAATTCACACTGCTCCCAGCGGGAATCGAACACAGGTTGTCTGAACGTCGGTAGTCTAGTCGGGAATTTAACAGATGTCTCACAACAGAAAATAATTAGGCCATGAAGCAATTTTAAAATGATAAAAGGGAGCTGCAAAAGAGCATTTTATTTTGGAACATACACACACGTGTTAAACAAGAAACAAAACAAAATTATTGGCCATTCTAGAAATTAAAATCAAGCCAGCCCCTGTCTGAGGTTAGATTGCTTAAGTGTACTACTGTAGCCTTGAATGGGGGAGACCACAAGAAATGAGGGAAAGTAGGTGAAACGCGAGTCTCGGGATAGGTGAGAAGGTAGCCGTAGGTGGCGAGTCCACGAGATAAGTGAGAGGGTATAGTGAGACGAGTAAACAGACGTGGGTTGAGTTGACTGATGAAAAGCGGAGGAAGTAGTTTTTGATTGGACTATAGGAGGAGTATTTGAAGACGAAACTCAAAGAAACTAGGAGTCTTTAGAGAAATAAGTCACACACCTAGGATTGGGTAGGGTCGACAACACCATGTGGTTAGCCCACAGGGGCTGGCAATGGCCTAAGCTAGCAAGTAGTGCTTAAGAGAAAGAACAGTCTTAGCTAAATCGAACAGAAATAGAGTCGAGCGACATGAGAAGATAGATTAGTGTAGAAGTAGATATTAGGGAATTGTTCAATGGTGAACAGTTCCCAACAAAACCGAGGTAAGGAGTTTTAAGTTGTGTGAGAGTCTAGGGACCAGTGGCAAGTAATATTGCTACTGCGAAGTGTGACTGACCATGCGGGAGAGAACTGTTGGTCATGTAATTACATGTACATATGTTGTAACTAGGCACCAATTGTTAAGTGAGATGAATAAAGACTTGTTTGTTCGCCTCAACATAGTGAAGTGTTGTGTTTCTAGCAATCAGCTGATCATGCCAGGTGGAGTAAGAACTTAGGAAAATGTCGCTGGCATAAACTAAAGCGAAGTACTAAATTTAATCACAGGACATGGGCGTAGACGTGTCAATTTCCCAGGCCAGCGGTCCGAGTACCCAAGTGTCAAGAGAACGAAGCCGCAGGCGACGTGTGTGTGGGAGTCGCCATTCACCCAATTGAACACGAGAGACAGTGGTGGTAAACATCACACAGCAGTCTTATTCAGAGACAGCGTCACCACCATTGTAATGTTAGTAGCGGGGCTAGCCGCCAGTCACCATTAGTGACGGGTGAACAATATCTGCCTGTCGAAGACTCATATGGATGATACTCCTGATACACTACTGATCTATGAGTAAAAGCTGATGAGAGCTTTGTGTCTATGGCATAATTTTAACACAGCCAAAAAGATTCCAAAGGAGAGGCCAAAAACCAAACAATAAGATTAAATATTGTGCTTAAAAATTGTAAATACAGAAAAAAAAATTGAGCTCTTATTAAAATGTTTTGAAATCAAAACATAAATTAAACAGAACAAGCAACACATGCAAGAAAGGAGAAACAAAAATAAACTAACAGAAATATTAAGCCACTTGACATAGATGTAAAGCAACCTGTAATATGGCCTGAGTGATCCCAAAAAACATCAACCATAAACAAATGCCACAGTCAGTGATTTTAAATGTGTTCGCTATACCATACTTCCCATGTACCTTGAGGTGTAGAGGCAAGCCTTCACTTTATTAATATGGCTTGAAAAAAAATGGCTTAATTACCCAAAATATAATAAGATTGAGTCTTGACAACATACACACAAACACTGACAGTACATGGGATAACAATTTATGGAAAACAGCAGCAAAGCTACTACTGGAAAGGAAATATAGAAAATGGAGATGAGTAAGACAAGGTTAGACAATAAGTCCATAAAATTATCAATTTTACATGAGGCAAGAGAGGGAGCCATAAATAATATTTTAGAACAGAAGAATAAGCCAAATATCTGGTAATTAGACAACCCAAAACAAACTTGTACCAACAGCTGCATCAAAATTAACTGGCCAGCTCTTCTTTCTGTTGGGCCAAATGAATTTTATTTACTCGGACAACAACCACAATTTTAAAAAGAACCATTTATTTAATTTGCCTCTAAAAACAAAGTCAGTTCTATAACATAATAATTGATGGAAACAAAAATGTGTGATGACCCAGCAAAAATATATAAAATAGTGAAAAATGAACTCATCATCATCATCGAGTGCCTTCTCCGCAACGAAGGTTGGCTACCATGGAGCGCCATTCTGCTCTGTCTCTTGCTTTGATGGTGCAGGTTGTCATAGGCTGATTTGTCCATCTTTTGATGTTACTTGTCCATGTTAATCTTGGTCTGCCTCTGCCTCTTTTACCTTGTATTTTCCCCTACAGGATTACTTTTAGTAAGCTGTTGTGTCTGATAACATGCCCCAAAAATTTCATTTGTCGTGTCTTAATTGTATTTAGGTAATTCTCTTTTGATTTTTAGTTCTTTTAAGACTTCATCGTTTGTTTTCTTTTCCATCCATCCAATTCTACCTATTCTTCTATATATTCATATTTCAAAGGCTTAAATTCTCTGTTCTGTTTTCTTGTCTAATGTCCAAGTTTATGCACCATATAGGAATAGTGAGAAGATGTAACATTTTGCTATTCTTAGACTTAGCTCTGGTGTTATTTGTTTTGATGTTAGTATGTTCTTCATGACATTAAAATTACTTGTTGCCATTCCTATTCTTTTGTTTATTTCAGTTGTAAATTTTCCATCACTGGTTATAGTATGTCCAAGGTAGTTGTAGTTCTGAACTGTCTCCAGGTCTATTCCTTCTATTTTGATATCCACTTGTAGGTTTTGAGTATCTTCTTTGTTTATGATCATAGTTTTAGTCTTTTTGATATTCATATCAAGTCCATATTTTTTGCTTGTCATGTGTATTTCATTAAATAATTGTTGTAGATCTTTAGGATTTTCTGCTAGTAGAATAGTATCGTCAGCATATCTTAGGTTATTGATTATCTTTCCATTAATTTGTAGGCCTGGCATCTCTATGATTTTTTAAAAGTTTGCTCAGTGTAAAGATTGAACAAGCTTGGTGATAGGATGCATCCCTGTCTTGCTCCTCTTTTTATATCAATGGGTGTAGCGTTCTTTTTGTTATATTTTGTTATTGCTGTTTGCTCCCAGTATAGATTACATATTAGTCGTATGTCCATGTCATATAGATGTATCTCTTTTAGGCATTCTATAAGTTGTTTGTGGTGTACTCTATCAAAAGCTTTGGTGTAGTCTATGAAGCAGGCACATATTGGTTTGTTTACTTCTGTGTATTTTTCTATTAATGTTCTCATGCAGTATATGGCTTCTTTTGTCCCGCTATTTTTCCTAAATCCAAATTGCTGCTTATCTAATTCACCATTGATTTTATTCTGAATCCTTCCTTGTATAACTTTTAGCAATATTTTTGTAACATGGCTTATTAGGCTTATCGTTCTAAAGTCACTGCACCATTCTTTTTAGGCACTGCAATGAAAGTTGATGTTTTTAGTTCATTTGGTATGTATCCTGTATGGTATATGTCGTTGCATATGTCCGTAATCACTTCAATGCCAAAATCTTCTAGTGCCTGTATCACCTCTATCAGTATGCTGTCAGGTCCTGCTGCTTTTCCCTTTTTCATTGTATTTATAGCTTTTTCCACCTCAGATTTTAAGATTTTATAGCCTGATGTACATTTTTGTACAAAAATGACCTAAAATATGCATATTGATCTGGTACTTGTACCTTCCATTAAATTCAATAGCCATTCACCATTTTTCTTATTCTTTCCTTCCTCAAATGACAAATTTTCATTTTTCATATGAATTCATAATATCTGATACACATTATAGCACATACTTTTACTGTACATATATATAAACTCAAATACTTCCAAACTCAGTAGGAACAAATGATCCATACTCTTCATATATAAATCAACAGTGCTATGTACTACCAAGAATCACATATCATGATAATATTCTCATCATGTCAAATGGTATTGGTGGTCACTGATCTCTATGTTATTATGCTCTTATAATCACCATCCAAAACAAGTGCAGAGAAGCAAAGGAAGGATGGTTAAAACAGAAATGTGAAGAAATGGAAAAACAACAAAAGAAAGACTCAAAATAATGTGCATGGCTTCATTTTGTATTTTCTCCAGCCTATCAATTTGAGTCATACTCAGTATACAGTAAGAATTGCCAGGGCATACTCGATTGGTGCGAGGACTAATCCCTGGAACAGAAGAGTAAGTAGCCTCTGCTCGCTGTTGGCAGCTGCCATGACCTTCAAGGTGGCTAATCCTTTGCGGGATTTTGTTATCACATGGTCGACGTGGTCCCGAAAACACAGGCTGCGATCAAACTGTTGTATACCCTGTTGTATGCATCCTCCAGATCTATAGCAGCAGCACATGTCTCCTCTCGTCTGTGGAAGCCTTCGAAGACATCATAGGCAAAGACTGCCGCATTGAGCCATGTCTCTTTGTTATATCTATAACCTCTGAGTGTGGGTGGGAATACGCGTTGGATCATGTTCAAGGTGACAGGTGAGGACACGGGCAACTATTTTCTCCAGCTGCTTGCCTGCAGTGTTCTGCATTGTGATGATTCTGTACACACTGATCTGAGAATGGTCCTTGTTTGGCTTCGGTAGCGGTAGTAAGTAGCTGTGTAGCCACTCCTCTTAATCTGGCCACTCCGAATACTGGCATTAAACTCATTGGCCAGTTTTGTCAAGTCGTCGCCAGCTAAATCGCCTATGTCATCGTACCGAACACCATCTGGACCAGGAGCAGTATTGTGTGACCTTTCAAGTGTCGTGCGAATGGTATCGGTTGTGATTGTGAGATCTTCTTCCAGCCCTACATCCGCACACAATTTTGATAGCGATCCCCGTATCCTCATTCTTACAGCCTCATTTCTTTGGTCCGTCTGCTCAATGTAGCGGGCAAGCAGGGCCTTCCCTTTGCTCTCATCAGATTTGTGCCATATCCGGCCTGTGCTTTGAAAGTCTGGTATGCCTCTGTGTCGTGTTGTGCCATTCATGCTCTGATGAAGGCACTAGAATGTAGCGAGCGATTTTTCTGGGCACACTTTTTTGCAGAAGTCATCCCATTTGGCATCCTTCGCCTGCTTAGCGCATAGTTTAAAGTGCATCATTTTTAGGTCGACCTCTACTTTCAGACGCTTCAAGAGCTCAGGTTGTGTTCTTCCATTCCTTCTGGCTTTCTGCCATGTCTTGGCCCTTTGTCTCTTGCTCCGCCAAGTTTCCTCGACATCTATGTTCCACCAGGGTAGCTGCGTCCATCGCTCCTGCCTCATACGAGGGGCGCTCTATTTCCTATGTCTGATTTTGTTAATGACGTCCTGGTCTGTTTTCTCGTAGTTGAATGTGTGTAGCTTTCTTTTCTGGCTTCCATTTCTGCTTTTCTCAATTAGGAGAACACATGGATAGTGATCACTTCCGTGGAAACCCAGTGCACTCCACCTGCAAACCGGTGTGAAGGTGGAAGACACCAGTGCCAGGTCTATGACACTATCAGAGTCCCCTGTTCAAGTGGCCATTCTTGTTGCCCTTCCATCATTCAAGCACACTAAATCGGCTGACACCAGTGCGTTCTCTAGGTCTTCTCCCTGCTTGTTGGTTATGACGTTACCCCACTGGTTTCCTCTAGTATTAAAGTCTCCGCAGAAAATGACATTCTCTTCATCGAACTCGAAGAGATTCTGCCATTGTATCAATGCTATATAGAACCAATTCTGACCTATGGAAGCAAATCATGGACAATAGACAAACAAATGAAAAGATGATTAGAGGCCACGGAGATGCGATTTCTCAGAAGAATGTTGAAAGTTCCCTGGACAGCTAAAAAGACCAATGAGAAAGTTCTCAGAGGCCAACACAAAAAGGGAGCTCTTAAAAAACATCAGAAAGAAGCAATCAACATTTTTTGGGCACATCATGAGAAGAGGAAAGTTGGAATACTTGGTTACAACTGGCAAAATAAAAGGAAAGAGAGATCGCAGATGACAAAGAGAGAAAATACTGGATAGCTTGGTGTCATGGCATGGAAAACAGTCAACAACAGAACTGATATGATGCACCGTGGATAGAAGATTGTGGAAGGACATGATTGCCAATGCCAACCAGTACGGCACATGATGATAATCACCATCAGCTTCACTGTTGAATTCCTTCCAATGTCATGACTTCAAAATGCACAGAAATTTCTCCCCTGCAATCATCATTTGATTGCCAGAAGCAAGGCAGTGACAATACTCCAAGATTGTTATTCTAAATCTGAACATCACTTATAGTTGATTTCACAAGCACATGAACTTTAATCAAAAGAGAATTCCAGCATTGTTACACTTGTGTAATACAAGACCAAATGCCATGAGGGTTAACACAAGACATTGCCTCTTAGACCCTGGGAGGCGATTTTGCAGACTGCAGTGGCCATCTTGAATTCCTTGGTTCTATAGGATAAGACAGAACTTGACCAACCATGAGGTACTACAATACTAGGTCTTCCATATCAACAGGGTGCACCAATGTGTCAACTAAGGTGATTCTTATGTCTGTTTTGGTACAGACTGTTACTAGTGGTGAACAACTGAGAGGTGATATAAGGTCTTGGTCAGCTGTGGGTTGTATTAACTCTAGCTTGTACTCCCCTTTATAAGATAAGTATGAACAAGACAAACTTGACAAAATAATCAAAACTGTTACAAGTAACACCAAAGAAATTATTAATAACAATGGACAAAGCCTAACCTGAAATCTTGTGTTGCTTGAAATGATTCTTGTTCCTTGATAGAAAAAACACAGAGAAAACCCTCCCCACTTCTGAAATAATTGTCACGAATCGCTGCATAATCCTCTTGTCCTGCTGTGTCCAGAATGTCTATCTGAACTTCCTCTCCATCAAGTACAACTTTCTTACGGTAGGAGTCTGCTTTTGTGGGCTCATAGTCCTCAACAAACTAATTGGATGGGAAAATAATGTCAGTTATGAAGCAGCAAATAAAAGTAGTGGACATATTCTGTGTGGCTAACACCAACCTAAATATTATCAAAAACAGAATTTAAAACTGTTACAACAAAACAAAAACAGCATATTGATTACAATTTGTAATTAAATTATAAAACAAGACAGTGACACAAATGAAAAATATCATGAAAACATTAAAACAAAATAAATTATGAAAAATTAGTAGACTAGAGCAAACTCATAATGAAAAGTAAGCTAACCAAAGTCTTTGAAAAGCCTACGTTGCAAATTATTAGTTCGTTTGTTAGATGACCAGTTGATTCTGGTTAGTAGGTCAAGATGCACAACACCACCTGGGCTGAAACTGGTTAACTATTCATAGGTGATTGCATCAGAAAATCAGAAACAGCAAATCAGGATCCTAGTTCACCCATCAGTGGCAGACTTTCTAGTCTGGCCAAGTGAATAGACCAGGATCCTAGTTCACCCATCAGTGGTGCCTCTAGAAACAGACTAGTCTGACCAAGTGAGTAGACCAGGATCCTAGTTCACCCATCACTGGTGCCTCTAGAAACAGACTAGTCTGACCAAGTGAGTAGACCAGGATCCTAGTTCACCCATCAGTGGTGCATTTAGAAACATACTTTCTAGTCAGACCAAGTGAGTAGACCAGGATCCTAGTTCACCCATCACTGGTGCCTCTAGAAACAGACTAGTCTGACCAAGTGAGTAGACCAGGATCCTAGTTCACCCATCAGTGGTGCATTTAGAAACATACTTTCTAGTCAGACCAAGTGAGTAGACCAGGATCCTAGTTCACCCATCAGTGGTGCCTCTAGAAACAGACTTTCTAGTCTGACCAAGTGAGTAGACCAGGATCCTAGTTTACCCATCAGTGGTGCCTCTAGAAACAGACTAGTCTGACCAAGTGAGTAGACCAGGATCCTAGTTTATCCATCAGTGGTGCCTCAAGACTTATCTAATCTGGCCAAGTGAGTAGGTGTCAAAAAGGAAAGTCAACCCGGCACCCAAAAATACTTTGCTGAAGTCAAAGGTTTTACTGAAAGGTACAAGATATTGCAGCCCAATGTAAAAGACAGTACAATGCATCTGCGTCAATTAAATGTCCATTTAAGAGCAGAATATGATGAGGAGCAGCTGTTGGGCTATTAAAGCAGAGGACTATTTTGGTTCAGTTACCAACTACAGCAATTTTTTTTAAGGGACAAAGACAGCTTCAGAGTTCATTCAGCCTCTGAAAATGGATATGAAAGATTTTCTCAGGAAAAGGTATGGAGATTTTGAAGTTAGGATGTGCAAGTTACTAAATAATGTCAAGGACAAGAAACTGGTTATATTAGTATAATAGAGCCAATAAAATGCTAAGAATGCGAATTATAACAACTTGTTAAACTGTAAGAAAAGACACATGCAAGTTCAAGCACATATTTAACAGTCCCTCAACATGCCCCTTTTCATAATCATCAGAGGAAGAGATAAAAGGGAAATTGCCAAGATACACTTGAGAAGACTGGTGTAACTGAGATAAAATGCACAAAACAGGATGGCACTGAAAGTGTTTTGTTGAAGATTTATACTTCAGAGGTAGCTGAAAGGGAGAAGTAGAAGAAATGATGATTAAATGTTATAATAAACATTTATGGATAAACAAACCCTTGGATTCATATGTTATAAAAAGAAGAAAGAGTGAAATGTCACAAAAAAACAGTACAAAAAACAAATACTGCAGTGAAAAGTATGACTGCCAATTGTTATTTAAATAACTTTGAAATACATGTATGATAGGGAAACTTAAAAATAATAGTTTTTAGTGTTTTTGAATTGCTTAGAAACAGTTTAGTTGTTTTAATCAGTCTTGGTAAAAAGAGAGTTATTAGATGATCATACAGACCTCATCATACATAAATTGAAGTGTCAAGGCCGACTTGCCAACACCCCACTTCCCACCATTATAACTTTATGAATAACGGTTGGTTGATGAGACTTGGCCTTTGACATGGTGCAGTGATGTAAGGAATGACTGAAAAATAGACGACGACGGCTAATGTTTAATGTACATTCTTTGACAAAAGGGAAAGCAAAACAATTTCCAAAGCTTTATGTAAAATCCAAAATTATTAACAATCGCAAACCCCACCTAGAAGTAAGATGTGAATATACTCCAGGAACAAATTTTTAATTTAAGAAAATTTGACCTCCACAGAAAACAAATAATTCAAAATATGAGTACCATCATCATCATCATGTGCCATACCAGTTGGCGTAGGCGATCCACAATCTACTATCTACAGTGCATCGTATCAGTTCTGTTGTTGATTGCTTTCCATGCCATGACACCAAGCCATTTAGTATATTCTCTCTTTGTCATCCGCGATCTCTCTTTCCTTTTATTTTGTCAGTTGCAACCAAGTATTCCAACTTTCCTCTTATCATGATGTGCCCAAAAAATGTTGATTGCTTCTTTCTGATGTTTTTTAGGAGCTACCTTTTTGTGTTGGCCTCTTTAAGAACTTCCTCATTGGTCTTTTTAGCTGTCCAGGGAACTTTCAACATTCTTCTGAGAAATCCCATCTCTGTGGCCTCTAATCGTCTTTTCATTTGTTTGTCTATTGTCCATGATTTGCTTCCGTAGGTCAGAATTGGTTCTATATAGCACTGATGAACTCTCTTTCTCATTTCTATTGACATAGATTTGTTGCATAAGATATTTTTCATTTTCTGAAATGCTATTTTGGCCTGAGCTATTCTGCTTTTTATTTCTGTGGTGCATCTTCCATCTGATGTTATTTTTGTGCCCAAGTATTTGAAACGTTGCACTTGTTTCAAATTTGCCCTGTTTATTTTTATGCTGCATGCTGGTGATGATTTTGTCTTCAATATGACCATTACTTCTGTTTTCTTACTATTCAGACTGAGACCTTTCTTGTTGCTTTCTTTTACTATAATGTCTATCATTTCTTGTAATTCTTTCCCTGTATCTGCTATTAAGACTGTCATTCGCAAATTATTTATGTTGTGACCGTTGACTTCAATTCCTTTTTTGTCTACTACTGATCTCATATGTTTGCTGTAAAGTGAAAACAAATCTGGCGACAGAACACAGCCTTGCCTGACTCCTTGTTTTATAAGTTGAAACTGTCCTGTTTGGTTGTTAATTCATGTAGCTGCTGTTTGTTGCCAGTACATGTTTTTTTTAATGATTCGCAGATCCTTGCCATCAATGTTTAATTTCTTCAGCATATTGATATGAGTACCAACTGCTGTTAAGAGGACAAATTTAGTTTTCCAAGAAAGTTCTCAAATAAAGTAAGATAAGTAAAGGGCAAGACTCTGCTCCACCTCAAGGACTGTCCAGTCTGGCCAAGCATTAAAATCAAAGAGAGAAAGCACCAACCTGGTGTTCAAAAATGTCATGCTGAAGTTAGATGTATTGGGCCAAATAAACCATAACACAATGCACTTATGCCGACTTAACGTTTTATAACCCTATATTATGATATGATAGTAAAAATTACAGCATTAAAACATAAATTACTCAAAATTTGACATTTTCCCATGTTCAAACATTACCCCCTCTCCTTGTACCTTCCTAATTACCACTTCCAGTGACCTCTGAATGTTTATTTGGTTTCCAATGCTGTTTTTTTTTTTTTAAATCATGAGATACATTGTTTAATCATCATCATCATCATGTACCCTGCCGGTTGGCGTAGGCGATCATGTCCCTCCACAATCTTCTATCCACAGTGCATCATATCAGTTCTGTTGTTGACTGTTTTCCATGGCATGACACCAAGCTATCATTGTTTAATGCAGAATAAAAAATTGCCAATTTTCAAGAAATTTGCAGTTTTTCCCTTTTTTGTTGTGAACAGGGAAATTTCCTCGGTCATCAGCAGACATCAAACAACCCTTTGTGACTCAAGAAACACAGCGAATAGCGCTAAGAGGTAGCCGAACATACTGATGGACTTGCGGTGACCATACCAATAGACATTGTAACATGTCCATGAGGTGAAACTCAGGTCATAAATCATCCTGAGCCAGGAATTTCAAGTTATATATTTTTAGAGCCCCTAATGTTACATTTAAGTGATAGTCATTTTTACTGTTATCATAACTGGGAGAGTTACAGATAGGTATCGTCATCTAGGACAGATGATGAAGAGGACTATTTATTCCTTTATTTATCATCAAGTGAATGCCAGAATGAGAGATTCAACAGTCCCTAATCAGTTGGTCCGACTAATTAGTTTTCTGAGGCACCACTTGGAGATGGAGAAGGCTCTTAATCAGCTAATGCCGACACTGATCCTGAGAAAAGTAAATAGCCAGGTATGAGATGCCACTCTAGTTCTGCAATAGTATCCACAGTCATGTTTGAAATGATTAAACAATATACTTCACTAACCATAAATAGGTCTAACAAAAAAAGTAGACATGGGCAAATTACTATAAAGCGAAACTAATTAAAATCACTAAAAAAATTATTTGTAATTCAGAAAACATTGCTTAATAAAAAACTAACTTAAAAACATTGTCCCGAAGAAATAATTACATGGTGTTAAAAAAAAGTGTTGGTTTCACTTCCATACAATTTAATAGATTTTGAGGCTGAAACACCAGCAGCAGAATTAGATATAAATTTAGATGACTTCACCTTGAGCGAAATTGAGACCTCCTTAAATCGTATGGACAACAAGGCTGCTGGCGAGGATAAATTAACAGCTGAGATCCTCAAAGGCAAATTGATAGCCATAATTTAATACCTCCAGAAAATATTCAACATCATTTGGAAAGCAGAGAAGGTGCTTCATAAGTGGAAAAAATGAATCATTGTTAAGATTCAAAAAAAGGGCAATCTCAGCGATTTAACAACTGGAGAGGCGTGACACTTTTGTCAATTGCCTCAAAGTTATTCTGCAAAATCATCATGAATAGAATAAAGGATGCAATAGATACAGTAATGCGCGAAGAACAGGCTGGGTTTAGAAAAGGGAGAAGCTGCCTTGACCACATCTTTACTCTTCGACTTATATTATATTGGAGGAACACATTGAAAAGCAAAAACCTTTTGTAATTAATTTCATTGACTTCAAAAAAGCATTCGACAGCATTCATAGAGATTCTATGTGGAAAATTCTGAAGCAATATGGTTTACCATAAAAATTATAAATATTATCAAAGACATGTATGATGGCTACACATGTGCAGTTCGAACAGAGGAAGGACTGAGTGAATGTTTTCCAATAGAAACTGAGGTTAAACAAGGATCTATTTTATCGCCCTTGTTATTTGGAATTGTTATGGATTTCATAATGAAGAAATGCTGCACTGGTAATAAAGGCATCAAATGGATACAAGGAGACCACTTGGAGGACCTCGACTTTGCTGATGACATAGTTCTCAACAGCAGTCAGATAAAAATGATGCAGGAAAACACAAATGAACTATCATCAATAGCTAGCAAAATTGGGCTTGAGATCAATCATGAAAAGACTAAAGTCATGAAAAGCTTAATTCCAACAGATGACAGAATATACATGGAAAACAAACCAGTGGAAGAAATCGACTACTTTATCTATCTTGTAAGTTACATTGATCGGGAAGGGGATACAAGTAAAAAAAATTAGAATTGGAATAGCTAAAGCAGCAAATGTCTTTCAGAAGCCTTGAAAAGTTATGGAAATCACACACTCATCAGCACAAAAACAAGACTTATACTATTCAAATCAAATGTACCATCAACCCTTATGTATGCATGTGAGAGCTGGAAAACAACAAGAGACATAGAAACAAAGTTGAACACATTCAAAAATAAATGTCTAAGGAAAATACTTGGTATAGCGTAGAACAAATTAAAAACAAATGAGGAAATTAGAGAAATCTCCAATCAACCACTTATATCTTCAGTAATCAAGAAAAGACGATAGTCATATGTTGGACATGTGATGAGGAGAGATAATAACCAAATAACAAAGCAAGCCCTTATGTGGGAAACAACAGGTAAGAGGAAAAGAGGTCGACCCAGAGTTGCTTGCACAGAACAGAGGCAAATGGCAAGATTTGACAAAATATCTTTACAAGGATTGAAAACTGCTAGAATAAAAATTTAGATAAGAGAAAGAGTATTATGAGTCTATGCTGTATGGGCCGGCTACGGCTCGAAAGGCCAATAGATAGTTGTTCAAAATAAATACTTTATATAATAATTATTACTACATTTCTCTCACTCTCCTTCTCTACAATACTCTGTCCGATAATGCAGGAAATGAAATAAATGAGTACACACTTCAGTGTGATAAAAAGACATACACGTTTTTGTTGTTCATCTCTTTTTATTTGTCATAGATTTATAGGTCCAGCTCATCCTAGATGTAGTAGAGTGTATCTTTATTTTGTTGTCCGTTTGTGTTGTTCTCATTTTCTGAGGAAGTCCACGTGTGTCAGTATTTTGTTGCGTTCCTTTTTTGTAAAGCTGCCACCATACCTTGAAGGAATGTACGTTACACCTCATTACTTGCTCCTGCTACCAGCTTTACCGCAGCACTGCAATTATTTGCCTGTTCCCATGTTATTGTTTAACTGTCTATTAATTAACAGAACATAACATTTAACATAACAGAGAATATGCTAAAACTAATTCACAATTTAACTTTCACAGATATCTTCAGAGTTCAGCAGAACCTATATTCATTTGAAAAGATGATAAAGGGGTGGTTAGTTAAAACAAATGAGGAATAAATAATACAAACTGTCCTCCCTCTCAAACAAACCACAATGTCTTAAATTAATGCCAAACAAAAGACAATCAACCTCAGACAGTTATACGGTGAGCAATCGTCTGCTGAACTCCAGATGGCAAGAGATAAAAGAAAGATTAAAGAAGGCATGGCATAGAACAGTATTGTATGTCTACATTGAGCATTAAGGATTGATTAAACTAGATGTGCACTCCTAAACAAACAAATGATCTGGGAGCCAGTGGTGGGGGTGTAACGTACACTCCTACAAGGTATGGTGACAGTTTTACACAAAAGGTACACAACAAAATACTGACCATATGTGGCCTTCCTCAGAAAATGAGAACAACAACAAATGAATAAACAGATAAAAAAATGAGAACAACAAACGATGAAACAGATAAATTCTACTACATCTAGGATGATCGGGACAGGTAAGTCAAGGAGTAGTAAACAGAGGAATAAGAGATGAAATGATGAAACAAGAGAGAGATGTGCTAAATTTTGGAGGATAGATAATATGTGGAAATACGAAAGTTAAAATATATATAAAAAATGAGACTTAACTTATTGGCAAGATCCAACCGCTCACAGGCAAAATTACTTGTCAAATGCAAGTGGAAGGGCCTGCTGGGCAATCAGACAGGTGATTGGACCAGAGGTCAGATGAGATACCAAGAAGTGGAAATAGTTGTGAAGCAGTCAAGCATGACACAGGTAAAGACTAGAGATACATGAGGAGTGTGAAAGCCAACAAACTAACCAGACATTTCCCAGACACCCTAGTGTTAAATGAGGTGTGATATATAGAGACCCAGAAAATCGCCTATTGGGATCATGTCAGGTGGTAGGGGGACAAAACAAGAGCAGAGTTTGTATTATATATTATAAAGGGAGAGAAGATATTGGGGGAGTGGGTTAAAGGGAGTTTTAAAGGGAGAAAGAGAGAGGTTACCCATGAGAAAGGGATACATTGATTCCCCGTAGGATGAACGTACGGTGACCATACGGGTGATCAGACGATTCTCTAAAGTTAATAGAATGCGGATGTCAGAAGACCATGACACCAGGCCGGTAACTAGAACATCCACCTTACCCTGATGGCCCTGAGAGTTGAAGTGGGAAGCTACTGGTGTTCCTGTATCTCGAGTGATGTGATACAGATGTTCATTTTTGGCATCTGTCCTCAAGATGGCGTCTTGAATCACCTACGTAGGTCAACTTACAAACAAATGATCTACGTTAATCTACTACTCGACACATATCTGAAGATCTACTAAAATTTATCTTTGTAGCCATAGCGAAGAAGTCAGACGCCATTGATTGTGAAGACCATCGCACTATTAGTCTCATGAGCCATATTATGAAAATATTACTAAGAATCATCATGAAATGTGTAAGAACATAATAAAAACAGAAATAAGTGAGGAACAATATGGATTTGTGGAAGGAAATGGCATCAATAATGCAAATTACATCCTGAGAACATTTATAGAATGAGCTATGGAAGTAAAGAAAAATCCATACATGTGCTTTATAGACTCCACAAAAGCATTTGACAAAGCAAAACATGTACTGGCAACAAATAGCAGCGATAAGAATTAGCAACCAAATAGGCAAAACATATAACAAGGAGTCAGACAAGGCTGTGTTCTGTCGCCAGATTTGTTTTCATTTTACAGCGAAAATATTATGAGATCAATAGTAGATATAAAAGGAATTGAAGTCTATGATCACAACAGAAACAATTGGCAATATGCGGATGACACTGTCTTAATAGCAGAGACAGAGAATGAACTACAAGAAATTATAGACATAATAGTAAAAGAAAGGTCTAAGTCTGAATATTAAGAAAACATAAGTTTGGGTCATATCAATGAAACAATCAACATCTTCAAGCAGCATAAAAATAAACAGGACAAATCTGAAACAAGTGCAACACATCAAATACTTGGGCTGGTGGCCGTGTAAGAAGACTTATCAACCAACATAGAACTGGAGTCGTCAGTCGCTGGACACTGAGGGAATTGCTGAGGAGGGGATCTGAGCACCTATGGACATGTTCGGAGTGCAATGATGATGACCCGCAAATAACTCAATAACTCAAATACTTGGGCACAATAATAACATCAAATTAAATTTGCACCACAGAAATAAAAAAACAGAATATCACTTCAGAAAATGAAAAAAAGCCTTATGCAACAAATCTGTCAATAGAAGTGAGAAAGAGAGTTCATTAGTGCTAAATAGAGCAAATTCAGACCTATTGAAGCTCATTATTTCCAAGGTAGTGTGATAATTATTATAGCGGAATCTCTCAGTCTCTATTAGTCAGAATGAATTGTGATAATTTGCAGTCCATTTAACTGGTTTTAGATTTAGTTTTTATAAGTTTAATACTCTACAGCTGCTGAGTGTTAGTACTACTGTTGTTATAGTTCATTCACAAATTTGTGCCCACAGAGTTGATCAATTATTTCGGAAACTACTTGATGAATTTCTGTAATTCTTTTTCATGAAATCTTATTTTTTCACACACCTTCAGATTTTATAACATTTATGTACAAAGGTAGTCTGAATTTTGCACAAATTGTTTTTTGTTATATAATTTTAGGAAAATATCAAACCGCATGCTCTAAACATTTGATTTTACTGTAAATTATGTTAATTTTCTAACAATGCAAGCCAAAGGCGTATCCGTATTACATTGAATAGGGCAAAATTTTTCATTAGATTTTATATCTTCATCATAGAGATTGGTAAACTTCCTTGTTTGACCGTCACCTCTGCAGAGTCAAAGTTCTGTCCTATCCATCGATTGAAAGACTTTCTATCTATATTTAGAGCTGCCCGTGTTCTGTTTTTTTTATATAGTAATATAACTGACCCCTTTTAGATTCCTTGCAAAAGTGCATGTACAATAACACAGTTACCTTTTGCATAGAGATGAATTTACATTGTGGGTATTATAAAATCCTAAAATTTAGGACAAGCAAGAAAATCATATTTTATATACCTCAAATAAGCAAAAATCTTTCCTAAATGCATGAAAGTAGGGCAAAAAATCAGACTGAAGGTCGGTGAAAAAATAAGATTTCATGAAAGAGAATTACAGAAATTCATCAAACAGTTTCCGAGATAGATAATTAATAAACTCTGTGGGCACGAATTTCTAAATGAACTACTATATATAGACTACAGACTACTACAGTGTAGTGCTAGTCACATGTTATGGTTTACAGTTTACAGTCTAGTCTAAAGTAAAATAAGTATTAAGCAGTCACCCTCTTTTAATTTTAATGTTTCACTTTTTTTTCTTTTATTATTCTATTTGCATTTAATTTTGAATTGATTAATTGAGAATATTTATTAGGTAGGCCTACTCTACTTCTACTTAACTAAGTTACTAAGTCTAAGGATGCGGCAGATGCATATCCGATCTGTATGAATAATGATGTATGATAACACAATTAATTATATAAACGAATGATAATGATTATTATATATACTATACTCTTATACTTATACTTATACTAAATAATACACTACACTACACTCATACAATAATAATAATAATAATAATATAATACTGTACTATACTATAACTATACTATTGTCATATGATATTCATTCATTGATTCAAAACTAACAAATTTTACAAATCAATTCCATTTTATACGTCTACGTCGTAATGTATTAAAAGTAGTAATATCAATTCCAGTTGAAACTGTCAATCAAATAAGACACTGTCAAGTCACTCAAGTGTCATCTAGTAGTGTGACTACTCACACTCAAACGACAGCAGAGTAGTTTGTGACAGTTAGACACAGCAGACCTGTGACACTGACTGAAACAAACTACAAACTCGGTTAACAACAGTGAATGACTGGTCATGATATTCTGATTAGCATTTATGCCGGAGAATGAAGAAAAATGCACATAAAATATGAATGCATATACGAGGACGCAATTGTAATGAGAAAATATACTGCTCTTCTACTATCAAAATAAAAATTCCAAGTAATGAAGCTACACTTACATTTTTAATTACTGGTTAAATGTCTCTTAAAATAATTCATTTGAAGAGAAACTTTGTTTCCCAAACTGGAAATGGCGATAACTTCCAAAGGTGTGATGGGATCGGTGACGTCACCGTGACCCTGCGTAGTGACCCCAGCTGCTGAAGTGCTTTATACAATGCTTGGGATGCAAATTTACGCATAACTGTAATGTTTCCATCGAAAAATGGATATTTTGCAGCTCTGCCTGGTTAATACTAAGCTGTTTGTGTAGTATTTTCCACAACAATACAATGACAATGTCCTTGCGTAGTCGTGCACTCTTAAATTTGTTAATGAGACAAGCCACTACCAGAGGCCGCTGAGGATTGTTGAGTGCACAATCAAAGATGGCAGCTGAGACTGGGATACCCTCTGTTTATTTGGAACACCAATTATCGCATGGTAATTATCTTGATTGCGTGTTCCTGACAACTGATTTAGTTATATTTGTACAATATTATAATTGAATCATGAAATGGTGACTATACATTTCCAACAGTTGAACCATTTTCCTGCCCGCCCGTCACATTTCCTTTTTAATAAAAAAAAAACATCGTATTTTCCACGAATTTTAATGACACCCGAAGAATGATTGGGTTGTTTGTTTATTTAAAAAAAAAAAAAACCAGTGTGATGAGTATTATAACTGTATATTTTATATTGTGCTTTTTAAGGATAGTAATATTTTTAGTGCATGTTCATTAAAAACGCGTTCTCATCTTCTAATTAATTATGAGAGTGTGTGTGTTGTTACTGTGTGGTGTGTACCAATGTTTTGAAAATCATGTAATTTATTTGTATTCATTTATTACAGTTACTTAAGTCAAGTAATAAAATGACAACACAATATTATCAATATAAAATAAATAGTGCAATCAGTCATCAGCAATATAATATATATTTCCAGTGTTCAGTTTTGAATTATCATTATACACTACACTCAGCAGTAGGAGTGACTTACCTTAGCTTAGAATTATTTAAGTATTATAGGTCTAACTTTTGTGAAGTAAAGTTACTATTACTTACTAATAACTAAAGTTCCTGTAAAAGTAAGTATATTCTTATAATATGAATAATAATTATAAAAACAAATCGTTTTTGTTTAAATTATAAATCATTTGTCAGCACTTTTCTTCTTAGTCTTATGCAAGTTATTCTTCTTGCACATCAATTATTTCAATTTTTGTATTAGCTTTATAACTTTTGTGGCTAATCCGTCCACAATTGTACAATTCAGCATAAACGAATGAAAATTTTAAATACTGAAAAAGTGGTTTGGTTACTGCTTTATGTAGGTGAGGAACCAAACAAAGGCAGAACAACGTTTCAGCTCTGTAGGCCTTCAGCTGGAACAATAAACACAAATGTAGATAAGAATAAAATACACAGCATAAAAAGCCCAGCTAGCTTTAGACTTATGCAATATTACAAGAAGCAAAGGATGGTGATGTGTTTGGAATTCATTTTTGATTAAGCACTTCATTGTTTGTGATTCTATTGCTCTAGAAAATTCCGGACGGTATATTCCCCTGAGGCAGAATTGACAAATGCACTTATTCTGTTCTTTTTTTTTCTTAGAGATGTATATAGTAAAATGAGTAGTGAAAATGAAGAGTAATGAAAATGTTCTGAGAGAGGTTAAAGCAAAAAGAGAGCTAATTTCCAATATTAGGAAGAAACAATTATCATTTTTTGGCCATGTAATGAGAAGAGAACAACTGGAATATATTGTAACAACTGGAAAAATTGAGGGACGAAGAGATAGAGGGAAGCAAAGAGAAAAAATAACAGACAGCTTAAGAGAATGGCTTGGCAGAAGGTCAACAACAGAAATGATAAATAGCTGCCGAGATCGAAAGTTGTGGAGAGACATGATCACCTACGCCAGTAGGCCCGGTACTTGATGATGATGATGATATAGTAAAAACAAAAACATACCAGTGCTTAAAATGCATGCTTTAATACAATACGAAGAATGGAGTATAGCGTTACTAATTTTGGCACTCACAAGTTGCATGATAACAGTTTAACTTCACAATTGAAACAATGTTAAGTAGTTATGTAATCAGTTGCCAATAGGTGTTTTATAATCAAATTCAATGAATGCATTAATAATCTTTAAAATTTTAGTCTTAAGAAACAAGACATTTTTTATATCTACTCACTTTCAAGAAGTGGCACCTGAGGAAAAAAATGGTGCATGGCAAGTGTTATGTTGATGCCAAGCTTAGCCCAGACTTTTGTTTGCATTCACCAGCTTTTAAGCTCTGAATTTTACATGAATACCTGCTTTGTTTTCAGTACACACTGGCATCCTCAGTAATTAACTGAGAGTGTACTCACTGTAAGTTGTTCTTACATCATAAAGGCAGATATCCTCTGGATTCAGAGGTACTCATATTTTTATCATTGAGAACCAGAAGTTTTGGGTACATTATTTTTCTACAAAATTGTCTGTGATGACGACCATTTCGCTTATTTCTTTTTTTTACTTTTGACAGTCAGTGTTTCTTTAACATGAACATGGGAGGTCAGGTTTATTTTTGCAGTTATCTGAAAGAGCTAGACAATAGATGTCACTACCCAGAGAACAGAAGGTAAAGCTATGCAGAAACCAATGATTTAAAGAGAAAATTCCCACAGTTTGTGGCAGGGTTTGAACCAGGGACATTCTTGTTCAGAGGCCAGTGACTGACCTCTAAACCATCCAGATCATCTGAAAAGGCTCTTATTTATTTTGCAATAACTCACATTATGGTGTTGAACATATGATCAAATTTCTAAGGAAATTGACCATCTTTGCAAATAGAAGCTTCACATGCTATTGGCTAGTCCTTTATCTTACCCACTTCCCGATAAAAGTGTGTCTTACTTACAGGTTTTAGATATACAATGAGCGCCAAGAAGCTTTGAATCTAATTTCAAAATTAATACCATTTTGTGCAAGCCCAACTGCGTTTTGCATGGTCCTAAATTTAATTGAAATAAACTTTTAAAAATCAGTTTTTCAAGGGATTCAAATTTACTTGTATTAATGGTAGCTTAAGAATAAAATAACAAACTTCAAGTGATGACCAATATAGTTGATACATATATAATGAGCCCACTACTGTAACAAGTCCTGATTTATGACCTGCTATTGTTGAGGCACCATCAATACACATACTAATCATGCAGTTTGAGTAATGCAGTGTAACTGCAGAATCTAAGAACTCAGTTAATATTTTGTAATAAGTTATTGATGTTCTAATTGATACAACAATTAAACCCTACACATTTTATGTTTTACCACTATGGATGCATCTCACAATGTCACCACCTGATCTGGCTGTGGAGCAATCTAATAATAAAATGAAATATAGAAGACATTATTGCTTTAGCAATCACTATTTCATGCAGATATTGTGCAGTAAACTCTATACATAAGTAATTGTCATGCATTGTCACTAACATACCGTTCTTTAATATATGCATTCAGTCACCATGCTAATGTTACTTGTCAAGGGAAGTCAGTAAATATTGTTTCTCATAAATCATCATGTTATTATTTTTTTTATTTTTAACTTTTGCAATAGATATACCTTCCTCTTTCCTCCAACATCAGCTGTGAAGTTATTTAACATGAGGTTTTTAGTATCACTTTTTTCTATTTTCTTAATTTAAAAAAAAATTAATTATGAAAAGTTTGTGTTGCAAATAAAAAATAATCTGCATATGAGACTTGATGAAATTTAAAAATAAGAAACCTTTATACTAAATTGAAAAAAAATGAATTTCTGAAATGCTATCCAACCCTATGTCTCAACAGCATGTTACTCTTGAATTTGAAGAAAAGAAATTGGCTTAGAAATCTATCTTTCTTTTGTTCTCCTGAAGTATTGTCTGTATCTGCAATGTCGTTTCCTGTATAAATTTTACTGTCTTTTATCATTCTTGGAATGGCCAATATAGTTTTGTCTGTGGTATTGTATCTTTGGGCCAATATATTTTCCTCAGTCTACTATGGTCAGTAAAGTCTTGAAGTATGTGTTCAGCAGTCCGGGGTGCCCATCCACATGTACATGCCGTTGTTGAATTTTGTACACATGTGACTGTGGAGTCTGTTGTGCCCTGTTCTGAGGCATATAGTGATAACTTATTCCCATCTATTCATTTTGTGAAAGGCATCTTGTTTTGGGGCCCGTGGTCTTCTGATTGATTTGGTTATCTGTTACTTCTGATGGTATGTAACTAGTGCATCTGGTTGTGTGCCTGTTGCACCTTCCTTTGCCAACCAACCTGCTCTCTCGTTTCCTGGTATTCCACAGTGAGATATCATCCATTGCAGGGTGACCCTTGGGTGCTTGCAGAGTTCAGTCAATAAGATCTGCAGATGTGGTAATTTTCTGGATCCTGGAGTGCTGATGTTGCATCTGTCAAAAACACTACAGGTTGTGGTCTCAGATTACTGTTCAGCAGTTTTTCTATTGCCAACTTTATAGCTTGGATTTCTGCATCATAATTGTGACAATATTTCCCTTTGCTATTTTATTCATATCCCTAGTGTTATTTGGGTACTATATATATGCACCTGCTCCCAAATTCTTTTCTGCATTCTGTGCTGATCCATCTGTGTACACGAACCCATAGATCTTGTGGGTATTCTTCATCCAAGAAACTTAGAGTAATTATTTTACGCTACATACGATTTTGTTTCTCCATGTCAAGTATTCCTTTCACTTCTGTCCGTATTTGTATCGACAATCCAGATTCCTCTGTCCAGGGGGTCTGTTCTGGTATGAGCAGTAGGGGGCTGACAACTTTTGATAAGTCTGGTGTTTGGCTTGGTGGGTAAAAAAATACAAGATTTTTGAATTGGTCCTTCATTGGATGTCTCGGCATGCATGACAATTTTTCTGCCTGTGTCACCACCTATGTGTTGCTGCATTCTCTCCATGATGATTGTGCTGGTATCCTCTACAATTTCTCCATTTCCATCTCCAATATTGGTGTTGATTTTATTGCTCCTGTGATGACCCCAAGTGCCCGGTTTTGTACTTTATCCAGCTCTTGCAGTGTGATGTTTGATGCTGAGCACCATGCAGATGATCCATATTCTAGATGTGGGTGTATACTCCTTTGGTAAACATTCATTATCATCGAGTGCCGTCTCCGCATCAGAAGTTGGCTACCATGGAGCGTCATTCTTGTTTTCATGGTGCAGGTTGTCATTGGCTGACTTATCCATCTTTTGATGTTACTCGTCTATGTTAGTCTTGGTCTGCCTCTGCCACCTTGTATTTTCCCTTTCAAGATTATACAAGGTAAAAGGGGCAGGCATAGGGTAAACTTTACTGAGTATTTTCCTATTCGCACCCCCACGTGGTTCCACGCAGCTTTCTTAGAATATCTAATTTCCTCCTTGCTTTTTGTGCTGCCTTATTTAACTGATTGGCTTAGAAATAATTTAACTGATTGATTATCATTTTGGGCCAAATGTGACGCCAAGCTCAGGCGTCATAGTTCTCCATATCTGATGGTCAGCCGCAACTATTTTAATTCTTGGTTGTTTCTGAGACCTATATCTGTGCTCTCTTTGATGATGGTTTCTATGCAGGATTACTTTTGGTCTTCCACATTTTCTTGTAACTTCTGATCACCATATGAAGGCCTTGTGAGGAAGCCTTCCAATGTCCTGTCTGAGAACGTGGCCAAGGTATTTCCAGCACCGTTTTCTAACGTAATTGAATACATAGTCCTATTTAATTTCATGTCTTATTTCTGTAATTGATTTGAAGTCTGACCAATGGATGTTTAGCAGTCTTTGAAGATGTATGTTCTTGAAAGTGTTTAATCTTTGATATCTAAATGTTTAGGGTGCTTAAAATATTTGGCAAGAGCTAATCTAGCTTTCTCTTTTCTGTTGACATCCCCCAGGGAACGAGTTGAACACAGGGTATGTTGACTCATACTCTACACACAGCTTTACAGCAGCACCACAATTATTTGCCTGTTCCTTGACATCCCCACCTTTTGTTACTATATATCCTGCTCTGTTAATATATTGTGGCTCTTGGTCTTATGTTGTGACTGACTGAGAGAGTTTCCTTATATTTAGCTTAATTACTTCTGAATTTGTGAGGTCTATTTTCAATTCAACTTCTTGGCTGCATTTTGCAGCCTGTATTTCTTGAATATGTTGGTAGCTGTGGACTAGTAATGTGTAGCTGTCTGTAAGTTTTTTATTTGATAAACATTGTCCTGTAAAAATATACCAGAGCTTGTGGATTTCAGTAATAAAGTTTTGGTATAATTACTAGTTTTTGTGAGCCTTTTCTGTGTAGTATACCGTGACAAAGTTTTAAAATTTCAACAGTTTTTTAAAGCACTTTCTCCTCTTTCGGTAATTTCCATTTAAACTAATAATTATTGTCATGTGCATTGTTAATTCTTCTTTTCTTGCCATTATTTCCCTCATTTGGGGCATATAGCCATCATTAAGAACTTTCCAGTTCAATTTTGACAGTGGACAGCTAATAGATTAATAAAAACATTCTGAAAGAGGCCAAAGCAAAAAGAGAGCTAATTTCCAATATTAGGAAGAAACAATCATAATTTTTTGGTATGTAATGAGAAGGGAACATCTGGAATATGTTGTGAGAAATTGGAAAATTGAGGGATGAAGAGACAAAGGGAAGCAAAGAGAAAAGATACCAGACAGCTTAAAGGAATGGCTTGGCGGAAGGTCAACAACAGAAATGATAAATAACTGTCAAGATTGAGAGTTGTGAAGAGACATGATCACCTATAAACCAGTAAGCATAGTACTTGAAAATAATGAATTCATTTTGTCTTTCTGTCTCCTCCAATCATATCCTGATGTAATTTATCTTTGCAATCTCATTCTAAAGGCTTAATCTCAGCATGTTTCCCTGTTTCTTCTTTCCCTATGGATTCCATGTGAGAGCCTTTCTGATAATGCTTATAGTTAGCTTTAGAAGTGTCAAAGAACCATACTTGATATTATACAATTGAAATAATTTAAAGATATATTGCTTTCAATAACACATGCTGATGTAACCAGCTCAGATAAGCTGGTATCATGGTATACAATAACCACATCTGTCACTGTATCAATGTATACCAGTTCACTTTATGGCATTTTATATACACGTGACTTATGGTATTAATTATATAATAGAGTTTATTTTTTAAAAAGTCTATCAAATAGTTGTTCAACCATTATGTAGAAATATGACTATATTTAGATGATAACACCTCAATATTCACAAATTCATACTCTTAATCTACTTCATACATTCTCCTTCTTTGTATTTTTAGTCTCATGAGCCATATTACCTAAATATTACTAAGAATCATCATGAGACATGTAAGGAACAAAATAAAAAAGAAGCAATGTGGATTTGTGGAAGGAAAGGGCACCATTAATGCAATATACAGCCTGAGAACATTGATAGAAAGAGTTTTGAGAGGTAAAGAAAGATCTATATATGTGCTTCATAGACTGCACAAAAGCATTTGACAATGTAAAGCATGTGGAAATAATCAATATGCAGGAGAAACTAAACATTGTGGTAAGGAACTGAGAATCATAAAAAAAAAACATGTATTGGCAATAAACAGCAGCCATACGAATTAGCAACCAAACAAAACAGTTCCAATATATAAAATGAGTCAGATAAGGCTGTGTTCTGTTGTTGGATTTGTTCTCACTTTACAGCAAAATATATGAGATCATTAGTAGATAAAAGGAGACAGAGGAGATCAACGATCTTTTATTTGTAGATGACCAGGCACTAATACATGAAACAATAGAAGACCTACAAGAACACTTAAACTCAACATCTCAGGCACAAAATACAACATGAAAATCAACATCAACAAAACAGAAGTCATGAATGTCGCCAAAAATAAACAGGACATCAACTTAACTATAGAAGGCAGACAACTAAAACAAGTAGAGGAATTCAAATACCTAGGAAGTCTAATGACAAACAATAATTCTCAAACAGCAGAGATAGAATCAAGATGCAACAAAGCTTGCCAAATCATCGGACAATTATCACCACTATTGTCCAACAAGAAAATAACTCTGGAGGCAAAACGAGCACTATACAATACAATCTTTATCCCAACGTTGTGCTACCAATGCCAGACCTGGACCCTAGATGCAAGAACAATAAGAAAAATAACCTCTACAGAGATTAAATGGGTTAGACGAATGACAGGAAACAGTCTGAGAGATAAGATCAGAAATGAAGAACTGAGAAAAAAGCTAGGAATAGATTCCGCCATAGAGTATATAAGGAAACAACAGATAAAATGGTTTGGCCACCTGACAAGGCAGAAAGAATAAAACACAACACAACGAGACTTCAACAAATGTTATGAGAACACCAGACCCAAGGGCCGGCCACAAAAAAGATGGGTCGATGGTATATTAGAAGCACTAGGAAACATAACAGCAGCAGATGCGAACAGAAGAGCAAAAGACTGCAAATTATATCTCCCCTCGATGCTGAAAGGCAATGAGGAAGGAAAGAAGAGTAGACAAAAAAGGAATTGATGTCAACGGTCACAACATAAACAATCTGTGGTATGCGGATGGTACAGTCTTAATATCAGAGACAGAGAATAAATTACAAGAACTGATAGACATATTAGTGAAAGAAAGCAACAAGAAAGGTCACAGTCTAAATATTAAGAAAACAGAAGTAATGGTCATATCTTCGGAAACAATCATCACCACATGGAACATAAAAATAAACTGGACAAATTTAATGCAAGTACAGAGCGTCAAATACTTGGGCACAGTAATTACATCAGACGGAAAATTCATCACAAAAATAACAAGTGGAATAGCTCGGCCAAAATAGCATTTCAGAAAATGAGAAACATCTTGTAAAGCAAGTCTATGTCAATAGAAATGAGAAAGAGAGTTCATCGATGCTGTATAGAGAATTCTGACCTATCAAAGCGAATCATGAAGAGTAGACAAACAAATGAAAAAACAATTTGAGGCCACGGAGATGGGATTTCTTAGAAGAATGTTGAGACAGTTAAAAAACCAATGATTAAATTCTTAACGAGGCCAACACAAAATAGAGCTCCTAAGAAACATCAGAAAGAAACAAGCAACATTTTTTGGGCACGTCATAAAAAAAGAGGAAAGTTGGAATGGCATGGAAAAAAATCAACAGAATTGGTATGATTCTCTGTGGATAGAAAATTATGGAAGAACAATATATCCAGCTGGTATGGCACATGATGATGACTTTCTCCTGTTTTTTTAACACCATTTTAATTTGGTTTGTGATATGGTGTTTGCAATGCCAGAAGTTCACTGGTCATAAGAGTTGATAAAGAGGTGTATAGAAACAATAACACTTGAAGTTAGAGATTCTGAGGTATTAAGACATGAGGGTGTTGTACTTCTTCTACCTCTCAGCTCCCTGTGGAGCATAGGTCTTCAACAAATACTTTCCAAGCCGTTCTGTTTCTTGCCATTCTTTTAAGATCGTTCCATGTCTTCACCATCATCTTCATCTCTGCTTTTATCTGTCTTCTCCAAGAATTCCTTGGTCTTCCTCTTTGTGTTTTTCCCTTGGGATTACAAAAAAAAGGGCCTGTTGTATAATACTCTCAGTTGGCTTCTGCAGTATGTCCTATCCAGCACCATCATCTTCGCTGTATATCTTTATCCACTGGTATTTGACTGGTACATTTCCATTATTCTATGTTAGTGATTTTGTCCTGGCATTTCCATTCTTTTATTCTGCGTAAGCATCAATTAATTAAAGTCTGTATCTTCATGATTGTCATTTTAGTATTTAACCTAATTTCTTTGGACTTCCATCTGTTTCCCAGTGCAACAAATGCTCCTCTTGCTTTTGATATCCTTATTTTGGTATCATTCTCTGTTTCTCCCTCTTTGTCTATGTTACTGCCCAGATATATGTAAGATTATGCCGTTTAGTGGAGGCATTTCTCCTATTTATTATTTGGTTATTGCCAACTGCATTAATTCTCATAATTTTGGTCTTATGTCTATTTATTTTCAGTCCCAGCTGTTGTGATCTCTCATCAAGTATGCTCACTTTATCTTGCATTTGTTGATGATTATGTGATAGGAGAGCTATGTCATCAGCAAAGTCTAAGTCATTAAGTTGCTTGGTCAGTGACCACTGGATACCATTTCTGTTCTGAGTTATTTTCATAATCCAATCTATGGCCAGTAGAAAGAGAAATGGAGATATAATCCTGCCTTCCTCCTTTTCTTATTTCAAATGCTTCTGTAAGCTGCCCTTCATGCACCACACTACATTTCATTCCTTCATACATTGTTTTTATCATGTTAATAAACTATATGGGGATTCCATAATGACTCAGCAATTTCCAAAGCATTCCTCTGTCTAAACTATCAAATGCCTTTTCGTAATCTATGAATCCAATATAAAGTGGGGACTGTAGTTCTAAACTTTGTTCACCTATTATACATAGAGTAGTTATTTGATCAGCACATGATCTGTTCTTCCTAAAAACCTGCTTGTTCATCTCTCAAATGTTTCTCTATGGCCTCTTTTAGTCTCTCCAGAACAATTCTGCTTAATATTTTTCCAGGCACTGATAGTAGCATAATTCCCCTATAATGTGTGCACTCCTATAAACTTCCTTTCTTTGGTAGTTTGATCATATAACCTTCTTTCCAGTCTTTAGGTATCTCCTCCCTCTCCCAAATTTTATCTAATAGATTATGTAACATCTTTGTAGAGGTGTTAATATCAGCTTTGATGGCTTCTGAAGAATTTTCATCTGGTCCTGTGACTTTACCATTTTTTAAAAGCTTGATGGCTTTCATTATTTCTTTCTTGCTTGGTTTTCTACAGTTAACGTGTAACTCTTCTTCTGCTGGTAGTATATCTGGAGGGTTATTTGAGCCGGGTCTGTTCAAAAGTTCTTCTAAGTGCTCTTTCCATTTGTTCCCTTATATTACTAAGCAGATTTCCTTTCTTATCTTTAATAAAGGTATTGATCTGTTTGTATTTTCCACATTTCTTTTTGCTGTTTGAACAGTTATTCCATATTCCCTTTATTTGCTGCTTCCTTTGCCTCTTTAGCTAGTTCATCTATATATTTCCTCTTATCCCTTTTAATGCATCTTCTTACTTCTTTGTTCACTTCTGTGTAAGCTTCCTGTCTTTTGGCTTTATTACTTCTCGTTTTGCTTTTATTTATGTCTGCTTTCTTGTTCTTTCTTTCTTTAATTTTATCCAGGGTCTCTGCTGTCATCCATGCCTTATTCTGGAGTTCTCTTTTCCCCAGCGTTTCTTCGCATGACTCTTTCCATATATCCCTTACCTGTTTCCAATGATCTTCTATATTTATTGTATTATTTAGTTGTTGCATGATTTGGTATTTGTTTGATATTGCGACTGCAAATTTATCTTTAATTCCTTGTTCTTTAAGAAACCCTACATTGAAATACTTTCTACCCTTAATTGTTGTAGTATATCTTTTAAGTTTGGCTAGCAGAAGATGATGATCTGAAGTCACATCTGCTCCTCTGTATACTTTTACATCCTGTAAGGATGACTTTGGGAGCTGCAATTGCTCAGTGGTTAGTGAACTGGACTACAAAGGACAAGAGGTAGGGTTTGATCCCAACCGATGGCTTCCGGGTTCACCCAGCCTTAAATGGGTACCGGATTTCTTTCTGGGAAAGTAAAGCGGCACGGGCATAATACCGACCACATTACCCCAAAAATCATGTGCCGAAGGTCTGTAAAATTTATGGTCACTAACACCATAAACCCTATACGCCATTTGGCGTGATGGGGGCTCTTTACTTATTTTTTAAGGATGACTTAAACTTATTATTAATACATTTGTGGTCAATTTGATTCTGCGTTCTATGATCTGGTGACACCCATGTAGCTTTATGTATTATTTATGTTGGAATATTGTTCCTCTAGGCTACATTTGATTATGAGCACAGAAGTTCACGAATATCTCTCCATTCTCATTTATATCTCTGAATCCATGTTTTCCAATAATCTTGTCGAAGCCTCTGTTGTCCGATTCTACTTTTGCATTTAGATCTCCCATCAAGATTATAATATACTTGGCTCGTCTTTCATATCTGACATTGCAACTGTTTATAGAATTCATCTTTAACTAAATCATCCTTATCATTGGTTGGTGCGTAACATTGGATGTGTATTTTTATTTTGTTTTTTGTTGTTTTAAATGTTGCTTTCATTAGTCTTGGCCCTACTGCTTCCCATTCCATCAGTGTCTTCTGTGCATTCCTTGGTAATATAGCTACCCCTTCACTATGTTGTGCTCCAGGTTCCTGGTGTCCTGTTGATAAATCATCTCTCCTGTATTTAGTTTTATTGTTTCCGTTCCTAGCCATCTTGTTTCACACATTCCCAGAATATCTATTTTGTAATTTCTCATTTCTGCTGCTACCTGTGTGGCTTTTCTTTGTTCATTTAGAGTACGTACATTCCAGGTGCCAATTCTGGAGGATTTCCTGGTAGACAAAAGATGAGTCGGCAACCCAGACTCCTTACAGCTTTCTCCGGATTGCGTCACACGTCTTTTAGACTCAGAGCCTTCATCTTTCCTGTATGGCGGATTTACTTTTATTCTTTTCTTTGACTTGTCCATGTTTGTGAGGGTTTTTCTTCTTTTTTTACAGTACGGGATAGCCAGTCCCATGCCCAACCCTCCTTAGTCACCTCTAACGTACATACATGCGTGGTAGGGAACAGCGCCACTATTCTTAACTCCCCTTTCAGGCCCTGGCTGTGCATTGGCAGATGTTATACTTAATGAAGATACATTGTTGTTAAAGAACTCACTTGTAAATAAATGTTAACTTAAATTATAAACAAGACAATCTCTTCTATTGTCTTTATTTCTTATCAAATTTCTTATCCTTCATATTAGCCCTATTTGTGTGTGTGTGTGTATGTATATATATATATATATATATATATATATATATATATATATATATATATATATATATATATATATATATAGTCTTTACATGGTGTCCTGACCAATTTAAGTCCTTGAAATTAGTAATATCAACTTCTGAATACTCTTGGTTACTTATACATGGTGTCCATCAGCAGACGAATGCTTTCATATCTTAAACTTTGGTTTTATAACCATTAGCAGTCCAAGCTAATGTGTCAGAATGCTTTCATATCTTAAACTTTGGTTTTATAACCATAAGCAGTCCAAGCTAAGTCTCCTGTGTGTTACCGGGGCCTCATTATGAGGGAAGTAAAGAATAGTGACACTGTGACCTTCCAGGCATGTCGTAAGAGGCGACTAAGGAGGTTGATCGATGGCTTGACAAGCTGTCATTGTAAAAAGTATTGTTATGGAAACAGAGCCATAAGTTTTGGAAGCAGCGATCTCTGCAATATGTGCCATTTTGGCACGTAAGGTTTCTGTTTTTTTAAATTGTGGTTCTGCCCTATGTGCCGTCTTCGGCTCGAAAGGACGATAGATAGATAGATAGTCCAAGCAGCCAAATCTCCAATGAGTAATCAAACACAAGTCATAGATTGGTAATAAATTCTTTAGAAAATTATAAATTGTCATACAACATTTAGAGTTCACATATCACACAACATTCTAATTTATACACAATGTAGCGTGATTTGCAACTATATACACATAACTAGCTAGACTAATTTCTTTCGGGATTTCCAATCTCATGAGTCTTAACCCATGCTAACTTCAGCCTACTGCTTCTGACATTATCTTTCTTGGATAGTTTCGAATGTAAAAATCATTGCTCATTACAATCCTCTTTTTGGTTTACCATTTTTCCTTCCTTCCTTCCTTCATTTTTTTTTTTTTTGCCTTTATCTTTATTTTCACATACACTCATCCAACTGGTCAAGCTTTATTCATGCTTGTTTAGAGTGTTCTACTTAACCTTTGCTTTGCCTCATTTATTTGATAACACCTGATTGCTCTTTGTTATGAGTATAAGTGTCTTCATGCGCTGTAAATCTTCTGTTCTTTGATTAGCTTAAAGTAAACTTTCTCACACTGTAACGTGTCAGCTGATTAGAATCAGGTAATTGGCCTTTACACCTTTCTTGACAGACCTTGTTTCATCTTATCTTCAATGAGGTTTTCACAGTAGATTGCATTGTACATGTATGGTTAGTACTTTTGCTTCAAGGTCTTCAAAGTTAGATAGATGGAAAGAGAAGCTACTACTGCTATCAATAGCAGAATTATTAATAGTTGTGCACAAACTTGATGATGATACCCGCAAATTATAGTTCACCACATATATAAATAGTAGTTGAAAAACAAGACTTTCACGCGCATTTAAATATGTGAAAAGATATAATACATGTTTCTTCACATTAAACTGCCATGTATTGTCTACTGTATGTACTTATATACATTATCCATAAATGGGATACAATGCTTAATCTCTGATGTCTGTTTTTCTTCTATAAGGTCATTATTATGGTATACAAAACACGCTCATGATAAGTTAATACACTCTGTTCCAGAAGCCACAAACTACGGCTCTAGTTGCGGACGTGACAAACCCATGAGCCAGTTTTGCTGCTTTTAATTTATTGACGTTTCTGCAATTATTTCCACTAAAACCTTGTAATTCTTTTATATAATCTCTTTTCCGACTTCCTGAGCAAATTGGCCAAACAAACCATGCATTTTAGATCAATTTTAATTTATTTCCTTGCTGTTATTTCAAATTTAAAAGAAAGTTGCAAAAAAACTGCCATGCCTCATTGCATTAAAACCCTTTGTAGGGAATGTGTTAATAATGTTCAATAAATTGGAGGCAAGTTTGGTGAATCAGTTACTGATTCCAATTGTCACACTTTACTCACATTCTCAGTGTTGTTATATTCATGTTCATTTCAAAGCTTCCCCATTTTCCACTGTTCTATTCTATTCACAGAATCAGTTTCACTGCGGTCGAGGCATTCCCATATCTACACCGCAATGCGTCCCAGCATTTCTCGAAACATAGACATTTTGTTCCTGTAAGGTGTTGATTAAAGATACATCTGTTTTTCCCTCTGAGCACACCGGATCCCTTCACCACCTTTTGACTCCCAGTCTCTCAATATATGCATCATTGCCCCACTCATTCTCCCCCTTTTCTCTTAAGGAGTGAGGAACAAGCTTGGCGATGTCTTCTTTATCGAGAGTAAGGTCAGATTCAGTGCCAGAGCTACTAGCAGGCTTATTGGCTATTTCATTGCCATGTATGTACACGAGTGTGCTTTGGACAGTACATCCATGTTAATGCATTCACTTTGGAGTTATTCAAGAGTTGCATCCACTCCTGCCGCAGACACTGTCTGTTAATCATCTGTAGCATACTTTGTGATCAGTAACTAAGACTGTGTGATCCATGTTCATTGTAACCAACCATGTTATTGCTGCCATTGCTACTTCTATGTCCTTTCTCGTGCTGGACACCATAATGCTACATGTGCCAGATTCCCTAGCCACTTTTCTGTCATGTTGGTATACCACAAAACTCCAAACACTGTGCTGTCCGGAGGTGAAGGCACGCCTCCCAGCACCATAGCTGGAAGTTGTCAGCGACCCACAGCTGATGGCTTTGCACCAGGATCGGTAAACCAAAACCATCCAGACCCTGCTCCACCTTTCCGCAGTGCCTCCAGTAACAGACTAACCTGTCTAGTCTGGCCAAGCGAGCAGAGATCGAAGAGGGAAGACAACCTGGTACTCAAAAATGTCGTGCTGAAGTCGGATGTGTTGGGCTGAAAGGCGCAAATATATCAGTTATACTGCAAAGCACAACACAACGCAGACATGTCCACTTAATGTCCTTTTAAGGACAGATGACGAAGAGGAATTCCACAGTCTACGAATACTCTAGAATACTTTAGTCATCGGACAAACACAAGCAAGCACTGTGCTGTCCACAGGATACAGAGCAATTTGTGTAAATGATCACATCCTGAAGAGGGGTCACTTTTTCAATGGATTCCCTCATTATGACCTCAGTAGCTCCATAGGCCCAATTGCAACACTGCCTGCTGAGATATATATCGCCGTGGTTGCCTCAAGGATCACCATTATCACCTGCTTTGTTCAATATATACACTGCCAGGGTAGTGCAATTGAATAATGTCGGATCCGGTCGCACTCTTGTCTTGCAGATGTTCAAAAATATGAAGTTGAGGGGAGTGAGAGATTAGTTCAACTATCTAAATTTTTATTCTAGCAGTTTTCAATCCTTGTAAAGATCTTTTATCAAATCTCGCCCTTTGTCTCTGTTCTGTGCAAGCAACTCTCATTGAGGGAGTTGATTCCTACTGCTCTTGCCTCTTTGATAAATGTTCTTCTCAGTGCCTCTCTGGGTAGGCCCTGTTTTCCTCTTACCTGTTGTTTCCCACGTGAGAGCTTGCTTTGTTATTTGGTTATTATCTCTCCTCATCACATGTCCAACATATAATCATTGTCTTTTCTTGATTACTGAAGATTTTAGTGATTGATTGGCGATTTCTCTAATTTCCTCATTTGTTTTGAATTTGTTCCACTCTATACCAAGTATTCCTATGCTGAAGATGAATGTGTTGGATTGAAAGGTGCAGATGTTGCATTCTAGCTGTAAACGAATAACACAACACATCTATGATCACTTAACAGGTGAACATTGAGAAGAAAACTATGTGAAGTATTTAAGATGAATGACATCTTTTGTTTTTCAGCTTTAATTTTTTGCCTGTTGTACACAAATGTACCATTCGGTCAGGTCGGGTAATTTTACCTGCTACTGTATGCAATAAACAGTACAACCTGTGGCTGCCTTGCAGGGAGAGTAAAAGGCTAAGGGAGGGTACCCGACGTAAAACAACCCCACTGCCTTGTGGGTGAGACTTTTTAGTCAAAGGCTAGCGGAGTCAACCGTAAACAAACCGACGGAAGGCAACAGAAAACCACCGTCGTAATTTATTTGTATAATCATGAATCGCCACAACATTAGATATAACGACAACGTTAAGGGGGGTTCCCATGGAAAACCCTCGTTCGGTAGGGGATATCATGTGCTACAGGTGATACCCGATCGTCATCAAGCTACTGTAAGCAAAATAAAGATTAAACAAACTCTAAAGATAGGTACTTGGAATGTGAGAACACTCATGCAGAAGGGTAAACTAGAAAATGTCATACAAGAAATGAAAAGAATGGGCTTACAATTACTGGGACTTTGCGAAATGAGATACACCGGATCAGGGGAGATATATTCTGATAAACATAGAATAATATATTCTGGAGGTACTGAACACCAAAGAGGAGTAGGTATCATCTTGGATGCAGAAAGAGCAAGAACAGTGAAAGGCTTTTACCCAATATCTGACAGAGTCCTTTTAGTGAAATTGAATGGAAAGCCAATAGACATAAATCTTATACAAGTTTATGCACCAACAGCAGACAGTCCAGAGGAAACTATTGATAAATTTTACGACGAGTTAAATGAGGCACTTCATGAATGCAAACCACATGAAAACACCATAGTTCTAGGGGATTTTAACGCAAAAGTAGGAAAGGAAAGAGTTGAGGAAGTAGTAGGTCATTATGGCTTAGGCAAGAGGTGAGAAACTTATTGAATGGGCAAGAACACACAACATGATGATAGGAAACACCTGGTTTAAGCAACATCCAAGACGTCTGTGGACATGGAAAAGCACAGGGGACAACGCACGTAATCAAATTGATTATATAATGATAAGCAATAGATTTAGAAACAGTCTGGTGTGTGTGAAAACTAGACCAGGGGCAGATTGCAATAGTGATCATGTACCAGTTGTGGGAAAGCTCAGAGTAAAATTAAAAAGAACAAAACGAGCCTCAGTTAACATCAAGTTAAATTTAGATTTACTAAAATCAGACAATAAGCTGCAAGACAAATATAAAATCACAATTCAGAACCGGTACAATGCAATAGAGAAGATACAAAGCATTGATGAACAGTGGGAAATGCTAAAAGAGTCAATGCAACAAACATCAAAAGACTTAAAGAGTTCATACCACCAGTGAGGACAAATTCAAGGAAGAAATGGATGACAGATGATATTTTGCAGCTAATGGATACAAGAAGAAGAAATAAAGATGAGTATAAGAGGTTAAATAAAGAAATTGTAGTAAAATGTAATGAAGCAAAAGAAGCATGGCTAAAAGAGAGATGCAAAGAAATCGAATTGCAACAAAAAGGAGATGCTAAAGCTATATACAAACAAATTGAGGAATTAACAGGAAGAAAAACGCAATCATAAACTGGATGTTTAAGATCAAAGAAAGGAGAACTGTTGATTGATCAAGAAAACATAAGGGAATGATGGACAGAATACATTAAGGATCTTTATAATGATGAACGAACGGAAGTAACTATTAAGGATAATGGAGAAGGACGAGAAATACTCAGAGAAGAAGTGGAAGACGCCTTGTGCAATATGAAAGCTGGCAAAGCTCCTGGACCAGATAATATAACTAAAGAAGAGATTGAAGCCATGGGTGATTTTGGAATAGAAATAATAACAAAAATATTGAATGATATCTACAACAGCGGATATATACCAGACGACATGCTCAAATCAATATTCATAGCCCTACCAAGAAATCGGGTGCGATTGAATGTGATGATCATCGCACAATAAGCCTTATGAGTCATATGACTAAGATATTACTAAAGAATCATCATGCGAAGAGTGCGAAACAAAATCAGTCCAGAAATTAGCGATGAACAGTGTGGTTTTGTTAGAGATAAAGGAACAAGCAATGCCATTTATATCATAAGATCTTTATTAGAAAGAGCCATAGAGGTGAAAACAGATCTATATCTATGTTTCATAGATTACACCAAGGCATTTGACAAAGTAAAGCACCAAGAAATAATAAAAATTTTAGAAAGCATAAACGTAGACAGCAAAGATCTAAGAATAATAAAGAACATCTACTGGCAACAAACAGCGGCCATAAGAACTGCAAACCAATTTGGAATGTTTCAACAAATAAAACAGGGTGTTAGACAAGGTTGTGTGCTGTCACCAGATTTGTTTAATATTTATAGTGAGATTATTTTAAGGTCCATAAGGGGCATGCCTAGAATAACAATTGGAGGGCATAATATAAATAATCTAAGGTATGCTGATGATACAGTATTAATCGCTAAGAGTGAACATGAGTTACAATAAATGTTGGACATTGTAGTGAAGGAAAGCAAAAATAAAGGACTCAGCCTTAATAGCAAAGAGACAGAGGTAATGGTAACAACAAAGAAAAAGACATCACCTCAGTGCAAAATAAAGACTAGTGGAACAATATTAAAACAGGTAAATGAATTTAAATATTTGGGAACTTTGTTAACCTCAGACGGAAGATGTACAAAAGAGGTGAGATGTAGAATGGCTCAGGCAAAAGCAGCTTTCCAAAAAATGAGGAAAATACTATGCAATCCATTTTTGACAATAGAAACAAGAAAAAGAGTTCTTAAATGTTACGTAGAGCCAGTCTTAACATACGGATGCGAATCGTGGACAATAGGACAACAGACAAGAAAATCACTGGAGTCTGTAGAAATGTGGTTTTACAGAAGAATGTTGAGAATACCATGGACAGCTAAGAAGAGTAATGAAGAGGTTCTGAGAAAGGTCAAAGCAAAAAGAGAGCTAATTTCCAATGTTAGGAAGAGACAATCATCATTTTGTGGCCATGTAATGAGAAGAGAACAACTTGAATATATTGTAACAACTGGAAAAATTGAGGGACGAAGAGATAGAGGGAAGCAAAGAGAAAAAATAACAGACAGCTTAAGAGAATGGCTTGGCAGAAGGTCAACAACAGAAATGATAAATAGCTGCCGAGATCGAATGTTGTGGAGAGACATGGTCACCTACGCCACTAGACCCGGTACTTAATGATGATGTACACAATTGAAATGAGTAATTCATCAATAAGAACAAATTTTACAAAAAATAAAAACATAATTTTGCTGCACTGACCTGCAGAGTTGTAAAGTTCATTGTCTTGTTTTAGTTTGGTTTGCATCAGGCAGCCCCATAATGCACCACACATTAGCAAAATCACTGAGGGCGGTTTTAGCTCAGATGCACAAAATCTGTAGCACCAGCGAACATGTTAAAAATGGAAGGGTTAATTGGGCAGATTTTTATCTTTTAATATTTGATTGAGCGGTGGCCATATTTGGTCTACTCTTTTTATTCTTTGTTGCTTGAGTTGATGTTACAGTGCACCATGCAAATCAATAGGTAATCAGTCACTTTTCATCAGATGATGAAATGGGTGCACACCACTCTCCAGTAGCTCGCTGGTTGTGCACATAATTGCCTTGACTATCTTCTTCTTCTTCTTTCCTTCCTCTTTCAGCGTCAAGGGGAGATATAATTTGCGGTCTTTTGCTCTTCTGTTCACCTCTGCTGCTGTTGTTTCCTAGTGCTTGTAATATTTCATCAATCCATCTTTTTCATGATCGGCCCTTGGGTCTTGTGTTCTTGCAACGTTTAATGAGGGCTTGTTATTTTGTTTTTTTATTACTCTGCCTTGTCATGTGGCCAAACCATTTTATCTGTTGTTTCTTTATATATTCCATGGTGGGGGCTATTCCTAGCTTTTTTCTCAGTTCTTCATTTCTGATCTTATCTCTCGGGTTGTTTCCTGTCATTCCTGACACATTTCATCTCTGTAGAGGTTATTTTTCTTATTATTGTTGCATCAAGGGTTGAGGACTGGCATTGGTAGCACAGCATTGGGATAAAGATTGTATTGACCATGCTGGCTGTTATTCCTCTTTCCTTGGTGTTGTGTTTCAAATTGTTGCATCTTCATTACACTAACTTGTAACCATGTTGATTTTCAACATATAATCATTGAAGACATTGCAATAATCTATCATCCCCACTACAGGCACACCTGAGACCTCTCTATTAGCTATTTCATTGCCATGAACTGTGCTATAGTCCGTTCAGAAATTCAGAATCACACCTGAATTAGCTTTGCGTGATAACCGCTTGTTATTTTGGTTTCAAATTTTGCATGCAATCTTAGAATATTGATGACGTTATAGAAATATTTTTTGCTCTGAGAAATTTGATCTAGTTTAAAAGTTTTCTTCTTTAGGCTATATTAAATTCACCCTGTTCGAATTTGACACCATTTTAGGATATATACATTAATTTGGTGCGGTCGTTCACGTAAAATAGTTTGGCTATTGCAGAAACACTAACTTCAGGAAAATCCCGTGCACAAAACTGAATTGTTATTGAACGACATGATGCACCACGGCCTTGGCATTAATTACTGAAGGGAAGGCATATCTTTATTAATTTTGTGAAGACTCAGTAGACAATTTGTTGACTTTAAATACCAACATTTATATCTAAATTACAATGAGTTTGAAATGCAAATTTATAACTATGCAAAAGGTTACTTTTTTACTATAACAGCACTTCCTTAGGGAATCCAAGATGGGGCATTTATATTGTGATATTCATGACCTAGAGAGACGAATGCAACTCGCGCTTGGTCTTAATAGATCGTCATTTTCTCGTTGGATTAAACAAGACTCAGAGTGCACTCATGTCAATCAAGGAAGGAAAAGGAAAGTCGACAGCTTTGACATAGATGTCATAAAACGTGAGATATTAAAAATGTTGGCTAATAATGTACTTGTTACTCTCAGGAATTTGAAATTAAAATTGCATGCAGACCGCAATATTGACATTTCTAAAAGTACTCTATGGAAGATTGTGCGAGGAGCCGGCTTCACTTTCAGAAAAACTGTTGGGGCAGGAATATTATTTGTGAAAAACCACACTTGGTCATTGCTCTAAGCAAATACCTGAGACAGATCCGTGAGCGGCGGAGTGAACGGTATGATATTGTATATTTGGACGAATCATGGGTCAACGCACACCACACCTATGCTAAAGAATGGCAGTCAGTAAATGGCAAACTCAAAAGAACAATTCCGAGCAGCAAAGGTCAGCGCATTATATTAACGCATGCTGGAAGCACTGAAAACGGCCTTGTCCATGATGCTGGACTTATTTTCCAATCCAAAAGTACCGACGGTAGGGACTACCATACTAAAATGAATGGAAACATTTTCAGGCACTGGTTGGAGAACGATCTTTTACCAATCCTGGAGAGACCTTCATGCATAGTCATGGATAATGCATCACACCACAATGTCGTATCAGAGGAAGACAAAGTGCCTACTGCATCAAATACAAAAGAGCAAATTAGGACATGGCTTGCGAATGAAAATGTCAAATTTGATGACACATATTTAAAACCTGAATTGTTACAACTTGTGAAGAATATGAATAAGAAAACAGTTGTACCATGTTGACAAAATCAATGAGAAATACGGCCACACCTCTCTTCGACTCCCTGCATATCATGCGTACCTTAATCCAATCGAACTTGTCTGGGCTCACGTCAAAGGACAGGTTGCAGAACAGGACGTTTAAAATGTGTGATGTTGAAGTTCTGACATGCGAGTCTCTCTCAAAAATAGACATTCCATTCTGGAAGAAGTGTGTTGAACATGTGCTGCGGGTGGAAGATGAGTATTGGAAACGAGATGGATTACTATTTGTCCAGCCAGTAATTATCAACCTCTTGGAATCGTCAGATTCGGAATCATTAAAATTAAGATGAATTCAATTCCAGCTGCAGTAAGGACATGCTGGGGTCTAATGGTGACCGAAGGACAAGACTAATTGTAACCAATTGAATTCATGTTTGCAAATACACATAATGAACAACACCCACAATTAAGCACTATGTAGATACGCCTCTGACAAGAATTGCAGTAAACTGGAAAATTTAACATGATTACTGTAAACTCTAAAATTTGAATCAACCTGTGTGATATCGTCATAAAAGATCAAAGGAATTCGCTGATGTGCAAAATCTGTTGTGTTTGTGGAATAAAAAATACCAAAATCTTTGCGTCATCAATATTCTAAGATTGCATGCAAAATTTGAAACCAAAATAACAAGCGGTTATCACACAAAACTAATTCAGGTGTGATTATGAATTTCTGAACGGACTATAGCTGGACACACATGTTGAGTGCTTTTGCTAACGTTTAATATATGTGTTTATAGTTACATCAATATGTCTAATATGCTACAAGTGAAATGACATTTTTTATTTTGAACAATGAAGTGACATCCGTACATAATTTAAACAGTACCATTTTTTCTACATCTTTTCTCTACAGGTCGAGCTGCTAAGAAAATTCAGGGGTCGGTAATCGAGAAACTTCGTCATAAAGTTTCTCAGCCCCGTTCATGGACAGACAGCATCAAATCTGTGCGCAGTTTTGTTGCAGTAAGTTAGCATTTCTAAAATATAATTTTAGCAAATCTTTTAACATAATGTTTATATGTTATTTTTTTTGTTTTTGCAAATCTGTAGTTTCTTGTTTAGCTCTTTTCATGTGTAATGGAAGGATTGAAAACTGCTAGAATAAAAATTTAGATAAGAAAGAGTATCTGGGTCTATGCCCTATGGACCAGCTATGGGTCGAAAGGTCAATAGATAGATAGATAGATTTTAATGCCTGTGTTGTCTTTTTCATTATGCAAGGTATCCTAAGGATTTTTTTGTAGCATTTACTTTTGAATGAACCAATTTTTTTCATTTGTTGTTTGTAAGATTGTCCATGATTCACACCATATGTTGCTATTGGGAAGATACATGCCCTCACTATTTTAATTGTACTGCCTTGTTTTGTGTCCTAATGTTCTTCATGGCATTTAATTTTTGTGTTGCTATTGCTTGTCTTCATTGGATCATCTTCTGGCAGCCACCCTAGTTACCTATTAGAGGTCCAAGATAGTTATAGTTTGTTACAATATTTTACACACTTCTACCCTGCCTCCAAAAGAATCAATGTAGACTACAATTAAATTTCCTTAGATTATAATGAAAAATATATATATTAGTTCATGTTGGGCAACACTCAGTAATTATTGATAATGAAGGGAATAATTTAAGTAATGTATATAAAAATGCAAGCAAAATGAGTATTAAAAAACTTCTTCTCTTCTACCTTTCAGCTCCCTGTGGAGCAGAGGTCTTCAGCAAACATCTGCCAAGCTGTTCTGTTTCTTGCCATTATTTTAAGATCATTCCATGTCTTCCCCATCATCTTCATCTCTGCTTCCATTTGTCTTCTCCAAGAATATTTTGGTCTTCCTCTTTGTCTTTTTTCTTGGGATTCCAAAAAAGGGCCTCCAGTGTAATACTCTCAGTTGGCTTCAGCTGTGTGTGTCCTATCCACCTATCCAGCTCCATCATCTTCGCTGTATCTCTTTATCCAGTGTAAATAAACACTAGATTTAAACAAATTTCTGTACTGACCAAGTTTGATGCGAAGCTGTGAGCTTGGAAGGCAAGAAGATAGAGGTGTTTAATAACTTCATTGGGTTGTGAACAACATCATACATTCACACTACTGAGTCACGCAGGCCTTTACTTCATGTGTGTCTCTTCTATTGAGTTAAATGTCTTTAATTATGACATTAGTCAGAATGTGGCACTTACTCAATTAGCACATGCATTTTCTTGTTCATATCAGCAATATGTGGGCATATCCTTATTTAAGGTCTAATAGGCTTGTCACTAATGTGTACAAGGACACCCAGCTTGATGTTCACAGCACTTGCAGTCAACACACTAAGTAATATTGTATCACACAATATTTTATTACTACCTCAAGTAGAATATTAACATTAATGTGTTAATATTCAATAATCTCTTGAGAATTAATACAGAAATTGTTTAAATTCTTGCATTAAGTTAAGTGAATAATTTATGATGCATGAAATTATTGCTGTTCCACACCATCTTCAGATAAATTAAAAAAATTGAAACTTTTCAAGTGAAGGGGAAAAAATATATAATAATCTTTTCTGATAAAAGTAAATAATTTTTAAAAATTGTATTAAATTAATGTATTATCCTTAATATGTGTAAAAATGCTTCAATTCTTATACCCAATGACCATGATGAAGTAATAACACCCCAAGAATAAAAAAAAAATTATGAAAGCATTTGTATTAAAAACTTAATAATATGATGTAATGAATTTTAATTAAGCATCCAGCTGTAAGACATCTATTTAATATTAAATGATAAATTGATTAAGATAAAAAAAAAAATAAATCTGCTTATGCAAATAAAGTTAAGCCAGTGATAAAGTAAATATCAAAGATTTACCATGAAGAGCATAGAGACAGTGTGCACTCATTTTCACTTCCTTAGGCTTCAAATTTAGAAGGAAAAAAAAAATAAAAGCTTAATCTTACTTGGCTCAACATCAGAGAAGGAACATGCTTTCAAAATGTCAACTCTCTGTGTTAAGTGGTTATGACATTCATTTTGAAAATCTTTTACCCTCTTCACTTGTCTTCGAGCATAGTTGGTAGGTACAATTTGCAGTCTTTGTTCTTTTGTTGGTCTCTCTTGTTTTTATGCTTCCTAGTATTTTTAATATGCCACCAATCCAACCTTTTTATGGTCGGTCCTTGGGTCTGGCATTCTCATAGCATTTGTTGAATGTTCATTGTGTTGTATTTTGATCTTTCTATCTGAGCACGGAAAAAAACAAGATTTTATTTGTTTATGTTATTGGCAGAAATTATTCTTTGTATTTTTCTCAATTATTCACTTATGATCTTAACTCTCTGGCTGTTTCTTGTCATGCACGTTACACATTTAATTTCGATAGTTGTTTTTCATATTATTCTTGAGCCTAGCATTGGTAGCACATTGGAATGAAGATTGTGTTGCAGAGTGCTTCTGCTGCTTGTGATTTAGTGTTCAACACTTGGCTTTGTAGGCATTTAAATTTCTTATTTTGAAGTTCGAATGAGGTAATTTATTTTAAAATTTGCAAAAGGAAGTAATCACAATCTTCAAAAACAAAGCAAATAAAAGTATTTTTTAAATATTCTTCTTTAATTCATTGGCTGCCGTCTCCACATCGAAGGTTGGATACCACAGAGTGCCATTTTACTCTGTCTCTTGGCTTGATGGTGTGCGCTGTCATAGTGTCTGTCTCCTGTCCATCTGTTGATGTTATCAGTCAACTTCAGTCTTTGTGTGCCTCTGCCACCTTGTACCTTCCCTTCCAAGATGACTTTTAGAAGGGCATTATGTCTCTTCACATGTCCAACAAATTTCAAGTGTCTTTTTCAAATTATGTTAAGTAGTTCTTTTTTTCAGTTGATTCAGAACTTCCTTGTTTGTTATATTTTTCTTCCACCAAATTCTCCCCAGTTTTCTATTATTTACTATTTCTTTTTAAAGAAAACACTAATTTTAATATTTTAAATTTAAATGGTACAATAATTATTGTTAAATTTTCTTATGTTCCTTTAAATAAGATTTATCTGCGAAGCACTTATATTCATATTTAATCATATTTAATGTAGGGCTTTTTTCAGCTGAAATGGACACATCTTCCTGTGAACCATTATGATTTTAATGATTTCATGATACATATTTTATAAGTAATTGAAGAACAAGGATTACCCCAAGTTTATGTTCCTATGCTACGGTTGTTAACAATGATAATTCAAGTAAAAAAAAGTAAAGAGCCCCGTCACGCCAAGTGGCGTATAGGGAATACGGTGTTAGTGACCATAAATTTTACATACCTTCAGCACATGATTTTTGGGGTAATGTGGTCGGTATTACACCCGTGTTGCTTTACTTTCCCAGAAAAAATCCAGTACCCATTTATGGCTGGGTGAACCCAGAAGCCATTGGTTGGGATCAAACCCTACCTCCTGTCCGTTGTAGTCCAGTTCACTAACCACTGAGCTATCGCGGCTCCCATAATTCAAGTGTAGTTAATGTTTATTTCTACCATCTTCTGTTGTTGACACTGTAGCTGAGGTTCCCTATTATTGCCATGTCATCACAAAACTTTCGCAGCTCACTGCCAGTTTTTCATTTACATTTGTTGTCAAATCTGTTTTTTCTGTATTTCTTTCTATCATCCTTTCAAGCCGAAGACAGCATGTTGGGTAAAATTTAAAAACTCTTCATGTCCAAAAATTTTTTGCTTGTATCATCAAACTTTGTTCATTGCTTGCTGTGGACTTGCCATATGCTTCTTTTTTGTGCGAGTCTCTCGGTCTCGGCAAGTGATCATATATACGCTGTCATTGCTTCTTCTATAGTATTAGTGTTCTTTATAGTGTTTTTCTTGGTCACCCTCTTTTTCTTATGCTGAATGTTCCCCGTTTGAGAGCTTGCTTTGTGATTCTCTTGTTATCTTTGATCAGCACATGGCTAACATATGCCACCTTCTTTTCTTGATCATAGATAATATTATTGGTTGCATGGCCATTTCTCTTATTTCTGCATTAGTTTTGAATTAATTCTATGTTATACAAGTATTTTACTTAGGCATTTGTTTTCAAATGCATCTAATTTATTTTCTATTTCTTTTGTTGTTCTCTAGCTCTCACATACATAAGTAAAGGCGGATAATATATTTTGTTTAAAAGACCTATACTTTTTTGTGATTAGGAGTTTCCTCAAGGTTTTTGAAATTCTTTGCTGCCTTTACTATTCTGATTCTTATTTATTGGTATCTTTTTGATCTATACATGTACACAAATGTATGATGTTAACTGCATTTCTGGAAGTCATTTTATTCCAGCATTTTGAGAAAGATTTGTGACTACTTGAATTTTCACCACTTCTTGATCCCATTAGTTTAATTTTTAGTTTTGAAAACATACAAATTTGTCACATTGTGTAGGGTCTGGTGAATAGGTAGGGTGGGGATTGCACTTTCAGGTCTGAGCAAATGTTAACTTGTTGCTTCTTTTGGTCAGCACTCAGAAGTCTAAAAACTTTAAAGTGATCCTCCAAATCATCAATTCTTCTGTTATATTTCTGTGACAGCTCTTGTGACTGATTCCCACCAGTGACTTCATCAGTAGTTTGATGGTAATCTTTTTAAATAATGTGACACAATCACTCTATTTCTGTCACTGAGCTGGGCACACATATCATTGACCTATGAACTATAACTGATAGTATCCACCCAAAAGCCTTAGAATAGTTTGTAGCTTGTTCCCCAAAAGCTATCCTCGACTTCCAGTAGCATCCTGTTGTCTTTCTAACTGGAAGTAGAATTTGATGTAAACACACTGCTTATGGAAATGCCTAATACATGTTTAAAAACACATGTGTTTGTATCACTTCCATTACACACAGAGGTCTTATTTTCATCACACCCCTCACTGTGGGTTCTTGATACTGGCAGCCATTGTCATAACTAATGTCTATTTAAGTACAGGAAATTCAGTCACTTTATCTTTTTTTTACTGCATCATACACACATTTGCACGCACACTCTCTCACTCACTCAATAACTGTCTTGCTCACTGTACACGTTCTCTCAATCCAAGGAGCGCAAGACACAGTCAGAAAAAACAGAACCTTCTGGTGTACGAGAGTGCTTAGATACACTACAGAAAGCCATGAAAGGTATGTCAGCTATTTCCTTGGCATTTATTATGAGAGGCTTGAAATGTTAAAAAGGTATTATACTTTATGATGATGCTCACCAAGTTATATATATTATATATATGTATTATATTCATCAGCCAACCAACTCTCTGTTTTAAAGATATTTAATTGCGTGACATAAAGTGGTTCAACATCATATCTTTTCGCATGAGATGAAGCAGTTCAACATCGACAGTAAAATTCTGGTATTGTGTCATAGATAGACAGATGGCAAACATTGGTAAAGATTGGCATGAAGATCCAAAACAAAGGAAGACAAAAACACAAGAGAAGATGCAAAAGCATCAAATACTTGTAGATATTTTGGCAATTCTAGAACATAACTATTTAGTTATGAAAAATGCCATGTTTGCTCTTGAAAGACATATTGTGACACATCAGTTTATCTCTCCGGAAAAAAAGCTGATAAAATTAGCTCTGTGAGCATGTGTGTGTGTGTGTGTGTGTTTTCTTTAGTTATACTTGACACAGTACAACTGCAAGTCATTTTTTAATGTATTGTGTTCAAAAGGCATTTATAATTATTGCTCCTGGCTTTTCATCAATGAAAATTTGAATTGCTCATTTTATTTAGAATTTGAACATATTATATAATATGGAAGAGAAATTGAATGTGTTTCAAGAAAACAAGACATTACGGTTTACAGCAGTAAGTGTTCTGCTGAGGCCATTTGATCTTAGGTTTGAATGGAATTATCTGACTTTGATTTGTGAAAACTCAATATCACCAATGTAAAAATTCAGTAAAAATGTTTGTAACTAAAGCATAGCATATCATATATCAAATTAAAGAAGGATTATTGCACAACATAAAAATAATATTTGTGTGGCATAAAATCATTGAGGTAAGTATTTAAAATGTGAAGAAATTGGAAAATGAAAGTTGAAAGATTGAAAATGTTGCTTGCAGAGTGCTCACTCACAATACATTCAAATATAATAATGTGAACATACTATTTCTTACGGAAATTTAGTTTACTTACTTTTCATTGCTATTGTAGTCTTTAAATAATCCATAGGGAACGAGGGTCTCATCTGTTTTAAAAAAGAGATACAGAAGAGTTATTTAGACATTTCCCAAGAGCTGGGGAATTGTGAAGAGTGTTATTGAGAAGTGAAAGGCAAAGAAAATGTTCTGATGAGTGTTACTGGAAAGGCAATGAAAATGTTCTGATGAGTGTTAATGGAAAGGCAAAGAAAGTGTACCGGTGAGTGTTAATGGAAAGGCAAAGAAAGTGTACCAGTGAGTGTTACTGGAAAGGCAAAGAAAGTGTACCGGTGAGTGTTACTGGAAAGGCAAAGAAAGTGTACCAGTGAGTGTTACTGGAAAGGAAAGGCAAAGAAAATGTTCTGATGAGTGTTAATGGAAAGGCAATGAAAATGTTCTGGTGAGTGTTAATGGAAAGGCAAAGAAAGTGTACCGGTGAGTGTTAATGGAAAGGCAAAGAAAGTGTACCAGTGAGTGTTACTGGAAAGGCAAAGAAAGTGTACCAGTGAGTGTTACTGGAAAGGAAAGGCAAAGAAAGTGTACAGGTGAGTGTTACTGGAAAGGCAAAGAAAGTGTACCGGTGAGTGTTACTGGAAAGGCAAAGAAAGTGTACCAGTGAGTGTTAATGGAAAGGAAAGGCAAAGAAAGTGTACAGGTGAGTGTTACTGGAAAGGCAAAGAAAGTGTACAGGTGAGTGTTACTGGAAAGGCAAAGAAAGTGTACCGGTGAGTGTTACTGGAAAGGCAAAGAATTAAGAAATAAGTCAAATTATGTAGCTGTGTGTTCTACCTGGGGACCATCTAATCTTTTAAGAACAACTCACATTATAAAGACATAAGTGTGTTCTATGTAACATCTGATGGTGGCTTTAGGAAAAAAGGGTGAACTTTGACTTACGTATCAGAGCTAATGATGATGTTTGCAATGAATTGGACAAGTGAAAGATATTGATTCTTAATCTAAAAATGATAAATGAAAAAACATGCTATTTATTTATGGAATTAGTAAGTATGTCCATGAGGAACATAAATAATTTAATTAGTTTATCTTGCTAAGATTGAAAGAAATTGCATTTCATCATTTTGTATCACAAATTGAAATCTTTCATCATCTTTGCTAGTGACTTCCCAGCAGACACTGAAGGAGAGACTGGATTTGATTGGAAGGCAATTAGGCCTGAATACCCAGATCCAGGATCAGAAGGTTTTGTTAATTGCTGATACTTTCCAAGTTGAGGTTCTGCTGGGAGATGGAGGTACAATAACAAATGTCAAGCTGGCTAATCAAGGTGATGTTGTGGTAAGTTGATATTTGATGTTCATGTTAATCAACAGGTATGAAATTCTTGCTAGTAAAAAGTGGTTCATTGATCTGTGCTAACATCACAAGTAAAAGTTTGTGATGTCGTTGGTAGCCACATTATTTTGGGGAATGTTTTTAACAAAGCTGTTTAAACTATCTATCTTTACGACACATAGTACCATTGCTGGTGTATGTCGAAGGGCAACGATAGAACCAGAGGGATAAAGGCCGCTTGGTCAAAGCAGTCGTCATGACGTGTGAGACTCAGGATTTTTATTTCACCGCCGATAGAAAAAATCCTTTCTGTCTACCGCGGGCTTCGAACACCGTACGCCGGCTTTTCAGCCAGCGGAACAGTGGTTTTAGCCGCACGGCCATTCACACCTCTAACAATGCTGTTTTAACAATTTTATTCTGGTGTTTCTTATTCTGAGAAAGGAGTAGGAAATTATAGAGCCTTTTCCTCCTCCTGCGTGGAACGAATTCAAAACAAATGAAGAAATTAGAGAAATCACCAATCAACCACTAATATCTTCAGAAATCAAGAATAGATGACGGTCATATGTTGGACATGTGATGAGGAGAGATAATAACTGAATAACAAAGCAAGCCCTCATGTGGAAAACAACAGGAAAGAGGAAAAGAGGCCGACCCAGAGAGAGACTGAGAAGAACATTGATCAGAAAGGCAAGAGCAGCAGGAATCGACTCCCTCAATGAGATAGAGTTGCTTGCACAGAACAGAGACAAAGGGCGAGATTTGATAAAAGATCTTTACAAGTATTGAAAACTGCTAGAATAAAAATTTAGATAAGAGAAAGAGTATCTGTGGCTATGCCCTATGGACCGGCTATGGCTCGTAAGGTCACTAGATAGATAGATATAAAATACACATGCATCTTCTATTGTACTTTCAAAGTAATTAAAGGATGCTGTATTTAAAAATTGTTTTACGTTGTTGTGGCTGAAAATGTAATATTGCATCCCTCCAAATTCTCAGATTTTGCAATCTTTGATGTTCTAGTTAGATCATTATTCTACTATAATATTATTCATAGTTTTAGTTAAACAATTTTTGTGTTACCGGGGCCTCATTATGTAGGAAGTAAAGAATAGTGACACTGTGACCATCCAGGCATGTCGTAAGAGGCGACTAAGGAGGTTGATCGATGGCTTGACAAGCTGTCATTGTAAAAAAACATTGTTATGGAAACAGAACCATAGATTTTAGTAAGCAGTGATCTCTGCAATATGTGCCATTTTGGCATGCAAGGTTTCTGTTTTTGAGATTGTGGTTCTGCCCTATGTGCCGTCTTCGGCTCGAAAGGACAATAGATAAATAGATAGATACAATTAAAACCACTTTCATAAAATATTGTTAACGATGAGCAGAATGTTCAAGAATCCAGATATCTTTATTTATAAACGATGTGGCATTTCCAAGATATAGAACTAACTAAAAGCCACTTTTTGATTAAAAAACAGCTGTGATGTCACTCTCAATCTCCACTAACATGCAATATACTTATTTGCCCAACATTTTTCCGCATGACACCCAGCATTCACTAATATGTATGTTGTCTGCTTGTTGTCCATAATTTAGGGTGAGACTTTTTAGCAGAAATTAAATGGGTGATCAAAGTGGAGTAAAATGGAGTATGTATAACAGTTGCAAGTTTGAAAATGAATATTTTATAACTAATTGGAGTCCTAAAGTTTCTGATTTATGATTCTACATTAAATAGACAATTTTTGGTCAGATTTTTTGTTCATTTAATGTTTAAAAAATTGCAGATTTGTAAATAGATAAAATATATTGAAGTCTCAAATCATACAGAATTCATATGGATCTTCTTATACTTGTAAGTCTGGTTAAGAGGCTCCCAACAGGAGTTCTGTGAGATTTATGAGACATGCACTAAAACTTCTGAGACTTTGTCTTGTTTCTGTTAAAAGTAATTTACATGTCACCCGATTTTAGTTTGAAAAATTAACAAGAGAAAACGATCACACCAATATTGGGACATTTGGCTGAACAAGGGAAATATCATGATCACCACATGTATGCTATATGGATGAGTTTTGTTGAAAAAATCCTGAGACAGTAGGAATATACTTACATCATGATATGATATGAGGACACCGCGTAGAAGGGATGTATTTACCCTGAGAGCTCTAGAAGGAAAAATAAGATTTTGTCCTCTGAACAGAAAGGTTCAGAGTTCAAGTCTTAGCGGTGGGGATTTTTCACTTCATATCTGTGGTTTATTTGATACTTTACCCTCTCCCTGGTCTCTGAGTAGTGAGATCCAATGTCTAACCCTCTCAGTTAATGGTGAGAAACAGGAGATCCCGTGTACGCTCGTGCATGTTGAACAACCCTTGTCAGATAGATGCCAGTCAAAAAGAGTATACTGTAACTGTCGCTTCCCTGTTTCAAATTGTTACACAAATCTATCCATAATGAAGACAGATGTGTTGAGCTGAAAGCCCCAAATATCATGGCTGTTCCGTAAACTAGCATTACAATACATCCACTTTTACTTAACGGGCGAACATAAAGAAGCGAAAAATACATATGCAGTGAAAAAACATTTTACTTCTTTATTTTGAAAATTGAATGCTAGTTTTTTTTTCTTTTTTTTTTCCATGAGCTTATATTTTCCAGCTAATGTTTTTAGAGTTTGTCAATATTTCATATATATCTGTGCACTTGTTGCAGTTTTAATTCACTATGATGCTGCATTAAAAAAAATTATGTTTCTCAGAGCAACCATCACCTTCCTTGTTGTCTTACATAGATCTCTTTGTTCCCTCCGTTGCTGTTGTCAGTTAATTCTTTTAAAATTTACTTTGTAAGAAATGTTTTTTTTTTACTTGACTTCCGGAAATATGAAAGCTAGTTCGCTGGTGGTTTCAGAAAGCTACACAAAAATGCTGATTTTCAGTGATCTTATGTTTTGTTTTTTTTTTAAATCGAAGAAAACTTGCTATCGAAATTGCTTTCTATTCATTGGAAGTCACCCGGAATCTGCTGCAGATTTTTGCTTGCATGGAGCTCAAAACTACCCCCAATAATACCAATTTGTGATGGGGAACAGTGTGGACACTACAGCGGTGCACAAAGAAGAAAAAGATGTGGGAAACAAAAATATTAGTAGAAAGGCTGTGCAGGAATTATTTTAATGTTGGCTACTGGAATTGCACCAGTACTAATCAAAGAATTGGAGCTCTAGACTGCTTGGTTTATGATTTCGACATACTTCTTCTACAGGAGACACAGGTGGATAAATTAAACTTCTGTGATTATTGCTGCTACACAAATCTGGTGCGAGACAGCGACTGTGGTCAGGCCATTGTAAGCAGGGACACCATTCTGCACACAATGTTAGATATAGAAGTGTGGGATAAGAACAAGGAGTTGCATGGGCTTCAAATCACTGTGAATGAGAATAAGTTGAGCACCATTAACGTATGCCTGGACGGCCTCATTTAGGTGACCAACGGAGTTTTTTTTTTTTTTTGCACAATCTAGAGGAACTGCCAGGTGACAATTTACTGTCTTGTGGCGATTTCAATACATTTAGTGTTCACTGAGGCGACCCCATAACAACGCCCAGGTTAGATCCTTAGATCCTGTCTTTGCTGATACAGACCTGACCATGGTGAACTATGACCTGATGACACAACTCACAAACAGGACAATGGACTCGGACTCAAACATTGACTATGCCTTCGTTTTGACCCATGCTGAACTGGACATTCACTGGGATCACTTAAACTACAGTGGCAGCAATCCCCTGCCCTGTGCTGTTGGCATCCATAAGGGAATGCAGAGGAAACTCAGAAGGATAACACATCCTTTCAGGAAAAAGGAAAAAAAAAAAGCTATTGGTGCATCTTAAAGTCAAAGGATTATTCCCAAACACACAGGTGGCTATAGGCCAGGCTGGGATACTGCTGCTAATTTTTCCATCCTTGCTTATGACATTTACGAATCCTTTCAAAAGAAAGAGGAGTCGGCAATTGCACCCTTGATCTTGAGGATGCATACAATCAAGTGGACTATGACACATGGCTAGAGCGCTGGGTAGCATCAGTTCTGATGTGAAGAAAAGTGGTGCTATCTTGCAGTACCTGGACATCTAAGCCGAGATATTTATTAGCGGAGTTGCCTCAGGGATCGCCATTATCACCTGCTTTGTTCAATATCTTCACTGCCAGAGTAGTGCAGCTGGATCTAATCACCACTTGGTGCAATAGCTACACAGCACTCATCAACCCAAACAAGGCTTCTGTAATGTGGTGTTTGCTAATCAACAGAATAGTTAAAGACTCAATCATAGTTTAGATCCCAGTCATAGACTACAAAGTTGTTACCATCGTGAGGAGTCCGACTATTAAGTATTTGGAAATAAGATTTGATAGGTCCCTTTCTTTCAAGTAACACATGAACAATGTTAATCAAAAGTCAAGGAGATGGGTCAGCATGATCAAGATCATGGCCAGGCTGAACCTCCAGCAATCGTTACTATTCTCACTCAGAAGCAAGGTTGGAAAGTGTTCAGAGTGAGAGCCTACGGGCAGTTCTTGGATGCACCAGAGATACACTTATCCATTCAATGAGGTACTTACTGGACTTACCTACCATTAGAGTTCGACATGTATCTGCTCAGGTCCAGGCTTATTTGAATGTGGTAAGGAACATAAATCACCCCTTGCATTCAGAATTGGGTGTTGACCAAGGGCAGGCAACTCAGGCATGGAAAATTCTGGATTGCTGAAGCAGAGAAGTCCACAAGGAGAGTGTGTGATTAGAATGACATTAGGGCTGGCAAGGATTAGATAGAGGTATCAGCAGAGAAAAAGAGGTCAACTAAAGTAATCATTCAGCTCGGCAGGGAGTGTCGCAACTGGACCTATGGAGCTCTCGAGGTTGTAATAATGGAAACCATAGAAAAAATGACATCTTCTCAGGGTCCTATCATCTATATGGATGGTTCTGTATCCCACAGACGGCTCAGCGGTTGGGGTTTTGTGGTGTACCAACATGGCAAAGATGTGACTAGGGAATCTGTCTGATTGTCAAGGATTCACTTCCATATGTGAAATGCTTTTTATTACTTCTGTTGTTAAAACTGGGTTGCTTAATACCTTATTCATAAAGTTATTATTGTTCTCAGGCATTTGAATTCAGTGACCTGATTTAATACTGTTTTATCTTTAAACAGGGTAATTTAGAGAAGACTTTGTTCTTTGTTGCTGCCATTATTTCTGTCCTTTAGCTTTTGTCCTTTATTTTTGCTTTTCATCACTGTAATGTCAGTCATTTTATAAAACTTATTTTCACTTATAGCTACTACAAGATGTCATCAGTATATTTCATATTATATAATTCATGATAAAATATATTAAAGTAGGGTATATTTTAATCACGTGTGTTACCGGGGCCTCATTATGAGGGAGGTAAAGAATAATGACACTGTGACCTTCCAGGCATGTCGTAAGAGGCGACTAAGGAGGTTGATCGATGGCTTGACAAGCTGTCATTGTAAAAGTATTGTTATGGAAACAGCGCCATAGATTTTAGATCAGTGATCTCTGCAATATGTGCCATTTTGGCATGCAAGGTTTCTGTTTTTGAGATTGTGGTTCTGCCCTATGTGCCGTCTTCGGCTCGAAAGGACAATAGATAGATAGATATTTTAATACTCGTAAGTGTTAATCAAATATTAAATATTGCTGAAAATAATATATTTGATTATATTAGTATATTGTGTCTACACTGCCAATATTGTAGAACAGCATTTCTTAAATTTAACCTGTGGACTCTGGGAGGGGGCCAGTGTAGACTTGAAGAAATATTATAATCTTTTGCAGTTTAAATAGAAGAGAGAATGATTGAACGGATGAAAGCAACAAAGAAATGTAGGACAAAATCTTAATTTCCCTCTCTTGAGTAAAGCTTGGCCTTTCTAGCCTTTTGCTGCCATTAAAAAACAATAATAATTGATTATTAACTTAAGAGTTTGATAACAAAACATGTACTCTGCAAGTGAATGGTCCAGAGTGGCTGAGAGAAAGCACATTTCTTGTGGTTGCACATGCAGTCAGAAGCTGGGGGAAGTAATTAAGTTTCAATTTGAGTGGGAATTCAAAAAGATTTAATGATCATGTTTCTCCTTTGATTTGTGTCAATACATTCTTTGTTTGTTGCCAGGTAAAGTTACTTCAGTAATATTGCAGTGAATTTAGTATCAATGGATTTTGGTTGATCGTCAGGATAGATCACTGGCTGTGTTTGAAATGTAAAATAACTGACGGTATTGATTACTAACTTGAATTGGAGACCTATGCTCCACAGGGAGCTGAAAGGAAGAAGAAGAAAGAAGAAGATGGGAATTTAGAGATGAGATAAGATTATTACTCATAGGCGAGTAGTTTCACCTCACCGGTCATTTGACAGCCAAATTAATATTTGTCAGATATCTTCACCCATTTAAATACGCTCAACTTAAATCTTCAAAGAAAACATTACAGTTTTTCTTCTTTCAAGTTGAAGAAGATAAGATTGAAGCTGTATTTAACAATTTGGATTAGTGGCATCATCATCACCTATTGAACAGAAACATTTCCAAACCTCACAAATTTTCTTAATTCTGCCAATGTTGTCTGAGGATGACACACCAATTATTGCACAACATTTGGAAGATTTGCAGCATCATCGTCATCGTGTGCCAAACCAGTTGGCATAGGTGATCATGCCTTTCCACAATTTATGTCCTTAGCGCATCACATTAGTTCTCTTGTTGACTGTTTATCATGCTACATCACCAAGCTATCTAGTACCTTCTCTCTTTGTCATCCATGATATCTCTTTCCCTGTATTTTGCCTGTTGTAACTTAGTATTATAACTTTTCTCTTCTCATGACATGCCCAAAAAATGTTGCTTGTTTCTTTCTGATGTTTTTTAGGAGCTCTCTTTTTATATTACCATCGTAGAGAATTTCCTCATTGGTCTTTTGGCTGTCTGGGGAACTTTCAACATTCTTCTGAGAAATCCTATGTCTGTGGCCTCTAATCAGCTTTTTATTTTTTTGTCTACTGTTCATGATTCACTTACATAAGTCATAGTTGGCTCTATGTAGCACTAATGAACTCTCTTACTCACTTCTTTTGACGTAGACTTGTTGCGCAGTATGTTTTTAATTTTCTGAAATACTACTTTGGCCTATACCAGCTAATCTGATTTTTATTTCTGTGGGGCATCTTCCGTCTGAAGTTATTGATTTGCAGTATAGATTCAGTTGGTACCTTCCTGTTCCTGTTGCAAGCAAAACTGGAACATAGATCCATTTACATTTTAAGAGGGGCTTACAGCAGCAAAGAAAGACAAACTTATAGAAATACCCATGGTCGGTGTTCTGAAATTGCAGTTCAAGGAACATTTCCTTCCAAATTTTTTAGCACATTTATAGATAGATTTTTTTTAACTATTGAAGAGGGCTATGCAGGTATGCCTTTAGTAAATGAAATACAATTATCTGCTCTCATTTATGTTAAAAATAAATGTAGAAACCGTTTAAAAACATACATTCAGAATACAAGTTTCAGCAATTAAGCCCTATATAATGAGGCATGTAAGTGAAATACAGCACCATCCTTTTCAGTAATTGTGTAAATATATAGTGTTCCCACTTTTTCCACCCATCTTGTAACTAATGAGGCACAATTTTGTACAAATTATATTCATGACCTTTTCCAGCTTTCATTTACATGTGACATTTTGGCATAGGTGTGTCCTATTAATAAATAATATGTCTGCAATTTCTGTTGCTTCAGAAAGAATTGAAGACAATTATTATTGTTTGTAATTAGTAAGAAACAATTCAAATAAATATACAGCAAGAGTGTGTGCAATAACTTATTTCTGACATATTTCCAAATTTGAAAACCTGTCATGAGAAAATTGTAAAAAATATTTGACACACATAAATTGCAGGGGGGGGGGGGGGGGGGTTGGCCACCAATCAAGCTTTTGATTTTTTTTTTTATTCATGTCGGGTAAAAATATCCATTATATAATTTGAAAGTTGTCATTTATCAGATCTTTATTTTTCCTCATATCAAGTTTGTGTGTGTATCACTCTTTATCTTCTGCAGGACTGTCCTGATCTGAGGGATATTTTGATGTAAGTTGACAGCATTTTATAGCATATAAAACTAATCTTTAAACCTATTTGTTTAATTGATCAAATCTTTAATCTATTTAAATATAATATTTAAATATATTTATTTCATTTAATCTATTTTAATTATTTTTTACTTGGAAGAATGTCTTTATTCTGTTCATATGTGTGTTCTAGTAAAATTACAATATGGTATGTGTTGAGCTAAATAGCATATAGTTCTTAGATTCATTTTCTATGGCATGTTGCTTTGACTTTTTTTGTTTCCTAGTGCCTGTTGGAAGAGCTGGTGTAATCATTTTTAAAAAATTGTTATACTCTTATAATGTAGTGCATTTCCCTATCATTTTGTCATTTAATTTCATTTCTTATCACATTTTTATTTCTCCTTGATCTATTAGTTCAGCACATTCTAGAACATGTAGTAGAGTCTATCTTCATTTCATTGTCTGTTAGTGTTGTTCTCATTTTCTAAAGAAGGTCGCATGTAGGCTGAAACATAATTTGTTTTGCTCCTTTTTTGTAAAGCTGTCACTATACTTTGTAGGTGTGAATGTTACACCCCACCATTTGCTCCTAACTACCAGCATAACCGCAGCACTGCAATTATTTACCTGTTACCTATGACAGAGTAGCCTTTAGCAGACTAGATTATTAATCGGAATCTGGACCTTCAACAGACATAACAGAGTAGATTGCCAATGGCCCGCTGGACACAATGTGACTGGTTGGCATAATTCAGCAACAGGTGACTGTAGACAAAGTGATGACCCAAACACTGACCACATGGCCTTATGTGGAGGTATAAGATAACACCACTTCTATGAAATTTAGATGATTCAGATTGAGACTCTTGTCAAAATTAGTACAGAGTATAAATATGAAATGGTCCAAATAACTGGCTTTTGTCATTCCCAACTGCCTAATAGGCCAAGCAGACTAGTAGTAATTAGCAGCAAAAATGGTAGATAGATAGTAGAGCCAGAGTTACAGTAAAGTTGCAGCTAGAGAGTTAAACATTATCATTTGAGTAAGAGATATGTGTTCCAAAGAGGGGACTGATAGTGTTATACTGGATAATGTTGTCATTATTTTAGTGAACTAGTGTGTACAGTCATTATGTAAGTAGGTTAGGATATTTGAGCAACAGTGAGAGTCCTCATAGTCAAGCAATAAATTTGAAGTATGAACTATCCTACATTGTAAATCTGTCAACTGTGCAAGCAGCTAGTGTTCATATTTCTTTTATGCTGTTCTAGAAGACTTGTCCAACTGTAAGTGTAAAGAGTTCTTGGACACTGGACTCCTTCATTGTGGTGAAGGGTTGGGGGTAGTGGAGAAGGAAAAAGCTCATGATACTTGGCAACTCCACATCATTAGTCTGTCAGCCTATTGTGATTTTTTTTTTTTAACGCTCTGTGCGGGAGGTAATGTAAGGTCTTGATCCTCAGGTCACATTTAGATATAAACTTCCATTGTACCAGGGCACATTTAGATATAAACTTCCATTGTACCAGGACACATTTAGATATAAACTTTCACACACACTATAAAATATTGTAAATTAAATTTGAAAAAAAAATATATAAATAAATTCTTTGTTTTGACCAAGGTGCTTTAAAAAAAAATTTGTAAGGGTTTCAATTACACCTGGTGACATTTATGGTGTTAGTGACCATAGTTTTCCTTTGAACAGTGGCATTTTTTAGCGATGTGTTATTATCATGCCAGGCCACCTTTACTTCCTGGAATTATTTCTGGTACCAACTTTTAGATGGTTGGTGAACCTCTGAGTTTTTACTTTTGGGGGGGAAAAAAATCAGCCACTTCTGGAGACTGAACCAGGATCCTTCTGATCAGGAAAGCAAAGACACTATCCACTCAACCATTAAGGCTATTTTTCAGTGAGCATTGGGATATGTGTGTATGATATGGTCGGAATCATGCCAGGCTAACCCTAGCTCAGGTACATATGTACAGAAGCTGTGTGAACCCTCAAGGCATGTCACTAAAAAAAATTCACTTTCAGTCAATGTAGTAAAGGACTAAGAACAAAGTATGATATTCATTTAAATGTGAGACTGGTTTCTCCTTTACTGTGAATTATAGTAAGAGTTTGTTTGATATTGTGGTATGACAGATGGTCACTAGTGACAATTATGCACAGTCCTGCAGATAATTAAGAAAGACATAATCATCTATGTTCACTGGCTTTACTCAAGAGGAAATATATTTCATGATGTTTCTACAAATGTCCATGTTTAAAATTCATATGCAGTTCAAATTGGTGAAACATATTTTTTGTATTTTGAGTCTGTTGCTGCAGATTTTAATTTGAGTACTCGTATTTTTGTCATGTTTACAGTAAGGGAGATTTTAAAGAGTTTACAGAGCATTTACAAGGTCTTCAGAGCATTTATCAAGTCACCAATGACGAGTATGTATTGATTATTCAGCTTTTATTATGGATGCACTTTTATTTTAAGTGGCTTATGTTTATTTAAAATAATAAATTGAATGCAATGACAATATTGATATATATATTTACATATAATAGAGATTATAATGTCCACAATTAATATATTTTCTTTATTATTCATGATTAAAATTTCCACAGTGAGCACACAAACTGGAAAAATGTAAAAGTTTTGATAAAATATGTATATATTACGATTATTTATCATGTAACAGTTTTGTAGAGTACCAACAAATTGATGTAACAGCTGCAAATGTTATTGTTGAAAAGTTTACTTGCCACGCAAAGAAAATTGTAGTGGTCATGATGAAACTACGTCATTTAATTGTATGCAGATTTATATTTGTTAGGAAAAAACCGTTCTTATGAACAGCGTTATGCTAGACTTAATATCCACTTACAAAATGTATAAAATTAGTAATTGAATGTAGGAAATGCTTCTATAATGTTTCCTCACCTTTGTCATCCTCAGAAAACTCAAATCAAAAGCATTTTTAGCCCTTCAAGCCCTGGAAAAAGATCTTAATCAACTTGCCCAGTTTCAAAGGTAACCTTCTTCTTCTTTCGTTCCTCATTTACCTTTCAGCGTCGAGGGAAGATATAATTTGCGGTCTTTTGCTTTTTTATTTTTTTATAATTTGAATATATATAAAGAAACAATTGTTTATATATATATATGGCTAAAGCAGCAATGTCTTTCAGAAGCCTTGAAAAGTTGTGGAAATCAAAACTCATTAGCACAAACACAAAACTTAGGCTATTCAAATCAAATGTACTATCAACCCTTACGTATGCGTGTGAAAGCTGGAAAACAACAAGAGATATAGAAACAAAGTTGAACGCATTCGAAAATAAATGTCTAAGGAAAATACTTGGTATAGAATGGAACGAATTCAAAACAAACGAGGAAATTAGAGAAATCGCCAAGCAACCACTAATATCTTCAGTAATAAAGAAAAGACGATGGTCATACGTTGGACATGTGATGAGAAGAGATAATAATCGAATAGCAAAGCAAGCCCTCATATGGGAAACAACAGGTAAAAGAAAAAGAGGAAGACCCAGGGAGACACTGAGAAGAACATTGATGAGAGAGGCAAGAGCAGCAGGAATCGGCTCCCTCAATGAGATAGAACTGCTTGCACAGAACAGAGACAGATGGCGAGATTTGATAAAATATCTTTAAAAGAAAACTGCTAGAACAAAAATTCATATAGGAGAAGGTGTATCTTGGTCTACGCCCTATGGGCCGGTTACGGCTCGAAAGGTCAATAGATAGATAGATATATATATATATATATATATATTCTGTAGTGGAGGTTATTCCTAGCTTTTTTCTCAGTTATTCATTTCTGATCTTCTCTCTCAAGCTGTTTCCTGTCTTTCATATAACACGTTTCTTCTCAGTAGATTTTTTTTGCTTATAGTTCCTGTTCTAGGGTCCAGAGTTATTTCCTTGTTTGACAATAGTGGTGATAGCTGTCCAATGATTTCACAGGCTTTGTTACATCTTGAGGTAACCCTGGATGCATATATTTGTTATCACCCGATTCTGATGTAGTAGGCACATGTGATGTTTTTGGATTGAGATTGCTATCAAACAGCACAATCTTGGCTTCAAAACATTTGAAGCTACCTTTTAATGGTTTACAAATTGAATTGAGTTTATGAACTATGATTGTAGCCAGTTTTATATCTACGTTTATAGTCTTGCATAGACAAATATAAAATCACAATTCAGAACCGGTACAATGCAATAGAGAAGATACAAAGCATTGATGAACAGTGGGAAATGCTAAAAGAATCAATGCAACAAACATCAAAAGAGTTCATACCACCAGTGAGGACAAATTCAAGAAAGAAACGGATGACAAATGACATTTTGCAGAAAAAATTGTAGTAAAATGCAATGAAGCAAAAGAGGCATGGCTAAAAAAGAGATGCAAAGATATTGAAATGCAACAAAAAGGAGATGCTAAAACTATATACAAACAAACTGAGGAATTAACAGGAAGAAAAACGCAATAAAAAAATGGATGTCTAAGATCAAAGGGAGGAGAACTGTTGATTGATTAAGAAAACATAAGGGAACGATGGACAGAATACATTAAAGATCTTTATAATGATGAACGAGCGGAAGTAAATATTAAGGATAATGGAGAAGGACCAGAAATACTCAGAGAAGAAGTGGAAGATGCCTTGCGCAATATGAAAGCAGGCAGAGCTCCTGGACCAGATAATATAACTAAAGAAGAGATTGAAGCCATGGGTGATTTTGGAATAGAAATAATAACAAAAATATTGAATGATATCTACAACAGCGGATATATACCAGACAACATGCTCAAATCAATATTCATAGCCCTACCAAAGAAATCGGGTGCGATTGAATGCGATGATCATCACACAATAAGCCTCATGAGTCATATTACTAAGAATCATCATGCGAAGAGTGCGAAACAAAATCAGTCCAGAAATTAGCGATGAAGAGTGTGGTTTTGTTAGAGATAAAGGAACAAGCAATGCCATTTATATCATAAGATCTTTATTAGAAAGAGTCATAGAGGTGAAAACAGATCTATACCTATGTTTCATAGATTACACCAAGGCATTTGACAAAGTAAAGCACCAAGAAATAATAAAAATTTTAGAAAGCATAAGCGTAGACAGCAAAGATCTAAGAATAATATAGAACATGTACTGGCAAAAAACAGCGGCCATAAGAACTGGAAACCAATTCGGAATGTTTCAACAAATAAAACAGGGTGTTAGACAAGGTTGTGTGCTGTCACCAGATTTGTTTAATATTTATAGTGAGATTATTTTAAGATCCATAAGGGACATGCCTGGAATAACAATCGGAGGTCATAATATAAATAATCTAAGGTATGCTGATGATACAGTCTTAATCGCTAAGAGTGAAAATGAGTTACAAGAAATGTTGGACATTATAGTGAAAGAAAGCAAAAATAAAGGACTCAGCCTTAATAGCAAAAAGACAGAGGTAATGGTAACAACAAAGAAAAAGACATCACCTCAGTGCAAAATAGAGACAAGTGGAACAATATTAAAACAGGTAAATGAATTAAAATTTTTGGGAACTTTGTTAACCTCAGATGGAAGATGTACAAAAGAGGTGAGATGCAGAATGGCTCAGGCAAAAGCAGCTTTCCAAAAAATGAGGAAGATACTATGCAATCCATTTTTGACAATAGAAACAAGAAAAAGAGTTCTTGAGTGTTATGTGGAGCCAGTCTTAACATATTGATGCGAATCATGGACAATAGGACAACAGACAAGAAAATCACTGCAGTCTGTAGAAATGTGGTTTTACAGAAGAATGTTGAGAGTACCATGGACAGCTAAGAAGAGTAATAAAAATGTTCTGAGAAAGGTCAAAGCAAAAAGAGAGCTAATTTCCAATATTAGGAAAAGACAATCATCATTTTTTGGCCATGTAATGAGAAGAGAACAACTTGAATATATTGTAACAACTGGAAAAATTGAGGGACGAAGATAGAGGGAAGCAAAGAGAAAAAATAACAGACAGCTTAAGTGAATGGCTTGGCAGAAGGTCAACAACAGAAATGATAAATAGCTGCCGAGATCGAAAGTTGTGGAGAGACATGATCACCTACGCCAATAGGCCCGGTACTTGATGATGATGATGATGATAGTCTTGCATATCAATTTGTAACTGTATTGGGCAGAAAGAACAAACGATAAAATTAGGGGATAAGTGAAGTAGTTGATAAGTAAGAATGCATTTAAACAGGTGCAAGCAGATGCAGTAGGCAGACATTTCTGCATGCCACAGACGAGCAGATGGTTGACATGTTAACAATTTCCGGTCAAAGACCAAACTGCAGGTACATAGAATGCAGCAGGTGTTTGACACTTGACAGCTTCCAGTCAGAAAACCAAACTGCACATATGAACAGGGTAGACTTCCCCAATTGCCACAGATGGGCAGGTATATGGCTTTTGATGTCTTGACAGACGGTTGATAACAAAACAATCATGATAAGTCGGTAGTTTGATAAAATATTTGTGTCTTATGCTGGATGCTGTTTTACTGAACAGCTTCTCTTGTGGTTGAATCTACCAATATTGGATAGAAAGGTCCTATCGCAAAATGAACAAGATTTATTTGTGGTGCCTGACCTCATCTCCTTTCTCCTGCACCTTTTGTCTTCTGAATTTGATATCAACACTGTCTTAAATGTTCCTGCCTTTTTTCAAATTGTGGTCTCCTTGAGCTACAATCTTCAGCCATATTTGCCAGATGAGCAGGTGGCTGACACTTAAACAACTTTCGGTCAGGAACTAAACTGCATGTGTCTTGATGATCATGGTGTTAGTAGTGTAGATGCTCCCAAACACCATCGACGAGCAGGTGACTGAAATCTTAAAAACTTCAGTCAGAAGCCAAGATTACATGTCTACCAGTGAGGCATACTTGTATATATGCATGTTACAACAGAGAATTCAGTCAGAGATGGGCAAGTGTAGTTGACACCAGACTGTTAGTAGTAACTTAGAATAAAACAGTTTGAGGTGAATAGCAAGCAAGCAGTAAATTGGTTAGTGTCCTCGGGACATCTCTTAATTAAGTAAGTGAAGTAACAATTAGTCCATTTTCAACAAGATAGTTTAGTTAGAATCCAGAAATCACCACTGCTGGTCTAAAGAAAGAAGCAAACCCTATATGAACTTGTGACAGCTGTTGTTGTCTGCTGTCACCTATAGTTGTAACAAAACTGGCCCTCACCATGAAGTGTATCAGAGAGCACAGATTGGAGAATGTGCTAGAATACAAAGTCATTGATAGAGATAAGAAATCTTCCAACAGACTTAGTGATATGAACTCACATATTGATTATGATGTTTGATAAATTTATTAAAACCTCGATTCAAAGACTACTTTATAGTAACAATAACTTAACCATTAATTATGACTGTTCCTGAATTCAGAATGTTCAACCCCTGTTGTCCTCCAATAACATAACCATTAATTATGACTGTTCCTGAATTCAGAATGTTCAACCCCTATTGTCCTCCAATAACTTAACCATTAATTATGACTGTTCCTGAATTCAGAATGTTCAACCCCTGTTGTCCTCCAATAACTTAACCATTAATTATGACTGTTCCTGAATTCAGAATGTTCAACCCCTATTGACCTCCAATAACTTAACCATTAATTATGACTGTTCCTGAATTCAGAATGTTCAACCCCTGTTGTCCTCCAATAACTTAACCATTAATTATGACTGTTCCTGAATTCAGAATGTTCAACCCCTATTGTCCTCCAATAACTTAACCATTAATTATGACTGTTCCTGAATTCGTAATGTTCAACCCCTATTGACCTCCAATAACTTAACCATTAATTATGACTGTTCCTGAATTCGTAATGTTCAACCCCTATTGACCTCCAATAACTTAACCATTAATTACTGTTCCTGAATTCAGAATGTTCAACCCCTATTGACCTCCAATAACTTAACCATTAATTATGACTGTTCCTGAATTCAGAATGTTTAACCCCTATTGTCCTCCAATAACTTAACCATAAATTATGACTGTTCCTGAATTCGTAATGTTCAACCCCTATTGACCTCCAATAACTTAACCATTAATTACTGTTCCTGAATTCAGAATGTTCAACCCCTATTGACCTCCAATAACTTAACCATTAATTATGACTGTTCCTGAATTCAGAATGTTTAACCCCTATTGTCCTCCAATAACTTAACCATAAATTATGACTGTTCCTGAATTCAGAATGTTCAACCCCTATTGACCTCCAATAACTTAACCATTAATTACTGTTCCTAAATTCAGAATGTTCAACCCCTATTGTCCTCCAATAACTTAACCATTAATTATGACTGTTCCTGAATTCAGAATGTTCAACCCCTGTTGTCCTCCAATAACTTAACCATTAATTATGACTGTTCCTGAATTCAGAATGTTCAACCCCTATTGTCCTCCAATAACTTAACCATTAATTATGACTGTTCCTGAATTCAGAATGTTCAACCCCTGTTGTCCTCCAATAACTTAACCATTAATTATGACTGTTCCTGAATTCAGAATGTTCAACCCCTGTTGTCCTCCAATAACTTAACCATTAATTATGACTGTTCCTGAATTCAGAATGTTCAACCCCTATTGTCCTCCAATAACTTAACCATTAATTATGACTGTTCCTGAATTCAGAATGTTCAACCCCTGTTGTCCTCCAATAACTTAACCATTAATTATGACTGTTCCTGAATTCAGAATGTTCAACCCCTATTGTCCTCTAATAACTTAACCATAAATTATGACTGTTCCTGAATTCAGAATGTTCAACCCCTATTGTCCTCCAATAACTTAACCATTAATTATGACTGTTCCTGAATTCAGAATGTTCAACCCCTATTGTCCTCCAATAACTTAACCATTTATTATGACTGTTCCTGAATTTGTAATGTTCAACCCCTATTGACCTCCAATAACTTAACCATTAATTACTGTTCCTGAATTCAGAATGTTCAACCCCTATTGACCTCCAATAACTTAACCATTAATTATGACTGTTCCTGAATTCAGAATGTTTAACCCCTATTGTCCTCCAATAACTTAACCATAAATTATGACTGTTCCTGAATTCGTAATGTTCAACCCCTATTTTGACCTCCAATAACTTAACCATTAATTATGACTGTTCCTGAATTCAGAATGTTTAACCCCTATTGTCCTCCAATAACTTAACCATTAATTATGACTGTTCCTGAATTCAGAATGTTCAACCCCTATTGTCCTCCAATAACTTAACCATAAATTATGACTGTTCCTGAATTCAGAATGTTCAACCCCTATTGACCTCCAATAACTTAACCATTAATTACTGTTCCTAATTCAGAATGTTCAACCCCTATTGACCTCCAATAACTTAACCATTAATTATGACTGTTCCTGAATTCAGAATGTTCAACCCCTGTTGTCCTCCAATAACTTAACCATTAATTACTGTTCCTGAATTCAGAATGTTCAACCCCTATTGACCTCCAATAACTTAACCATTAATTATGACTGTTCCTGAATTCAGAATGTTTAACCCCTATTGTCCTCCAATAACTTAACCATAAATTATGACTGTTCCTGAATTCGTAATGTTCAACCCCTATTGACCTCCAATAACTTAACCATTAATTACTGTTCCTGAATTCAGAATGTTCAACCCCTATTGACCTCCAATAACTTAACCATTAATTATGACTGTTCCTGAATTCAGAATGTTTAACCCCTATTGTCCTCCAATAACTTAACCATAAATTATGACTGTTCCTGAATTCAGAATGTTCAACCCCTATTGACCTCCAATAACTTAACCATTAATTATGACTGTTCCTGAATTCATAATGTTCAACCCCTATTGACCTCCAATAACTTAACCATTAATTACTGTTCCTGAATTCAGAATGTTCAACCCCTATTGACCTCCAATAACTTAACCATTAATTATGACTGTTCCTGAATTCAGAATGTTTAACTCCTATTGTCCTCCAATAACTTAACCATAAATTATGACTGTTCCTGAATTCGTAATGTTTAACCCCTATTGACCTCCAATAACTTAACCATTAATTACTGTTCCTGAATTCAGAATGTTCAACCCCTATTGACCTCCAATAACTTAACCATTAATTATGACTGTTCCTGAATTCAGAATGTTTAACCCCTATTGTCCTCCAATAACTTAACCATAAATTATGACTTCCTGAATTCAGAATGTTCAACCCCTATTGACCTCCAATAACTTAACCATTAATTACTGTTCCTAAATTCAGAATGTTCAACCCCTGTTGTCCTCCAATAACTTAACCATTAATTATGACTGTTCCTGAATTCAGAATGTTCAACCCCTATTGTCCTCCAATAACTTAACCATTAATTATGACTGTTCCTGAATTCAGAATGTTCAACCCCTGTTGTCCTCCAATAACTTAACCATTAATTATGACTGTTCCTGAATTCAGAATGTTCAACCCTATTGTCCTCCAATAACTTAACCATTAATTATGACTGTTCCTGAATTCGTAATGTTCAACCCCTGTTGTCCTCCAATAACTTAACCATTAATTATGACTGTTCCTGAATTCAGAATGTTCAACCCCTATTGTCCTCTAATAACTTAACCATAAATTATGACTGTTCCTGAATTCAGAATGTTCAACCCCTATTGTCCTCCAATAACTTAACCATTAATTATGACTGTTCCTGAATTCAGAATGTTCAACCCCTATTGTCCTCCAATAACTTAACCATTTATTATGACTGTTCCTGAATTCGTAATGTTCAACCCCTATTGACCTCCAATAACTTAACCATTAATTACTGTTCCTGAATTCGTAATGTTCAACCCCTATTGACCTCCAATAACTTAACCATTAATTATGACTGTTCCTGAATTCAGAATGTTTAACCCCTATTGTCCTCCAATAACTTAACCATAAATTATGACTGTTCCTGAATTCGTAATGTTCAACCCCTATTTTGACCTCCAATAACTTAACCATTAATTATGACTGTTCCTGAATTCAGAATGTTTAACCCCTATTGTCCTCCAATAACTTAACCATTAATTATGACTGTTCCTGAATTCAGAATGTTCAACCCCTATTGTCCTCCAATAACTTAACCATAAATTATGACTGTTCCTGAATTCAGAATGTTCAACCCCTATTGACCTCCAATAACTTAACCATTAATTACTGTTCCTAAATTCAGAATGTTCAACCCCTATTGTCCTCCAATAACTTAACCATTAATTATGACTGTTCCTGAATTCAGAATGTTCAACCCCTGTTGTCCTCCAATAACTTAACCATTAATTACTGTTCCTGAATTCAGAATGTTCAACCCCTATTGTCCTCCAATAACTTAACCATTAATTATGACTGTTCCTGAATTCAGAATGTTCAACCCCTATTGTCCTCCAATAACTTAACCATTAATTATGACTGTTCCTGAATTCGTAATGTTCAACCCCTGTTGTCCTCCAATAACTTAACCATTAATTATGACTGTTCCTGAATTCAGAATGTTCAACCCCTATTGTCCTCCAATAACTTAACCATTAATTATGACTGTTCCTGAATTCAGAATGTTCAACCCCTATTGTCCTCCAATAACTTAACCATTTATTATGACTGTTCCTGAATTCGTAATGTTCAACCCCTATTGACCTCCAATAACTTAACCATTAATTACTGTTCCTGAATTCGTAATGTTCAACCCCTATTGACCTCCAATAACTTAACCATTAATTATGACTGTTCCTGAATTCAGAATGTTTAACCCCTATTGTCCTCCAATAACTTAACCATTAATTATGACTGTTCCTGAATTCGTAATGTTCAACCCCTGTTGTCCTCCAATAACTTAACCATTAATTATGACTGTTCCTGAATTCAGAATGTTCAACCCCTATTGTCCTCCAATAACTTAACCATTAATTATGACTGTTCCTGAATTCAGAATGTTCAACCCCTATTGTCCTCCAATAACTTAACCATTTATTATGACTGTTCCTGAATTCGTAATGTTCAACCCCTATTGACCTCCAATAACTTAACCATTAATTACTGTTCCTGAATTCGTAATGTTCAACCCCTATTGACCTCCAATAACTTAACCATTAATTATGACTGTTCCTGAATTCAGAATGTTTAACCCCTATTGTCCTCCAATAACTTAACCATAAATTATGACTGTTCCTGAATTCGTAATGTTCAACCCCTATTTTGACCTCCAATAACTTAACCATTAATTATGACTGTTCCTGAATTCAGAATGTTTAACCCCTATTGTCCTCCAATAACTTAACCATTAATTATGACTGTTCCTGAATTCAGAATGTTCAACCCCTATTGTCCTCCAATAACTTAACCATAAATTATGACTGTTCCTGAATTCAGAATGTTCAACCCCTATTGACCTCCAATAACTTAACCATTAATTACTGTTCCTAAATTCAGAATGTTCAACCCCTATTGTCCTCCAATAACTTAACCATTAATTATGACTGTTCCTGAATTCAGAATGTTCAACCCCTGTTGTCCTCCAATAACTTAACCATTAATTACTGTTCCTGAATTCAGAATGTTCAACCCTATTGACCTCCAATAACTTAACCATTAATTATGACTGTTCCTGAATTCAGAATGTTTAACCCCTATTGTCCTCCAATAACTTAACCATAAATTATGACTGTTCCTGAATTCGTAATGTTCAACCCCTATTGACCTCCAATAACTTAACCATTAATTACTGTTCCTGAATTCAGAATGTTCAACCCCTATTGACCTCCAATAACTTAACCATTAATTATGACTGTTCCTGAATTCAGAATGTTTAACCCCTATTGTCCTCCAATAACTTAACCATAAATTATGACTGTTCCTGAATTCGTAATGTTCAACCCCTATTGACCTCCAATAACTTAACCATTAATTATGACTGTTCCTGAATTCATAATGTTCAACCCCTATTGACCTCCAATAACTTAACCATTAATTACTGTTCCTGAATTCAGAATGTTCAACCCCTATTGACCTCCAATAACTTAACCATTAATTATGACTGTTCCTGAATTCAGAATGTTTAACTCCTATTGTCCTCCAATAACTTAACCATAAATTATGACTGTTCCTGAATTCGTAATGTTTAACCCCTATTGACCTCCAATAACTTAACCATTAATTACTGTTCCTGAATTCAGAATGTTCAACCCCTATTGACCTCCAATAACTTAACCATTAATTATGACTGTTCCTGAATTCAGAATGTTTAACCCCTATTGTCCTCCAATAACTTAACCATAAATTATGACTGTTCCTGAATTCAGAATGTTCAACCCCTATTGACCTCCAATAACTTAACCATTAATTACTGTTCCTAAATTCAGAATGTTCAACCCCTATTGTCCTCCAATAACTTAACCATTAATTATGACTGTTCCTGAATTCAGAATGTTCAACCCCTGTTGTCCTCCAATAACTTAACCATTAATTATGACTGTTCCTGAATTCAGAATGTTCAACCCCTATTGTCCTCCAATAACTTAACCATTAATTATGACTGTTCCTGAATTCAGAATGTTCAACCCCTGTTGTCCTCCAATAACTTAACCATTAATTATGACTGTTCCTGAATTCAGAATGTTCAACCCCTATTGTCCTCCAATAACTTAACCATTAATTATGACTGTTCCTGAATTCAGAATGTTCAACCCCTGTTGTCCTCCAATAACTTAACCATTAATTATGACTGTTCCTGAATTCAGAATGTTCAACCCCTATTGTCCTCTAATAACTTAACCATAAATTATGACTGTTCCTGAATTCAGAATGTTCAACCCCTATTGTCCTCCAATAACTTAACCATTAATTATGACTGTTCCTGAATTCAGAATGTTCAACCCCTATTGTCCTCCAATAACTTAACCATTAATTATGACTGTTCCTGAATTCGTAATGTTCAACCCCTATTGACCTCCAATAACTTAACCATTAATTACTGTTCCTGAATTCAGAATGTTCAACCCCTATTGACCTCCAATAACTTAACCATTAATTATGACTGTTCCTGAATTCAGAATGTTTAACCCCTATTGTCCTCCAATAACTTAACCATAAATTATGACTGTTCCTGAATTCGTAATGTTCAACCCCTATTGACCTCCAATAACTTAACCATTAATTATGACTGTTCCTGAATTCAGAATGTTTAACCCCTATTGTCCTCCAATAACTTAACCATTAATTATGACTGTTCCTGAATTCAGAATGTTCAACCCCTATTGTCCTCTAATAACTTAACCATAAATTATGACTGTTCCTGAATTCAGAATGTTCAACCCCTATTGTCCTCCAATAACATAACCATTAATTATGACTGTTCCTGAATTCAGAATGTTCAACCCCTGTTGTCCTCCAATAACTTAACCATTAATTATGACTGTTCCTGAATTCGTAATGTTCAACCCTATTGACCTCCAATAACTTAACCATTAATTACTGTTCCTGAATTCAGAATGTTCAACCCCTATTGACCTCCAATAACTTAACCATTAATTATGACTGTTCCTGAATTCAGAATGTTTAACCCCTATTGTCCTCCAATAACTTAACCATAAATTATGACTGTTCCTGAATTCGTAATGTTCAACCCCTATTGACCTCCAATAACTTAACCATTAATTACTGTTCCTGAATTCAGAATGTTCAACCCCTATTGACCTCCAATAACTTAACCATTAATTATGACTGTTCCTGAATTCAGAATGTTTAACCCCTATTGTCCTCCAATAACTTAACCATAAATTATGACTGTTCCTGAATTCAGAATGTTCAACCCCTATTGACCTCCAATAACTTAACCATTAATTACTGTTCCTAAATTCAGAATGTTCAACCCCTATTGTCCTCCAATAACTTAACCATTAATTATGACTGTTCCTGAATTCAGAATGTTCAACCCCTGTTGTCCTCCAATAACTTAACCATTAATTACTGTTCCTGAATTCAGAATGTTCAACCCCTATTGACCTCCAATAACTTAACCATTAATTATGACTGTTCCTGAATTCAGAATGTTTAACCCCTATTGTCCTCCAATAACTTAACCATAAATTATGACTGTTCCTGAATTCGTAATGTTCAACCCCTATTGACCTCCAATAACTTAACCATTAATTACTGTTCCTGAATTCAGAATGTTCAACCCCTATTGACCTCCAATAACTTAACCATTAATTATGACTGTTCCTGAATTCAGAATGTTTAACCCCTATTGTCCTCCAATAACTTAACCATAAATTATGACTGTTCCTGAATTCAGAATGTTCAACCCCTATTGACCTCCAATAACTTAACCATAAATTATGACTGTTCCTGAATTCAGAATGTTCAACCCCTATTGACCTCCAATAACTTAACCATTAATTACTGTTCCTAAATTCAGAATGTTCAACCCCTATTGTCCTCCAATAACTTAACCATTAATTATGACTGTTCCTGAATTCAGAATGTTCAACCCCTGTTGTCCTCCAATAACTTAACCATTAATTACTGTTCCTGAATTCAGAATGTTCAACCCCTATTGACCTCCAATAACTTAACCATTAATTATGACTGTTCCTGAATTCAGAATGTTTAACCCCTATTGTCCTCCAATAACTTAACCATAAATTATGACTGTTCCTGAATTCGTAATGTTCAACCCCTATTGACCTCCAATAACTTAACCATTAATTACTGTTCCTGAATTCAGAATGTTCAACCCCTATTGACCTCCAATAACTTAACCATTAATTATGACTGTTCCTGAATTCAGAATGTTTAACCCCTATTGTCCTCCAATAACTTAACCATAAATTATGACTGTTCCTGAATTCAGAATGTTCAACCCCTATTGACCTCCAATAACTTAACCATTAATTACTGTTCCTGAATTCAGAATGTTCAACCCCTATTGACCTCCAATAACTTAACCATTAATTATGACTGTTCCTGAATTCAGAATGTTTAACCCCTATTGTCCTCCAATAACTTAACCATAAATTATGACTGTTCCTGAATTCGTAATGTTCAACCCCTATTGACCTCCAATAACTTAACCATTAATTACTGTTCCTGAATTCAGAATGTTCAACCCCTATTGACCTCCAATAACTTAACCATTAATTATGACTGTTCCTGAATTCAGAATGTTTAACCCCTATTGTCCTCCAATAACTTAACCATAAATTATGACTGTTCCTGAATTCAGAATGTTCAACCCCTATTGACCTCCAATAACTTAACCATTAATTACTGTTCCTAAATTCAGAATGTTCAACCCCTATTGTCCTCCAATAACTTAACCATTAATTACTGTTCCTGAATTCAGAATGTTCAACCCCTATTGACCTCCAATAACTTAACCATTAATTATGACTGTTCCTGAATTCAGAATGTTTAACCCCTATTGTCCTCCAATAACTTAACCATAAATTATGACTGTTCCTGAATTCGTAATGTTCAACCCCTATTGACCTCCAATAACTTAACCATTAATTACTGTTCCTGAATTCAGAATGTTCAACCCCTATTGACCTCCAATAACTTAACCATTAATTATGACTGTTCCTGAATTCAGAATGTTTAACCCCTATTGTCCTCCAATAACTTAACCATAAATTATGACTGTTCCTGAATTCAGAATGTTCAACCCCTATTGACCTCCAATAACTTAACCATTAATTATGACTGTTCCTGAATTCATAATGTTCAACCCCTATTGACCTCCAATAACTTAACCATTAATTACTGTTCCTGAATTCAGAATGTTCAACCCCTATTGACCTCCAATAACTTAACCATTAATTATGACTGTTCCTGAATTCAGAATGTTTAACCCCTATTGTCCTCCAATAACTTAACCATAAATTATGACTGTTCCTGAATTCGTAATGTTTAACCCCTATTGACCTCCAATAACTTAACCATTAATTACTGTTCCTGAATTCAGAATGTTCAACCCCTATTGACCTCCAATAACTTAACCATTAATTATGACTGTTCCTGAATTCAGAATGTTTAACCCCTATTGTCCTCCAATAACTTAACCATAAATTATGACTGTTCCTAAATTCAGAATGTTCAACCCCTATTGTCCTCCAATAACTTAACCATTAATTACTGTTCCTGAATTCAGAATGTTCAACCCCTATTGACCTCCAATAACTTAACCATTAATTATGACTGTTCCTGAATTCAGAATGTTTAACCCCTATTGTCCTCCAATAACTTAACCATAAATTATGACTGTTCCTGAATTCGTAATGTTCAACCCTATTGACCTCCAATAACTTAACCATTAATTACTGTTCCTGAATTCAGAATGTTCAACCCCTATTGACCTCCAATAACTTAACCATTAATTATGACTGTTCCTGAATTCAGAATGTTTAACCCCTATTGTCCTCCAATAACTTAACCATAAATTATGACTGTTCCTGAATTCAGAATGTTCAACCCCTATTGACCTCCAATAACTTAACCATTAATTATGACTGTTCCTGAATTCATAATGTTCAACCCCTATTGACCTCCAATAACTTAACCATTAATTACTGTTCCTGAATTCAGAATGTTCAACCCCTATTGACCTCCAATAACTTAACCATTAATTATGACTGTTCCTGAATTCAGAATGTTTAACCCCTATTGTCCTCCAATAACTTAACCATAAATTATGACTGTTCCTGAATTCAGAATGTTCAACCCCTATTGACCTCCAATAACTTAACCATTAATTATGACTGTTCCTGAATTCAGAATGTTCAACCCCTATTGTCCTCCAATAACTTAACCATTAATTATGACTGTTCCTGAATTCGTAATGTTCAACCCCTATTGACCTCCAATAACTTAACCATTAATTACTGTTCCTGAATTCAGAATGTTCAACCCCTATTGACCTCCAATAACTTAACCATTAATTATGACTGTTCCTGAATTCAGAATGTTCAACCCCTATTGACCTCCAATAACTTAACCATTAATTACTGTTCCTAAATTCAGAATGTTCAACCCTATTGTCCTCCAATAACTTAACCATTAATTATGACTGTTCCTGAATTCAGAATGTTCAACCCCTGTTGTCCTCCAATAACTTAACCATTAATTATGACTGTTCCTGAATTCAGAATGTTCAACCCCTATTGTCCTCCAATAACTTAACCATTAATTATGACTGTTCCTGAATTCAGAATGTTCAACCCCTGTTGTCCTCCAATAACTTAACCATTAATTATGACTGTTCCTGAATTCAGAATGTTCAACCCCTATTGTCCTCCAATAACTTAACCATTAATTATGACTGTTCCTGAATTCAGAATGTTCAACCCCTGTTGTCCTCCAATAACTTAACCATTAATTATGACTGTTCCTGAATTCAGAATGTTCAACCCCTATTGTCCTCTAATAACTTAACCATAAATTATGACTGTTCCTGAATTCAGAATGTTCAACCCCTATTGTCCTCCAATAACTTAACCATTAATTATGACTGTTCCTGAATTCAGAATGTTCAACCCCTATTGTCCTCCAATAACTTAACCATTAATTATGACTGTTCCTGAATTCGTAATGTTCAACCCCTATTGACCTCCAATAACTTAACCATTAATTACTGTTCCTGAATTCAGAATGTTCAACCCCTATTGACCTCCAATAACTTAACCATTAATTATGACTGTTCCTGAATTCAGAATGTTTAACCCCTATTGTCCTCCAATAACTTAACCATAAATTATGACTGTTCCTGAATTCGTAATGTTCAACCCCTATTGACCTCCAATAACTTAACCATTAATTATGACTGTTCCTGAATTCAGAATGTTTAACCCCTATTGTCCTCCAATAACTTAACCATTAATTATGACTGTTCCTGAATTCAGAATGTTCAACCCCTATTGTCCTCTAATAACTTAACCATAAATTATGACTGTTCCTGAATTCAGAATGTTCAACCCCTATTGTCCTCCAATAACATAACCATTAATTATGACTGTTCCTGAATTCAGAATGTTCAACCCCTGTTGTCCTCCAATAACTTAACCATTAATTATGACTGTTCCTGAATTCGTAATGTTCAACCCCTATTGACCTCCAATAACTTAACCATTAATTACTGTTCCTGAATTCAGAATGTTCAACCCCTATTGACCTCCAATAACTTAACCATTAATTATGACTGTTCCTGAATTCAGAATGTTTAACCCCTATTGTCCTCCAATAACTTAACCATAAATTATGACTGTTCCTGAATTCGTAATGTTCAACCCCTATTGACCTCCAATAACTTAACCATTAATTACTGTTCCTGAATTCAGAATGTTCAACCCTATTGACCTCCAATAACTTAACCATTAATTATGACTGTTCCTGAATTCAGAATGTTTAACCCCTATTGTCCTCCAATAACTTAACCATAAATTATGACTGTTCCTGAATTCAGAATGTTCAACCCCTATTGACCTCCAATAACTTAACCATTAATTACTGTTCCTAAATTCAGAATGTTCAACCCCTATTGTCCTCCAATAACTTAACCATTAATTACTGTTCCTGAATTCAGAATGTTCAACCCCTATTGACCTCCAATAACTTAACCATTAATTATGACTGTTCCTGAATTCAGAATGTTTAACCCCTATTGTCCTCCAATAACTTAACCATAAATTATGACTGTTCCTGAATTCGTAATGTTCAACCCCTATTGACCTCCAATAACTTAACCATTAATTACTGTTCCTGAATTCAGAATGTTCAACCCCTATTGACCTCCAATAACTTAACCATAAATTATGACTGTTCCTGAATTCGTAATGTTCAACCCCTATTGACCTCCAATAACTTAACCATTAATTACTGTTCCTGAATTCAGAATGTTCAACCCCTATTGACCTCCAATAACTTAACCATTAATTATGACTGTTCCTGAATTCAGAATGTTTAACCCCTATTGTCCTCCAATAACTTAACCATAAATTATGACTGTTCCTGAATTCAGAATGTTCAACCCCTATTGACCTCCAATAACTTAACCATAAATTATGACTGTTCCTGAATTCAGAATGTTCAACCCCTATTGACCTCCAATAACTTAACCATTAATTACTGTTCCTAAATTCAGAATGTTCAACCCCTATTGTCCTCCAATAACTTAACCATTAATTATGACTGTTCCTGAATTCAGAATGTTCAACCCCTGTTGTCCTCCAATAACTTAACCATTAATTACTGTTCCTGAATTCAGAATGTTCAACCCCTATTGACCTCCAATAACTTAACCATTAATTATGACTGTTCCTGAATTCAGAATGTTTAACCCCTATTGTCCTCCAATAACTTAACCATAAATTATGACTGTTCCTGAATTCGTAATGTTCAACCCCTATTGACCTCCAATAACTTAACCATTAATTACTGTTCCTGAATTCAGAATGTTCAACCCCTATTGACCTCCAATAACTTAACCATTAATTATGACTGTTCCTGAATTCAGAATGTTTAACCCCTATTGTCCTCCAATAACTTAACCATAAATTATGACTGTTCCTGAATTCAGAATGTTCAACCCCTATTGACCTCCAATAACTTAACCATTAATTACTGTTCCTGAATTCAGAATGTTCAACCCCTATTGACCTCCAATAACTTAACCATTAATTATGACTGTTCCTGAATTCAGAATGTTTAACCCCTATTGTCCTCCAATAACTTAACCATAAATTATGACTGTTCCTGAATTCGTAATGTTCAACCCCTATTGACCTCCAATAACTTAACCATTAATTACTGTTCCTGAATTCAGAATGTTCAACCCCTATTGACCTCCAATAACTTAACCATTAATTATGACTGTTCCTGAATTCAGAATGTTTAACCCCTATTGTCCTCCAATAACTTAACCATAAATTATGACTGTTCCTGAATTCAGAATGTTCAACCCCTATTGACCTCCAATAACTTAACCATTAATTACTGTTCCTAATTCAGAATGTTCAACCCCTATTGTCCTCCAATAACTTAACCATTAATTACTGTTCCTGAATTCAGAATGTTCAACCCCTATTGACCTCCAATAACTTAACCATTAATTATGACTGTTCCTGAATTCAGAATGTTTAACCCCTATTGTCCTCCAATAACTTAACCATAAATTATGACTGTTCCTGAATTCGTAATGTTCAACCCCTATTGACCTCCAATAACTTAACCATTAATTACTGTTCCTGAATTCAGAATGTTCAACCCCTATTGACCTCCAATAACTTAACCATTAATTATGACTGTTCCTGAATTCAGAATGTTTAACCCCTATTGTCCTCCAATAACTTAACCATAAATTATGACTGTTCCTGAATTCAGAATGTTCAACCCCTATTGACCTCCAATAACTTAACCATTAATTATGACTGTTCCTGAATTCATAATGTTCAACCCCTATTGACCTCCAATAACTTAACCATTAATTACTGTTCCTGAATTCAGAATGTTCAACCCCTATTGACCTCCAATAACTTAACCATTAATTATGACTGTTCCTGAATTCAGAATGTTTAACCCCTATTGTCCTCCAATAACTTAACCATAAATTATGACTGTTCCTGAATTCAGAATGTTCAACCCCTATTGACCTCCAATAACTTAACCATTAATTATGACTGTTCCTGAATTCAGAATGTTCAACCCCTATTGTCCTCCAATAACTTAACCATTAATTATGACTGTTCCTGAATTCGTAATGTTCAACCCCTATTGACCTCCAATAACTTAACCATTAATTACTGTTCCTGAATTCAGAATGTTCAACCCCTATTGACCTCCAATAACTTAACCATTAATTATGACTGTTCCTGAATTCAGAATGTTCAACCCCTATTGACCTCCAATAACTTAACCATTAATTACTGTTCCTAAATTCAGAATGTTCAACCCCTATTGTCCTCCAATAACTTAACCATTAATTATGACTGTTCCTGAATTCAGAATGTTCAACCCCTGTTGTCCTCCAATAACTTAACCATTAATTATGACTGTTCCTGAATTCAGAATGTTCAACCCCTATTGTCCTCCAATAACTTAACCATTAATTATGACTGTTCCTGAATTCAGAATGTTCAACCCCTGTTGTCCTCCAATAACTTAACCATTAATTATGACTGTTCCTGAATTCAGAATGTTCAACCCCTATTGTCCTCCAATAACTTAACCATTAATTATGACTGTTCCTGAATTCAGAATGTTCAACCCCTGTTGTCCTCCAATAACTTAACCATTAATTATGACTGTTCCTGAATTCAGAATGTTCAACCCCTATTGTCCTCTAATAACTTAACCATAAATTATGACTGTTCCTGAATTCAGAATGTTCAACCCCTATTGACCTCCAATAACTTAACCATTAATTATGACTGTTCCTGAATTCAGAATGTTCAACCCCTATTGTCCTCCAATAACTTAACCATTAATTATGACTGTTCCTGAATTCGTAATGTTCAACCCCTATTGACCTCCAATAACTTAACCATTAATTACTGTTCCTGAATTCAGAATGTTCAACCCCTATTGACCTCCAATAACTTAACCATTAATTATGACTGTTCCTGAATTCAGAATGTTTAACCCCTATTGTCCTCCAATAACTTAACCATAAATTATGACTGTTCCTGAATTCGTAATGTTCAACCCCTATTGACCTCCAATAACTTAACCATTAATTATGACTGTTCCTGAATTCAGAATGTTTAACCCCTATTGTCCTCCAATAACTTAACCATTAATTATGACTGTTCCTGAATTCAGAATGTTCAACCCCTATTGTCCTCTAATAACTTAACCATAAATTATGACTGTTCCTGAATTCAGAATGTTCAACCCCTATTGTCCTCCAATAACATAACCATTAATTATGACTGTTCCTGAATTCAGAATGTTCAACCCCTATTGTCCTCCAATAACTTAACCATTAATTATGACTGTTCCTGAATTCGTAATGTTCAACCCCTATTGACCTCCAATAACTTAACCATTAATTACTGTTCCTGAATTCAGAATGTTCAACCCCTATTGACCTCCAATAACTTAACCATTAATTATGACTGTTCCTGAATTCAGAATGTTTAACCCCTATTGTCCTCCAATAACTTAACCATAAATTATGACTGTTCCTGAATTCGTAATGTTCAACCCCTATTGACCTCCAATAACTTAACCATTAATTACTGTTCCTGAATTCAGAATGTTCAACCCCTATTGACCTCCAATAACTTAACCATTAATTATGACTGTTCCTGAATTCAGAATGTTCAACCCCTATTGTCCTCCAATAACTTAACCATAAATTATGACTGTTCCTGAATTCAGAATGTTCAACCCCTATTGACCTCCAATAACTTAACCATTAATTACTGTTCCTAAATTCAGAATGTTCAACCCCTATTGTCCTCCAATAACTTAACCATTAATTATGACTGTTCCTGAATTCAGAATGTTCAACCCCTATTGTCCTCTAATAACTTAACCATTAATTATGACTGTTCCTGAATTCAAAATGTTCAACCCCTATTGTCCTCCAATAACTTAACCATTAATTATGACTGTTCCTGAATTCAGAATGTTCAACCTCTATTGTCCTCCAGCTCTCATCATCATATACAACAAAAACTGCGCTAAAGTGTCTATCAATTTTTAAAAATAATAATTTGCTTTCTCTCCATTTTTCTTTTTTCTTTATAATCTTTTCCATTTATGTATGCCATTCTTACATCTCAGAAAAACACTTGGAGTGACCAGAAAAAACAGAATCAGAAATTATAAGAGAAAGGGTAGGCAATGAACCAATCCTAAGCTATATACAGAAACAACAAATAAACTAGAAAGAGCACCATGCGATTTCTTATCCCACAAAGCATATATTTAAAGAGGAGAGGGCAGAGGAGGCAAGAGGCAGACCCAGAGTAAGATCGCAGACAATATCAGTGAGTGAGGTTTCCAAAAAGGCGAGACCCAGAACTTTGTATCTTCCTCGACACCCAAAAGGGTAAAAAGTGAAGAAAGAAAGAAAATTCTTAATCACTTTTTCCTTCTGTTCTTATATAATATCTAGTTTTGTTTTGTCTTAACAGTTCACGACAATCCTTCACAAGTTACTAGTTTTATGTTTTTGCTAATCATCTTTTGTGGTGCATTATTGTTCCTTCCTTATGATCACATTTGCTTTGTTTTACTCGTTTCAATGTAGAAATATTTTATTCTTTTCTCCACTTTATTACCAGTTTTCAGAATAATAAAACCGAGAAAGTTTTTGTTGACATCTCATGTTCAGAAATTCTTTCTGCTATTCATTAAAGCAGTTGAACAGTGATATACTGTTACTGTAACAAATTACAACTAATGTGCAATTTGTTACTATCTAACCCTCATACATCAAATAGCTTAGAACTTTAAAAAAAACATTAAAAAATAATCAATAGTGAAGAAAAAGTTATGTTCCAGAAATATGTAGTAGGTAAATGGGTTGGTTCTGCAGTAAATATACATTTTTAATTTATTGTATAGCTAAGTAGTGAGAAGGAAAACTGGCAAAATATAGGGAAAGAGATCACTGACGACAGAGGGAAGATACTAGATAACTTGGTGTCGGGCATAGAAAACAGTCAACAACAGAATTGATACAATGCACTGTGGATAGATAATTGTGGAAGGACATGATCGCCTACACCAACTGATATTGCACATGATGATGAATGAGCAGTAGTGTTTGGTATAAAAAGACTAACTGTATTGCATTATTTATTTTCCATGAGACACAATGTCTGATGAGACCATATTTGAGATATCTTAAGGTATCACATTATAAGTAATAAGTACAGTTAATGTAAAGATAACGCAATTAAATGTCCTCAATAATAAACAAAGAATAAAAAAACAAATAAAATATGTAAATGCTGTTGCCATTGCCTTTACAGTTATTTAGATACAAATTGTAATGTTCCTATGTTACTGGTAGAGAGAAAGAGAAAGGTTACTATTTAGAAGGGCAATTCCATTCCATAAACACACCAAAAAATAACTACTTCTGGTTCTCTCCCTCTCCACACCCCCTCTTTTTTTCTGTTCACTATTGGTTGAAGGTTTAGGTTCATTTTCCCTCTTTTCTATGAATCAGCCACATGTTTACCACATTTATACTGCATTATAAGCTCATTTTTCACTTCAATCATGGATGCTACAACCTTCCTCTTAGGCTTCATTGCTTTCACATTCTTCTTACATTTTATAGTTTATAAATCATTGTTATATATAACCAAACATGATATAAATAAAATAGAAAAAAAGCTCTGAAAACATACAAGCATATTATAAGGGATGACTTGTATACACAACAGAATCGTAAAAATGTATCTACAAATGAATTATTTAACTGCGTCTGCACACAATTTGAACAAAGTAGTATAAGTTGTAGAGTAAAATTTGTCTCAAATATATGTATGCGCTCTGGTAAGTTTGAAAATAGAATTGTTCAAAGTATAAGGCTCCCCTATATATGTTTGTTGTCATGCATAATCTTTAAAGGACACATATAACTGTACGCAGTTTTGTCAGATAATTGCATTACTCATTTCTTTCTTTTTGTCTTTTTTTTACAGTTCCATTAGTGGTGTTGCCAACTATATACATAAGTGCCCTCTTGGGATCATGTTACCTCGTCTGGCTGGTAAGACATTATCTTTGATCAGACAATTATAAGAACATAACAATTAGAAAATGTGTTTTTCTACCATAGAGGAAAGAATTATAAATTAATTTGATAAATAATGAAACCTTGTTCTTGTACATGTAGAGTCACCATTGTTGCATACAGATTAAATTTAATAGCACTCACCTGATCATTCAGAAAGATCTCAACACTGTTAACTCTGTATCGCTGAGAGAATCCTTAACTCTTTCCGTAAGTTTCGACGCACAGTGCGCCATGCCAATTTCACCCGCACATGTTTCACTACATAGTGCATCACTCTCAGTTTGATTAGTGTGAACTGTCATCAAACAATTTTCTTTATACATGTCTTGTATCATCTTTGTGTTGGTGAAATCTAATACCTTGTTCAATTATCTAAAAATTCATATATAATATGTTATATGTTAGATAAATATAAATATGTAGATTGACTCTTAAAATCATGAAACATTTTGTCTCTGAAATCTCTTCTGTTGCATTGATAAAAGCTTCTTCATGGAAAGAGTTAATGATAATCTATGTCTTAACAGTGTTATGAAGAATTTACATAATCAGTTGTTTAAATTGAAAAATTTCACTGATACTTTTAACTCCATTATTTACATCATTACTCTAGTCTTTACTATCAGATAATATATAAGTTAAGCCTATATTCTTTGCTGTATCCATTCATATGGCAGTTGGTCTAGGAGAGTAATGTTTTTCTTTTGTTTCAGGCAAACCAATGAAGCTTATTTATTTTGTTTCACCTTATGATTTGTTGGACAAAAAATCTTTAACAGCTCATCCATTGACTGTAGAAGGTAATATAAATCTCTAGTTTACTTACTTTACTTTGCACAACTTCTATTGCCTTTTAACATCATAGGAAAATGGAGTGTTCAGGTCAGTGCTCTCCTGTGTTTGTCATGCATAGTACTCAGCGTGATGCCATTTTCTTGATCCACCGCCTTCTTTGTCTGCCTTTCCCATTTTTAAAAATTGATTCTGAGTGTTAATACTGGGGGTGAGGGGTGTGTGTGTGCATATGTGTTTTAATTCTCTCTTCTTGTCATGTTCATTATTCTTCACAAGTTTCCTGCTGATAGCAGTGATAGAAGAAATACTATATCTTATAGTGCATTCCTGATCTACATTATTGCTGCCAACTATCCATTTTTTTGTTTACTTATTTGCATCACATTTTTTTATATTAATCTATGCTTGATTTTTCCCCTTATGTAATGTTGTTATTACAGTCCAAATATGCCTCTTAATTTTATAAAGAAAGTAAAAAAGTACCCCCCGTCACGCCAAGTGGCGTATAGGGAATATTGTGTTAGTGACCATAAATTTTACAGACCTTCGGCACATGATTTTTGGGATAATGTGGTCGGTATTACGCCCGTGCCGCTTTACATTCCCAGAAAAAAAAAATCCGGTACCCATTAAAGGCTGGGTGAACCGGAAGCCGTCGGTTGGGATCGAACCCTACCTCTTGTCCTTTGTAGTCCAGTTTACTAACCACTGAGCTATCACGGCTCCCAATTGTATAAATAGTGATGTGTTATTTTATTTAGTAAATAATTAATATTTCTGCTTCATTCTATGTTCAGTTAGAGAGCTGTAGGTATATTATGCATCAGGTGTTCCATATTTAGTGTTAAAAATGAAACATTGTTGGAGTCTAAACTTGTGTACTTGTATGTTTATATATGTCAGGTCAGGAGTCTATTTCCACTTTAATGGTTGGCTGCAACAGGCCTCCAACAGTACACTCTTTTGTATTGGTAGTGCATTGTTACAGCTTTTACCCAATATCTTTGATGTGGGGGGAGAGGGTGTGTTTGTCCTGTAAGGTTGAAATAAAGGTCACATATTCAGTGCATCATATTCTTGAGAGGTGTTTGGGTTAGATGTTTTATTTCAACCTCAGTAGAAAACAGGTTTTGTTCCTACGGTAATTGAAACCTTGTTTCCCTTCTTTAGAGAAGTTTTTCTAGTTTTTTTTTCCACTTGACCACAGGCTTTTAGTGGTGCACTCTACCAAATTATTATTTTACTCTACTCTCTGTATATTTGCTTTTAGTTTTGACCTAAAGTATGGCCTTCTTAATGACACGCATCATATGCTATAATTGATCCACTGCATCCCTCAACATACTGTAAAAGAAGGCTAAAGTGTGTTATGTGGTTGGAGTCCAAGATTTTTTTTAGTTCTGATATAGTGAAAAGGTGCACATTTTACATTGTCTGTGGAGGACTGGAGGATCTTGAGATAGGACGTCAGCCTCTTTTTTCACCTGACTGCTTGGTCAGTGAGATAATATAATTGCTCAGCCCGCCCACTTTTTCTTAGTTCTAGTCAGAAGCTGACCAAGCTCTGGACTGCAGGGAAGTGACCCTTTTTTATTTCCTTTATTGAGTATCTTGCATATTATCGCCATGTAGTTAGATTTGTGTATATAACCGTATATATATTTTTGTGTTGTTGTTTGTTGTTCCAGCTGAAGACTTACTTGGCCGTAACATCGACTTTTGTTTTGTTAATTTACCTATGTAAAGCTGTTACCATACCAATTTTTCTTATTTTTTTTTATTGTGAGCTTCTGGACAGGAATATCCTCAGTTTGAATTCCACCATAGGCAGAGGGAATTTTTCCCTAGTAAACCCTGATTTCTTTGTGGCTTTAACCTCCCTGGTCTCTGGGTAATTAAACCAATGTCTAGCCCACTCGGATAATGGTGAAAAACAGGAGGTCCCATAAGTAAAAGAACCCCTGACAGTTAAAGGTAAAAAAAATTTAGACCAATATGGCTGCTGTCCGGATAAAAATTATTAAACAAATCTATCGATGCTGAAGTTGGATAAAGTAAAGATAAAGTACGAGAATTAAATCTGCGTTCTAGCACACAAATTTTCACCCATATGTGCTCGATCGCCTATCCAGATGTGTTTGGAGACTTCTGGATAGTGTCACTTTAAGCATTGAAATTCACGATGCGAGGCAGCATTCACCTTCCCAGACTTAAGGTAAAGGTAAAGTACGAGACTTGAACCGGCATCTTATCACGCGAGTTTACACCCATATGTGCTCGGCCGCCTATCCAGGAATGTTCAGAGATTTCTGTATAGTGTCGCCTCAAGTATCGAAACTTAGACGCGAAGCGACATTCCTCACCTTCCCAGGGTAATACCCTGGTACCCATTTCTGCCAACGGCTGGGTCGACCGTGGGGTATTTTTTTTATTTCCAACCACCCACGAGTACAATTCACACTGCTCCCAGTGGGAGTCGAACACGGGTTGTCCGAACGTCAGTAGTGAAGTCGGGTGGTTTTCCCAACTCGGCTATCGAGGCCCCCTTTCCCAGAGTTATACACTAGTACCCATTTCTGCCAATGGCTGGGTCAACCGCGGGGGTATTTTTTCTTTTTCCAACCATGAGTACAAGTCACACTGCTTCCAGCGGAAATCAAACACGGGTTGTCCATACGTCAGTAGCCCAGTTGGGTGGTTTTTCCCTACTAGGCCACCAAGGTCCACTGAAGATGAATGTGTTGGGCTGAAATACACAGATATGCTGTAACACAACGCGTCCATGCCCACCTAACAGGTGAACATTAACATTTATTCTATAACCTGCCATATAAAGTACAAATTATTCTTTTAATAACAAACGAAGAGCATGCATACATGTACAAACTAATAGCAATATTGAAAGTCTAATTATTTGTAAAGCTTTCTGTTGGAACTCAAATAACTGTTTTATTTTTGTTCTGCAGCCATCACAGAAAACTTTCTAGGTCAGAGTGTCACAGTCTGCATTGAATCTGTCCCAGATCATGCTCCATCCAACAAGCTGCAGACAATGCCACTTATGAATGTTAACAAAACACAAGATGGAAAGAGGTTAGTTTTTGAGTCATTTTACTTCCTCTTATCATTAACTTACAAAGATGAGTTAGTTTGAAGATTTCACTTGAAATTCCCTGATCAGATATCTTTACTGTTATTTTAGTGTTGTGGCTTTAGACACTTGGTTACAACTGGAAAAATACAGGGAAAGAGATACCGCAGACGACAAAGAGAGAAAATACTAGATAGTTTGGTGTCATGCCATGGTAAACAATTGACAACAGAATTGATACGATACACAGTGGATAGAAAATAGTGGAAGGACTTGATCGCCTATATGAACCGGTATGGCACATGATGATGATGAATAGATAGGAGAGATGTATATTTTATATTCTTTCTGTGTGTGGACAAGCTATTGAGTAATATTCTTTCTGTGTGTGAACAAGCTATTGAGTAATATTCTTCCTGTGAATGAACAAGCTAACTTTTAAGAAAAGAAGATGGTCTTATATCGAGCATGTATTTAGAAGAAACAACCAGAGAGTTATCAATCAGGCTCTCAAATGGGAAACATCAAGTCAGAGGAACAGAGAACAACCTTGAGAAACCCTGAAAAGAACTCTAACAAAATAAGCAAGATGGCAGGCATAGACTATAATGAGACAGCTCGCCAGGCATAGCCTTATAGACTATAATGAAACAGCTCGTCCAGAATAGACAATTGGTAGGAGACTCAACAAGCTCTATGTGCCGTCCAATGGCACTGGAAGGATCAATAGTGAACAAGTTAGAGCAATTAAACTAAAACTAATGGTGAATTCCATAGTAAACTTCATCATGTTATGTTTCTCTTCTGTTTAACTCCTCTCATCTTGTTTCCTGTCCTCTTGTTGACATTCATACTGTGACCCAAGATAAAGAAAATGAGTGATAGGAGCCAGTGATTCACCTTGGCACTGATTGTTGGAGTCAGCTAAAACAAAACTGGTCAAGACCTTACTGAAGCTTAGCATGATTTCCAAGAAATGGTCATATCAATCTGGCCATGAAAGAGAAGACAAACCCAGTCCAAATATACAGCCATGGTGTGGTTGGTTTAGGATTGAAAGGTGACTATATGGTTGGTTTATGATTGAAAGATGGATGTATTGCAGTTCAATCTTAACTGTACACAATTCATAATAGTCCTGTTTTTTTTTTTAAGAGTGAACAAAGAAGGATATTTACTCAGTTTTGTTTAAAGACAAAGTCTTGAAGCAGAGTAGAGCTAATGTTTAATTTAGAAATTATTTGATTGTTTTTCCTTTACATAAAACATCATACATCATGTTATAATTAGCCAGTTTTTTGCTGTTTTTAATTCTAGGTTACGATACTTATCTGCGATTTATGTGTTTACGATATCGCGGTAAAAATTACTACCACTTAATTGTAACATTAGTAGCCTCTGTCAGTCATAGTTGAGTGTGGATTTTGCGGTGCCCCTAGAAAGTGTTATTTTTATCTTTTCTTTCGCAGTGTATTTTCTTTTTTAAGGAATCTGTCTGCTTCTTGTTTAACTTGAAGCTCTAGAGTGTGTTTCTAAACATTGCGGTCTTCAGCTGTTTCTTCCTATGCTACAGGGTTTCAGAGTCTTCATGTCATGTTTACACATCTACAAATTGTAATTTTGGGCGCTCCCTAGTTCCTTTGCCATCTGTTAGTTGACCATAGAGTATATCTTTTGGTATGCTGCCATCTTTCATGCAGTGTACATAGCCAGGCCAGCGTAACCTATGTTGTTTGAGCAGCGTATAGATGTTTGGGAGGCCTGTGCGAGTGAGAACCTCTACGCTTGCACTTTGTCCTTTGAGGTGATACCAAGAATATGGCGTAGACATTGCATATTGAATACCTTTAGTCTTCTCTTCTGCTTTACCTAAGATGTCCATGATTTGCTGCAGTACAGAATTATACCAGTGATGCAGGAATTGTAAATTGCAGCCTTTGTTTTAATTGTCAGTTTGCTGTTTTGCTAAACATGTATAGAAAGATGGGCAATGGTGGTAGCAGCTTTAAACTTTAACATTAGGAGCTCTAAAAATAGTATTTTCTTTAGACTTTTGACATACAGCTGTGTGTTTACACTCAGAGAGACACAAGGATTCAGATTTCCTGGCTCAGGTTGATTTATTACATAAAATTTGACCGTATGGGCTGGTCATGTTACATTGTTTATTTATATGGCTGCTATAAGTCCATCAGTATGTTTAGCTACCTCATAATGTTATTCGTTACATTTCCTGAGTTACAATATGTTGTTTGATGTTGGCCAACAACCGAGAAAATTGTCCTGGTCACAGCCAAAAAAAAAAAAAAAAACCAACAAAGTTGCTGAAAGTTGGCAAATTGTTTTCAAATTATATGAGATCGTATTCCGTGCAATGAAAAAAATTAAAACCAACACTAAAGGAAAGAAATCCAACACTAAGGGGTCACCGGAAGTAGTAATTAGGAAGGTACATGGAGGGAGGTAATGTTTGACCATGGCAAACTGTCAAATTTTGAAGAATTTATATTTTGATGTTGTAATTTTTATGGCAGTTTCGTATTCTAGGGTTAGCACACTTATGTTACATTTTATATGACATTCTGATAAAAATGTGACATATTCTGATACCTAATCTCATTTCTTCTTAACAGCCACCCTTCTTTTTCTCCTGTGAGTAAGATCAACAGCATGATGCTACCAGCCAGCTTTGTCCTTGTTCTACCTCACAGCATACCAATGTCCTTGCAGGTTATGCAAAAAATCACATTTCAAACAGGTAATCCAGGTGGTCATTTTAATAAAGATTAGAAAAGTCACATAAAATCCTTAAGAAATCTTGGATAATGGAAAGAGCAATAAAGACATATTAAAAGTTTTAAACATTGAAAAGAGTTGACCCATAAATAACATTGTAAAGAGGAAATTGAAATACTACACGGCCACGTCAAAAGACAGTGGGCAGGAAAGAATAATATTGGAAGTCATGGTTCCTACATGACTCATCAGGGGCAGACCAAGAAGAAGGTGGTTTCAAGATATCAAGGAGACCTTGAACATGACAACAGAAAAAGTGGGAGATCTGGCTAGAGACAGATTTCTTCAGATGGGCTGTAGTGAATGCAACGTTCTGTGGCAGATCTGGCTAGAGACATATATTCTTTCAGACAGGCTGTGTTGAATGCAATGTTCTGTGTGAGACCTGGCTACAGACAGTGATTTTTTTCAGACAGACTGTGTTGAATGCAACGTTCTGTGGGAGATCTGGTTAAAGACGGTGATTCTATCAGACATACTGTGGTGAATGCAACATTCTGTGGGAGATCTAACTAGAAACAGTGATTCTTTTCGATACGGGAAGTGGTGAATGCAACATTCTGCAAAGGACAAGCAACCTGACAATGAGAAGTCTCATACTTGAAGACATAAGTATTTACTTTTGTAATACAAGCTCTTTATTTTAACCACTGCTTTTCGCAGTGAGGTGGAAGTATTAATCTTTAAAAATATCTCAGATCTATATTACTTTTACATGTTGTTACAATTGTGAATGTTAGTCTCACTTATTTTATAGTTATGAAAGAATGTCTAGATAACCTTGTGACAGCAGGCAAATATTGAGGACAAGAAAAGATAGTGCAGACAGACGAAAGCTCTGGGTCTTAATGACAAAGTGTTTGAAAGAAAAGGATTAATGATGTATATGTGTGAATATGTATATCCTGCGACTCAGATGACACCAAATCGTTCTGGCCTTGTCAGACCTTTGTATTGTTCAGCTGCATGGAGAGAAGAAACATATTATTGTTTAGGCAACAGTCTCTTATTTTTTCTGCCCAAGCTAGCCAGCTGGAGAGGACACTCTAACTTCACCATTTTTTGTTTGTGTCGACACAGTAGTTGCAGGGTCCATGATCAACAATAAGTTATCCTTAGATACAGATATTGGCATCCGCAACGGTAAAGCTGCCACCACCTTCATCCTTCTTACCAGACGCATTTGGCAAAATAGCAAACTGACAACTAAAACAAAGGCTGCAGTTTACAGCGAGTTCATCATCAGTATCCTTTTGTATGAATAGAAGGTGCTGACAGATTCATAAAAAAAGAGAATATGCAGTGGAAGAAAAGAAAAAAACATTTCCTAATGGCACTGCAAAATCGTTAGGGAGCCGCGATAGCTCCGTGGTTAGTTAGTGAACTGGACCACTAAGCACAAGAGGTAGGGTTCGATCCCAACTGACGGCTTCCGGGTTCACCTAGCCTTAAATGGGTACCTGATTTTTTTCTGGGAAAGTAAAGTGGCACAGGCGTAATACCAACCACATTACCCCAAAAATCATGTGCTGAAGGTCTGTGAAAATTATGGTCACTAACACCATATTCCCTATACGCCACTTGGCGTGACAGGGGCTCTTTACTTTTTTTTTTTTTTTACTGCAAAATCATTAGACAACTATGACTGATGGAAGCTTCTTATATATATATATATATCATCTACTAACATAACAATCGCTTGCCATGCGACAACAAAGGTACGCTTTGTTGCACAATCTGTGGCTATCCATCTTGTGATATTCCAAGCCTTGTCCATACCTTTCGTCTCTGTTTCTTTGTCCATACCTTTCATCTCTGTTCCTTTGTCCATACCTTTCACCCCTTTTCATTGTCTATTGCTTCATCTGTTTCTTTGTCCATACCTTTCATCTCTGTTCCTTTGTCCATACCTTTCATCTCTGCTTTTTTTGTCCAACCTTTTATCTCTGTTTCTTTGTCTATAATCTTCATCACTGTTTATTTGCCTATAATCTTCATCACTGTTTATTTGCCTATAATCTTCATCACTGTTTATTTGCCTATAATCTTCATCTCTGTTTATTTGTCTATAATCTTCATTTCTGTTTCCTTGTCTGTAATCTTCATCTGTTTCTTTGTCCGTACTCTTCATATCTGTTTTTTTTTCCACTCATACCTTTTATCTTTGGTTTTTAGTCTATACCTTTGGTCTCTATTACTTTTACAGTACTCATCATCTCTTTTTCGTTGACCATACCTGTCGTCTCTTTTTTGTTTACCATACTCGTCATCTCTTATTCATTGACCATGCTCATCATCTCTTTTTCATTGACTATACTCATCAGCTCTCTTTTTTGAATATACTCTTCATTTCTGTTTCTTTGTCCATACTCTTCATCTCTGTTTCTTTGTCTATACTCCTCATCTCTGTTTCTTTGTCTATACTCCTCATCTCTGTTTTTGTCTATACCATGTACCTCTGTTTCTTTGCCCATACCTTTCATCTCAGTTTCTTTGCCCATACCTTTCATCTCAGTTTCTTTGCCCATACCTTTCATCTCAGTTTCTTTGCCCATACCTTTCATCTCAGTTTCTTTGCCCATATTTTTCATCTCAGTTTCTTTGCCCATACCTTTCATCTCAGTTTCTTTGCCCATATTTTTCATCTCAGTTTCTTTGCCCATACCTTTCATCTCAGTTTCTTTGCCCATACTTTTCATCTCAGTTTCTTTGCCCATACCTTTCATCTCAGTTTCTTTGTCCATACTTTTCATCTCAGTTTCTTTGTCCATACTTTTCATCTCAGTTTCTTTGTCCATACTTTTCATCTCAGTTTCTTTGTCCATACTCTTTATTTCTGTTTCTTTGTCCATTCTTTTGATCAATTACCCTTTATCTGCCTTAGAAATATTGACATTTTGTATATTGGAATATTGAGGGATGCGTAAGGAATTCATTATCAATGTCATAAGGCACAACTCTTGATGATAATATTGCAAAATATTTTTTTGTGTGCGTACGTCCGCTTCCATTTTATATCTGTATTGAAGTCCCAATGAGCTGAATTTTGTGTGAATATCACTTTTTCCTATTTTCACACTGGCAGCCATGTGCTCAGGTGTCGCTCATCATCATCATACTGCCGGCAGATATTCTACAACTTCAGTGGTACTCTCATTTTTATTGTTGAGAGTTTTAACTTTTTTGGGTAGAATTTTTCCTGTTAATTTTGTCCTGGCAGTAGTCATTTTTGGCCTACTCTTTTCTATGTCCAGCTGCCATGGGTTCTCTAACATGCGCAGAATGCACACAGGACCTCTTGTTTGTATCTCACTAACCAGGGACTAGGGGAAGGTAACATCAAGAAGAAACCACCGGTTCAATTTAACAAAATTATTATTTATTCATTAATTTTTACGCTGCGTGTGATGGGATTTGAACTCAGAACCTTCTTGTTCAGAGGCTGACATCTTACCTCTAGACCACCCAGCCCCCATTCCCTTACACAGAGTCTTTATTCTACTAGAAATTATCTGTAATTGTTATCTAAGACTGTACACTTGTACATGACAATTTGTTGTATCTCTTGTATGTTCAGGTTTGGAAATCCACAAAGAGACAGAAGAGCAGAGCTTGTGTCACCTTGTGTTGCAATCATTTTCAGGAGGAAAAGTCTCAGACAGCAAAAAATTGTTTGTTGTAAGTACATAACATTGTTTATATTTCTGCATATATAAATTAAAAAAATATTTTATCAGTGGTATTTATTTCAATTATAATTTTATTGATTAGTTATAAATTGTAATATACTGCTTTTTGTGAAGTTTAAATCTTTGAATCCAGTTCAATCCAGTGGTAGAAAAAATATAATTTTTGTTAGTATGTCATATTGATAGTCCGTAATTATGGTGTTATGTTAGACATTTTTTTACTATGCTATTTTGAGTGTCAATCGGATGGATCTGACAATTATTATTTTTTTCTTTTTCTTCAAAGTTGCTGAAAATGATTTTATAATAAAAATGTGCATTATTAATTTGCTGTTCTCAGACCAGGTGGAGAGAAATGATGCAAACTTAAAAAATATATACTGCCAACTAGAAATCTTGAAAAGCTGTATTTCTCTTGAATCTTTTTAAATGCTATTTTTTTTTCATGCAGTCACTACCAGATCAGCAGCACATATACTTTATGGATGGTCTCAAAAGCAAGTCCTCTGATCAGCAGGGAGTAATGATCTCCCGTATTCCCTTCACCCACCCTACCCATGTGCCACACATCTTGAACCTCATGAGGCAGCAACTTTTATTTAATATTGTCCTGGCCAGTTGTATAAGACCAGGGGCAAAGAAAGGTAAGTAATCACATACTTTCTTCTACAGTTATCTTTTATGTGAATATTTATTTATTTATTTATTTTTTAATGGACTTAATGTCTTTCTTTTTTTTATGATTATATCTGCTGACTTGATAATTTAGAGGCTATAGTATGCTCAATGGAGGCCTATCTTTTGTTGGATTATTTTTATTCTGTATGTTCTTGACCATAGGTCTTCAAAGTATTGGTGATAATGTCTAGTAAAAGGCTTGTTTGAGAGTGGTATAATTCATCCACAATTCCCAGTTTGTGGTCATACTTGTACCAAAATTCTGGTCTACACTGCCCATTTTGTGGTCATACTTGTACCAAAATTTTGGTCCACACTACCCAGTATGTGGTCATACTTGTACCAAAATTCTGGTCCACACTGCCCAGTTTGTGGTCATACTTGTATCAAAATTCTGGTCCACACTCCTGCATCTGTCTCCACCGTTCTTCACAAGGTTGTCTATGTTCCATGTCTCTTTATTCTTCATCAGCAAATCATGCATGACAGTTTTAGATCATAAGTTTCAGAATACATTATCTACCAAACTCCTAGTTTTGTTTCAGTGTCACAGTGGATTGTAACAATAATGTATCATATGTGTCTTCGACGGGCAGATATTGTTCACCTGTCACAAGTGGTGACCGGCAGCTAGCCCCTGCTGCTAACGTTACAATGGTGGTGGCGCTGTCTTTGAATAAGACCGCTGGGTGACGCTGTTTACTACCGCTGTCTCGTAGTTCAAGTGGGTGAATGGTAACTCCCACATACATGTCGCCTGTGGCTTTGTTCTCGTAACACTTGGATACTCGGACTGCTGGCCTGGGAAATCGACATGTATATACCCGTGTCCTGTGGTTAATTTTAGTACTTCACTTTAGTTTGTGCCCACGACATTTTCCCAAATTCTTACTCCGCCTGGCGTGATCAGCTGACTGTTAGAAAAACAACACTGCACTATGTTGAGGCGAACACACACATCTTTATTCATCTCACTTAACAATTGGTGCCTAGTTACAACATATGTACATGTAATTACATGACCAACAGTTCTCTCCCGCACGGTCAATCACACTTCGCAGTAGCAATATTACTCGCCACTTGTCCCTAGGCTCTCACACAACTTAAAACTCCTAACCTCTGTTTTGTTGGGAACTGTTCCCCATTCAACAGTTCCCTAATATCTACTTCTACGCTAATCTATCTTCTCATGTCGCTCAACTCTAGTTCTGTTCGACTTAGCTAAGACTGCTCTCTTAAGCACTACTTGCTAGCTTGGGCTATCATTGCCCCTGTCTAGCCCTAGGTGTGTGACTTCTCTCTTTTAAAAAATTTACTTGCTAGCTTGGGCCATTATAAGCCCCTATGGGCTAACCACATGGCATTATCGCTCCTACCTAATCCTAGGTGTGTGACTTCTTTCTCTAAAGACTTCTTGTTTCTTTGTGTCTCATCTTTGAATACTCCTCCTATCATCCAATCAAAAACTACTTCCTCCGCTTTTCACCAATCAACTCAACCCACGTCTATTTGCTCTTCTCACTATACCCTATCACTTATCTCGAGACTCACACTTCACATATTTTCCTAATTTCTCGTAGACTCCACCCCTTACGGCTACCTTCTCACCTATCCTGAGACTCACGATTCACCTACTTTCCCTCATTTCTCATGGACTCCCCCCACTTATGGCTACATCGGCAGATGTTTGCTAAACAATAATAAACGCTAATAAACAATTCAAACTAAGACACAGGACCACCAATAATGCAGAGTGAAGTGGAGAACGCAATTCAGCACATTAAAAAAGGCAAAACTCCAGGTCCTGACAATATAACATTCGAAGAGATAAATGCATTGGGGGAGCTGGGTGTACGAGTCATAACAAAACTACGTGATGACATATAACACTGGACACATACCAGAAGATCTACTAAAATCTATCTTTGTAGCCATAGCGAAGAAGTCAAGCACCACTGATTGTAAAGACAATCACACTATTAGTCTCATGAGCCATATGACGAAAATATTACTAAGAAACATGAAACGTGTAAGGAACAAAATAAAACCCAAAATAAGTAAGCAACAATGTGGATTTGTGAAAAGAAAGGGCACCAGTAATGCAATATACATCCTGAAAACATTAATAGAAAAAGCTATAGAGGTAAAGAAAGATCCCTATATGAGCTTTATAGACAACACAAAAGCATTTGACAAAGTAAAGCATGTAGAAATAATCAATATGCCGGAAAAATTAAACATTGATGGCAAGGATCTATGAATCATAAAAAATGTGTACTGGCAACAAACAGCAGCCATAAGAATTAGCAACCAAACAGGACATTTCCAATATATTGAACAAGGAGTCAAACAAGACTGTGTTCTGTCGCCAGATTTGTTTTCACTTTACAGTGAAAATATTTTCAGATCAATAGTAGATATAAAAGGAATTAAAGTCAGTGGTCACAACATAAACAATTAGCGACATGTGGATGACACAGTCTTAATAGCAGAGACAGAGAATGAACTACAAGAAATGATAGGCATAATAGTAAAAGAAAGCAACAAGAAAAGGTCTCAGTTTGAATAGTAAGAAAACAAAAGTAATGGTCATATCAAAGAAACGATGATGCAGCATAAAAATAAACAGGACAAATCTGAAACAAGTGCAATGCATTAAATACTTGGGCACAATAATATCAGATGGAAGATGCACCACAGAAATAAAAAGCAGAATAGCTCAGGCCAAAATAGCATTTCAGAAAATTAAAAACGTCTTATGCCACAAATGTATGTCAATAGAAGTGAAAAAGAGAGTTCATCTGTGCTATATAGAACCAATTCTGACCTATGGAAGTGAATCATGGTCAGTAAACAAACAATTCAGATGTTTACTTCTGACCTGTGCATATGTTATATGAATTTTACCAAGCTGATTTTTATTACTTAGACACTTCGTACAAAGACAACATCTTTAAAAAGATTATTCATAAAATTGTAGGTAAAAAAAAATCGGCTAGCAAGACAATCTACAACCAACTGTTGTCCAGAAGGGCAAAATTGTGATGGTTTTGATGTCTCGATCAACAGCTTGTCAAAGATGAAACTCACTGCACTGAAGCACACAAAGAGTGTCAAACTTGAATATGATGTTTAGAAGCAGCATAAAAGAATAGATCCACGATTTCACACTTACCCAAGAGGTCTGTTTTTGATAGGGAAAAATGGATGAAATTAGAAGCCAACATCAACACTGTCACAGCAGTGTCCTGAGGGTCAAGGGTTAAACAAGCAATTTGATGCATAAAATAGTTTTTCTAATTAATTGTATGTCTCATCATGAGGTTTTAGTGCATTTATCTCATAAATTGCAATGTTTCTGTGGTTGATCCAAAATACTTGAGTCTTCATAATCAGGAAATCAGCTGAGTACAAATAGTATAGAGATCACTGAAAAGACTAATCAGAGATTTATAAACAGGTGATTGCACCATCATGCAACTATGTACATGATGAGTAACAACTCTTACAGCTACAAATAGATATATACGTTCATAATTGAACAAGTTAGATAGATTTAATAAAAATAGAACATTCAATAATCACCACATGAATTGTTTGTTGTAAAAGACTTCCCATACTTGTATGTGTATTTTTTAAAAATGGTTGTTTAAAACTAAGGAAATAAACAATTGATCTGATTAATACACAGTTTCAATTCTTGGATTAGACATATTTTTGGTCCTAGAGTATACACTGATATTTTTCAGAGGTGAATGACAAAATGTATTTAAATTATATCTGTATGTTGTCCTCTGCCCAGATACTGTGAACAGCATTGTTTTTGAAGTAACTGCTGTGTCCCTGCAACAGCTGACAATTGTGTTTGAACATCCAGTACATGACTCCATGATTACAGGTGACATTTCTTCTTGTCTTCTTTCTACAGTTTACAGTGACAAGAGGGAAATCAAACTCACAGTGTTTGTTTTCCCCTGAGGTTTTTTTTTTTTTTTTTTTTTTTTTAGTTGTAACTTTGCGGAGGACACATTGCTGAAAATTACATCAAACCATCCGAAGAACATGAACCTTCTAGTGTGTTATATTTATCAATTACATGAAAACATTAGACTGCAAGCTATAAACAACAATTTGGGTAGCCCCAGTGACATGGTGGTTCACTCACCTACAGTTAAGATGGGTTCAAGCTCATTTTTAAATTTGGCTACATTTTTCTGACCGATAATACTTCAAGGCTCACCCAGTGAGTGGGTTCCAAGTATTTTCTCTGAGAAGTAAGGCTGTTTGGCATGTTACCAACAAAATCATCTATCAATTTTTATTATTTATTTGCGTTCAGCAGAAAATCCTAAAGACCTACAACAATTACTTAATGAAATAAACACGACAAGCAAAAATATGGACTAGATATGAATATCAAAAAGACTAAAACTATGATCATAAATAAAGAAAATACTCAAAACCCACAAGTGGATATCAAAATTGAAGGAATAGACCTTGAGACAGTTCAGAACTATAACTACCTTGGACATACTATAACCAGTGATGGAAAATGTACAACTGAAATAAACAAAAGAATAGGAATGGCAAAAAGTAATTTTAATGTCATGAAGGACATACTAACATCAAAACAAATAACACCAGAGCTAAAACTAAGAATAGCAAAATGTTACATCTTCTCAATATTCCTATATGGTGCTGAAACATGGACATTAGACAAGAAAACAGAACAGAGAATTGAAGCCTTTGAAATGTGGATATATAGAAGAATAGGTAGAATTGGATGGAAGGAAAAGAAAACAAACGACAAAGTCTTAAAACAACTAAAAATGAAAAGAGAACTTCTGGACACAATTAGAACAAGACAAATGCGATTCTTAGGCCATGTTAAAAGACACAACAGCCTACTGAAAGTGATCCTGGAGGGGAAAATACAGGGTAAAAGAGGCAGAGGCAGACCAAGATTAACATGGACGAGTAACATCAAAAGATGGACAAGTCAACCGATGATAACCTGCACCATCAAAGCAAGAGATAGAGTAAAATGGCGCTCCATGGTAGCCAACCTTCGTTGCGGAGACGGCACTCAATGATGATGATGATGATTTGCGTTCACCAGCTTTCACCTCTGGAAATGTCTCTACAGATTAGAAACTGAAATTTGCATATTAATCCATTTTTCCTGGCTGCTGTGTGCGCAGGGGTCCCTCGTCGTGCAGGAAGATAACTGTCGATGAGTAATTGGCATTTCAAGCTGGGCCTCACTGCTGAGATCAGGGGTGGTTACAGAAGAGAGAAATCCCAAATAAAAATCCCAACTGGTGCAACTCTGATTTGAACTCGTAACTTCTCTGTCTCGAGACCGGCATCTTGCCTCAAAACCAACCAGTCCCCCATTTTTTATTTTAAATGGTGGAAGATATTTTTGAAATGATGGACAAACAAAATGACTGTCAAGATTGTGGGAACATTCTACATTAAAAAAGCTGCTTATGAATAAGAGCCTGTTTAATGTCTAATTTTATATTTTCCTCTATACTTTCTTAATAATTTACCACGTGTTACATCTGTTCCTCTGATGATGTGTCTATGGTTATTTGCTCTCTCACAGTTGACATTGACTTGTCTGATATCACTAACCTCAAGTGCCGAGTATCCTGTACAAACTCTGATCAAGAAATATGCTCTGATGAAGCCATCTCCAGAGTTTTTCAAAGGTAAGATGGAACCTTGGCAGAGTCTCATTTGGTGTATGGTCACTTTGTAGCCTTTATCACATTTAGAAGATTGTTATCTTTACAGACTGATTAGTCATAAACCAGCATTTGGCAATTTATGAGGGCATATTGGTGTCAGTAATTCTATTTCTTATGACAAATAAAAGCCTGCAAGCAGTGGTTTTCACAAATATTTATGTGAAGACTGCGTGTGTGTGTGTTCTGTGAAATTTTGAAAACATTTTTTCATTTTGTGAAATTGACACTGTTTTAAACAATAATACATATTTGAATTTGTACAGAATATATACAGGTGTAGATACTTTTAATGTGGGAGAGCTGGATTAGATCATTTAAATGAATTAAAACCTACTAATGAAAACAAACATGGAAGCTCTAAATCAGCTGAAAATGAAAAGAGGATTACTTAACACAATTTTAAAAGAGACAACTTAAATTTTTGGAACTTGTGAAGAGACACAATACCATTCTAAAAGTCATTTTTGAAGAGAACGTAAAAGGTAGATGAGGCAGACCTAGACTAAAGTGGCCTGATAACATAAAAGTTGGCATGAATCTATGGTATGCACCATCAAGACAAGAGACAGTGTAAGATGGGGCTCCATGGCTACCAACCTTTAATGTGGAGACATCACCCAATGAATGAACCTACTTATCAATGATAATCTTATTTTTTCTGATAGAAGGTGAGAAATTGATGATATAGGATGGGAATTGCAGATTATAGAGAAATATATTTGTAGTTGTATGATATAGACCTCCCATAGCTATTAAGATTTCAACATAATATATCAGACATTATTAGCTTGTGTTCAAAAAATATTTTTTGCTGAGTAATGTTACCTCTACAAGGGGCTATCAGAAAGTTTCTGGACTGTAATTACAGTGGCATAACCACTTGACATATACAGGTAAAATCTGAAGGTCAGTGCTGCTTAGTGTCCTGAGCCTGCGTGTCACATGACATCATGCTGTCTACATGTGGTCAGCTTCTACAAGCCATTTTCCAGCCTTGTATGGGCTCGTATGTATGCTCAGCAGTATGGGCTCGCTCTGCAGTCAGTATCTAATGGTTGACAAATTCAAGCAGAGTGTTTGCATCACATTTGTCATGAAGCTTGAGCCGGACTGCTACTGAGACCCTCAAAATGCTTTTTCAGGTCTTTGAAAAACATTCTTTAAGATGACTAGAGGACTTTGACTGGTACACACATTTCAAGGCCAGATGAGTGTCTGCTAAGACAAGTGCTCAGGCTGTCCTATTACCAGCAAAATGTCAGGAAATGTGGGAAAAATTGGTGAAGTGATTCAAGAGGACTGTTGGTCGATCAACCCATCAACTCTGACATATTTGGAATCACTTATGGAGACTGTCAGGAAACCATAATGGAAAATCATAATATGCATCATGGTGCTGCGAAATTCGTTCCCAAACAAAAAACAGTGGCATCTTGACTTGTGCTTGGGTTGTGTGGGATGACTAATGGCAAAATGTTCATAACTAGATCCTCACAGGTGTTATGTTAATTTTTATATTTACAATTACAATCTGAAGTCAAAATAACAGTTGCCACAGTCACAAATACCAAGGAAGACATTGCAGGTCTGAAGTGAAAGAAAATGTATGTTTGCTTTTTTTACATTAAAGACACCATTCACATAGAATTTGTTCCTTCTAGCAGTGAATTCTAAATTCTTTTGCTGCACTTTGAGGTACTTGAAAGAAGATGTATGATGAAAAAAGACAGGAACTGTGCACAAATGCAATTAGCTGTTGACACACCAGCCAACACTTCACTCAGAGTGGCAGTTTTTGCAAGAAGACAACATGCTGGTGGTCCGGCATCCTCTGTATTCACCTGACTTCAAAATGTTCCCTAAAACGAAGTTGAAGCTGAAGGAATGGCATTTTGACTCTATAGATATCATCATATTAGCTCACAGGCTGATTTAGACAGTTTTGAGGAAAAATTTTTCCATGATACCTTTGAGCATTAGAAGGGGTATTGATGTGTACATTCCCAAGGGCACTATATGAAAGGGTGATGGTGGCCACATTTCAATAGGTAATTTTTTCTAGGCACAGTCCGGAAACTTTCAAATGTCTTTTTTTTCAGCATCATCATCAAGGTGTGCCATGTTACTTGACATGATGGTGCAGGTTGTCATAGGCTGACATGTCTGTCTTTTAATGTTGCTCACCCATGTTAGTCTTGGTCTGCCTCTGTCTCTTTTACCTTGTATTTTCACTTCCAAGATTACTTTTAGTAGACTACTGTTGTCTTTTAACATGCCCCAAAAATCTCATTTGTCTTGTTTGAATTGTGTTTAGTAGTTACATTTTCATTTAAAACTTCATCATCTGTTTTCTGTTCTTTCCATCCAAATCTTCCTATTCTTCTATAAATCCACATTTCAAAGGCTTCAATTCTCTGTTCTGTTTTCTTGTCTAATGTCCATGTTTCCACACCTACAGGAATTTTGAGAAGATATAACATTTTGCTATTCTTAGTTTTAGCCCTGGTTTTAGCCCATTAAACAGCTGTCATTGTAAAAAAAGAAATAGATGTTCATACTAGATTTTTATTTCAAAAGTTGTAATCATTGTTTTGACATCAAACAAAACAAGCATTGGTAGTGAGTGTCAGAAATAGCTTAATGTTATGAATTTTGTTTCATTAAATTTGTATACGAAGCCATTGTAGTGAAATGGTTTGTGCATTTATGTATTGTTTACATGATTGAGGCTTGATTGCCAGCAGCTGTGAGTAGTTGTTTTGTTGTCTGACACAAGTTGAAGGTTCTTCTTACTTCAGAGAATGGGCAGCAGGGATTTTCTGTGGGAAACACTTCATACTTCCAAAGTGTTGACCACCTTTACATCCAAATATGGCACCAGCAGTGTGATGTGAAGTACTTTTCTTTACTTCATTTTACTAACTACCTGTTATATTTGATATTATGAAGTTATGTTTAAAGTAGTTGTATATGTAAAACTAACAATTTTTGTCTTATTTTTCCACAAGTTGTAACATTGAACAAATATGCTAGTTTGTTATTAAATATACAATCAGAATATTATTTCATACTTTTTGATCACACATCTTTTCTATTATTTAGGCCAAAGGTAGAATTCATTTAAAATGTGTGTTTAGAGAGAATAAAGATTAAGCATCTTTATATTCCCGTGTGTTACCGGGGTCTCGTTATGAGGGAAGTAAAGAATAGTAACACTGTGACCTTCCAGGCATGTCGTAAGAGGCAGTTAAGGAGGTTGATTGATGGCTTGACAAGCTGTCATTGTAAAAAAAATTGTTATGGAAACAGAGCCATAGATTTTAGAAGCAGCGATCTCTGCAATATGTGCCATTTTGGCACGCAAGGTTTTTGTTTTTAAGATTGTGGTTCTGCCCTATGTGCCGTTTTCGGCTCGAAAGGACAATAGATGGATAGATCTTTATATTAAACATGAAAAATTGTACTAGCGGTAATTAATGAACTGATATTCTGGTAGCATTGTAATCTATTCTAGTGTTTCTGGTAGCACTGAAATCTATTCTAGTGTTGCTGATAACACTGAAATCTATTCTTGTGTAGCTGATAACACTGAAATCTATTCTTGTGTAGCTGATAGCACTGAAATCTATTCTTGTGTAGCTGATAGCACTGAAATCTATTCTTGTGTAGCTGATAGCACTGAAATCTATTCTTGTGTAGCTGATAACACTGAAATCTATTCTTGTGTAGCTGATAACACTGAGATCTATTCTTGTGTAGCTGATAACACTGAGATCTATTCTTGTGTAGCTGATAACACTGAAATCTATTCTTGTGTAGCGGATAACACTGAAATCTATTCTTGTGTAGCTGATAGCACTGAAATCTATTCTGGTGTAGCTGATAACACTGAAATCTATTTTTGTGTAGCTGATAGCACTGAAATCTATTCTTGTGTAGCTGATAGCACTGAAATCTATTCTTGTGTTGCTGATAACACTGAAATCTATTCTTGTGTAGCTGATAGCACTGAAATCTATTCTTGTGTAGCTGATAACACTGAGATCTATTCTTGTGTAGCTGATAACACTGAGATCTATTCTTGTGTAGCTGATAACACTGAAATCTATTCTTGTGTAGCGGATAACACTGAAATCTATTCTTGTGTAGCTGATAGCACTGAAATCTATTCTGGTGTAGCTGATAACACTGAAATCTATTTTTGTGTAGCTGATAGCACTGAAATATCTTCTTGTGCAGCTGATAGCACTGAAATCTATTCTTGTGTTGCTGATAACACTGAAATCTATTCTTGTGTAGCTGATAACATTGAAATCTATTCTTGTGTAGCTGATAGCACTGAAATATCTTCTTGTGTTTCAGGTGCATGTCAATACCGATAATGCTGCGTTGGCTGATTGGTAAAAGTCGTGGACATTTGGATAAACTTAAAGAAGAGGCAGCCCTTGCAGCTGAGAAAGAACGCATAGAGAGAGCCTTGTTTCTCAAGGAAATGCAACATCGACAAGCAAAACTTCAACCAACGACTTTGCCTCCTAATAGGCCACCTCCACAGCCGCCTCATCCGCCTCCTTTACCTCCACCACCAAGCTATTCACATCGCCATCAATCACCCATGCACTTTTCACAGGGCCAATTAGATGTCAGTGGCCAGACCCAATCTATACATCCATTAATGGTTGAGGCCAGGGCACCATGCCATTGCTTGAAGAGTTTCGCCACTTGACAGACAGCAATAATAAACATCCAAATGAAAGACTTTACACATCCATAGATGATGAACAAGTTCATAATCCTCTTTTGTCAACATTATTGGATGAAGAGAAAATGTCTGGCGCTGGAAGTCAGACAGAAATGCATGACAGTCCAATGTTGTCTCGGTTACTGGACGACAATACATCTGTGGCTACCACAGTGATACCCATGAACTGCAAGCTCACTCCCTCAGCAACTCTTAAACGTCAGCGCAAACGTAGACTACCATCAGATTTTAGTGGGCCTAGCCCTAAACATCGTGTTAATGATATTGACCCTATCGACCGTCTAGGTATGTTGGGGAGTTCTATGGATATGGACATGGGGCCAGCTATGATGGACCAGAGTTTACCAAACACTCCAAATATCATGTGTTCCTCAACACCTACCCATGGCTCTCCAAGTTACCACCATCACCATCAAATGCTCAATCATGTAGCAAAAGCTGTTTGCCCTCAGAGTAATGTCATTGATCTCACAGAAGTCAATTTGGTTGGAGAGTCCAGCCTAAAAAAGCTGGCAGATAGTGTGGACAAGCATTTCATTCATAAGGACGTCAAAACTGAACCAGATCTATCTATGTTGTTAAATGAGGCAGAGACACCTAATAGAATTCCTAATATTTTACAAAATTCTCCATCGGGCTCAAAAAACGAGAACGCCTCTACCTCTCTTGAGGGTTTCCTCAAAGGGTCGGGAGAGGTAGGCAGGGCTAAGGACTTCGACCCAAGTGATGCTTCATCTATCCACAGCAGCACCACTTTTTCCAAGCTGAGCAGTTTGTTGTTAACTTCAACAGACAGTCCCACATCAAACTTCAGCATTTCATCTCACAAAGCCAATTCCACCTTTTTTAGTGACAAGCTTGGGAGAGAGGAAACATTTTGTGCTGGTGTGGGTAAAGCCATCTCTGATGGTTCTTTTTCTCAAGATGTAAAACCATCTTCAGCATCACTGCGCAAGGGAACGTTACGTCAGTCTTCTAGTGTGGATATCCCTAATGACAAGCAAATCACTCCTGGCATATTTGAGAAGTTTGACATTCCAAGGCAGCACCAAAATGTGAAAACAGAAGCAGCAAATAGTGAGGTAAAGTCACAAGCTGCAGAAGGTAAGGTCTCCCTCAAACTTAGAGTAACTCCATTTAAACAACAGAATAGTGTCAAGCCCTATGTGAAATCTTTTAATTCAGTGGACGAGGCCGATCTGGACTATAGCAGGACAAACAGTATTGGTACATTTGATTTCAAAAGTGATGAAGATGATGATGATGTACTTCTGCAATTTCCATCAGATAGGTATGTATACTCTTCATCACCAACACATCATCACCAAGTGTCCAGCAGCAAACAGAAGCGGTTAAGTGATTATGTTGCTGTACCTCAGAAGTCTGATAAGGCAAAGAAAAAAGATAGAAGTTCTGGAAATGTAACAAAAAGGAAGAGAGAGAAAGATGAGTCCAAACGAGAAAAGAAAAGAAAGAAAAGTGAGCATTTTATTCAGGAATCTGTGTATAGGACAGTAGAGAATGATACAAAAGCTGATTTCAAGCTGAAAATAAGAGTAGCGAAGAAACCAGTGACTGACAAATCAGATTTACTTTCTGATGGCAAAGTTCCAAGTTACGAAATTAAGAAAAGATCATTGTCAGGCTCGCAAGATAAATCTCTTGCAAGCAAACAGGAAGACAAAGATTCAGACCCTGTAGTCAGCGAAACTGTGAAAGAAAAAGACTCTGTGATTGAAGGGAGCGGCACTTCCAAAACTGTTTATAACAAATTAACTACCAGTGTTCATAAATCATCATCAAAATCAGGGAGTTCTAAAGCAGTCCAGGGCAGTGGTTCAGTCAATAAAACTGACCCAAAGCTAGTTACAAAGGCAACAATACGACTGAAACCTCTGACAATGCCTAACTCCGGTTCCACTATAAATATCAGTCAATCAGGGCCTAAAACATCTAGTACATTGTCTAGTGGTAATAAAGCAGACCGTCGCAGCTCTACCTCTGCAGCAACAACAGTCTCCGACAAACGTTCCGCTACTCATAATCCTTTGTTGGAACGGAGAGGTTCATTGTCAAACTTAGTGGAACGTCGCAGTGCTACCCAGTCATCCTCATCGTCACAGTTATTGACTTCTTCTACAGTTTCATCAACATTGGTAACCACCACAGCTGCTAGTACTCCCACAACAGCTTCTTCTGCAAATCTTTCACTTTCAAGCATTCTTCCTAATGCTCCCACAATCAGCAAATTGCCAGCCTGCCTCGAATTCCAAGATTGTCTTCCTCCTCCTCCAACACCTCCATCAACCGCACATCAAGCCTTGATCCTGTCTCAGGATCGATCCCTACCTCAGCTGGAACAAAATCAAACAATAGCTACACTGTTGGACCTGCAGGCAGACCCAACCCTGGCGCTTCATCTGGACCTGGAGGAAACAGATCCTCTAGCAACACCTCTGGTACATTTAATTACAACAATCGGTCGTCTGCTCCAGGTGTTGGGGGTGCTGGAAATAATAACAGGCCCAATTTTAATGCCAGCAGAGCTGTTGGTTCTGCACATGCTAATCCAGCGATGAACTCTGGACAAAGTATGTCACAGAGACCATCAGACCCACGTGCTCACAACCCATCAGCTGGTGGAAATAGTCACAAGTCAGCAGGAACTAATCCTGTAAACAGTCATAGAACTTCAGGTAATTTTACACCCAGTTCTGTGAAAGGAGCCATTGGCAGCTCAAATAGTCCTAATGTCCCTCAGAAGAGTTACGCTAGTGGTACTAAAGTCAATAATATTAGTTCTAAAATGGGTAATAATTTTATGGGACAAAAATCCAGTGCAAGTGGTAGTAATACTGTGAGTGGACAAAGACATACTACCCAGAATACTCCATCCAGCAACAGCATTAGAACTAGTGGTACTTCATCCAGTGTGTGTAGATCTCCAAATACATCAGGACTGAGCAAGTCCCCAAATTCTGGAAAGTCTCCAAACATCATAAATTCTGGCAGATCTCCAAGTTTGAACAGTGCTAGTAAGTCTCCCAACATATCTGCAGCAAACAGATCTCCAAATATCAGCTCTTCCAGTTCAGGCAGATCCCCAAGCATTAATTCAAATAGATCACCCAACATCACTAATAGTTCTGTAAGACCTGCACCTAGTCCTTCGAATTCTGGAAAATTGTCTGCTTCTGCCTCTCATAGACACTCATCTAATATGAACAAACCTTCAAATAGGAGTAAATCCTCTACTGTTGTAAGTACCATCAAATCTCACTCCTCATCACCTTCACAAAGATCCTTCAACAACATCATCTCTGGCAGCAATAAATCTTCCAGCACAAAAACTGACACTAAAACTGCATTGACATCATCTTCAAATGTTGGAAATGGTAAATCGGTTAGTGTCACCACCTTGCATGTTGGTTCTGCCATTAATAATAAGATTGCCAGCAGCACCAGCATCACTGGCTCATCCAATCAGTTGACTACTGAATCATCGTTATTACCCAGCACCCCATCTCAGAAAACTACATCTGCTGAGACACAAAACACATTAACATCATCCAATGCTACAGCATCAATTACTGCTCCTTCACCACCGCCGCTGCCTCTTTCTCCTGTAAATTCAAACAGTTGTGATCACATGGAGTCCAATCAAGGCAGCAAAGTTCAAGCTACAGCTACACACTCATCAAAGTCTGAAAAATGTCCAGTGTCTGTCACACCCAACCCAGTCACATCTCAGAGTCTTGACTCTGTTAAAAGTGTATCTAATTTGACTTCTTGCAGAGGACGAAAAAATTCTTTATCTGCTATTGTTGACAAGTTAAAACACAATGCTGTTGGTGGTGTGCTAGATTCACCTGGAGTGTTACCAGCATTCTCAGACGGTTCCAATGGTGCCACCAGTAAATCCTCTGTACATTCAGAGAAGTCTGACTCAAAGTCAGTTAACATCTCTGCAGATACAAGCAGTCAAAAAGAGAGAACTTCTAGTCCACCAATAGCTGCTCTAGCTAAATCTACCGCAAGTTGTAATAGAGCAGATAAAAGCAAAACCATTTGTTGAAAGATAACCATGTCAAGGTTGTGTGTGAAAGTAATGCAGATGGAAATAGAAGTAACTCTATTAGCCTTCCTTCTTCTAAGTGTTTGCAACCAGAAAAAAGTGAGACACTATTCAGTTTTGTGAGTTGTGAGCAGAGTCAACATGAGGAAAAATCTCAAGATTTGTCATGTTCAGGAGACTCTGAGTTTGGCCATGACTTCATTAGACTCAAGGACAGTTCTGTCTCAGACAGAGATCAGTTTCTTTTGAGCAACCCAGATAGTGACAAGGTCATAGAGAAACCAGCTTTACTTAAGATTCCTTTGCCTCAGCAGTCTGTTGCTTCATGTTCTATCGACTCACCTGCCATGAATTCATGCAACAAATCCGCATCTCCACAGTCTTCACCATTCCAACTATTACAATCACCTGGTTTTGTAAAAAATGCTTCACCTTTGATTGGATCTGCCGCTAGTACCAGCAAAAATCAGAAAGATTCCATTGAACAAGTGTTTAAAATGCCATCAGTGAAGCTTGCAGATAACATTGATGTTGATGGTAAACTTTCTGAAATATTTGAGACAAACACTGACTCTCAAACTGACAAATCAGACAGTGCTGGCTTTAATGTGAACAGAGATAATTATGAGAAGAATTTTTATGATGATAAAGGGTCAAAAAATTCAGAGAGAGAAATGCCTTCCTCCAAACCACTGTCAAGTCCATTAAGTGACATTAGTAGCCCAGAGAATGGCCTTATTATTGATGATGAAGAGTCCCTTCATTTAGTTTCAAAATCAGCAACAGGCAAAATTATTAGCAGTAGCAATGAGCCCAAACAATACTCTTCAAAATCTCCTACAGGTGAAACTAGCAGAAGTGTCAAACAACCTTCTGGAGATGTATCAACAAGTTCACCAAATATCTTGGACTGTCCTTCATCAACAGTTTCTCCCAAAACCAGCTGGCCACAATTTGTTCAGTCACCAACCCTTTCCAAGAGCTCCTCTGTCCCAAAAGAGTCCGATTCACCTTTCCCTATTGATGATGATCTAATGGATGTTGCACTAGGATTTGGTAGCTGATGGCTAGTTTTGTAGACAAACTATGTGCATCTTATTTTCCTGTGTGCAAGTACCATCATCCGCTGTTACTTTATGCAAACTTTCTCTTGATTTGCCATACTTAAATATTGGAGTGTATTCAAAGGAAAGGTAGCATTATCATCTTTTACTCACAATGTGCTTGTTTAGGTTTGACATAGGAATGAAAGTCAGAAAGACTTTTAAGGAAATAAGAAAGATAGAAAAGTTCAGGAACAGCAGGACAAAGTAGATAGAAAAACAGATCACATTAGGTGCATAAATGTTGAAATAGCAGATATTTGTGAAAAGTGACCCTAAACTAATTTCAAAGAAAGCTCCAGAAGTAGGTCATTGTGAAATAAATTCAAGATGAAAGTAAGTACGCTAAAAGATCAATCATTTACTTGACCTTAAATGTAAATGTGTTGCGATACTGATAAAATCTATAAAGGTGAAACACAGAAGAAAAAGAAAAGAAGAGAAATCATTGTGTTCAATAAATCTTTGTTAAAGGAGGTAAAGAATCTGCTACAGCTTGAGTGGTACAATAGTAGTAGTAACCACTGAGTGAACAAGTAAGAATAAACAACTAAAAGATGTGTCATGAAATCACTATTAAATAATTTAGAATAAATTATAACAAATGGAGAATAATTGTTAAGGAAAAGTATAAATAGAAAGAAAAGTAGATTAAATATTGAACAAACTATGAGCATAGTTTTTTTTAGTTGTCAATCAGAAATAAATAATGAGGTTAACTACACATGTAAAAACAAACCTGGCTTATCTAACTTAAGGACAACATACTTTGGTACATCGTAAATAAAAATATTAGAAAAGTATAGAGTTACTTACATAATGAGTATTTCTAACAATTAATTGATGATCTTGTTTATGACTGAAGTCAGCACAGCTGATAAACCAATTAAAGATTGTCACGCCTGGAATGTTAAAGTTTTCAACTTGGAATACAATTCAAGGCTGATATTGAGTAAACTGGAAGATAGTAACACTTCCACCGCAACGAGTTTTAGTCCAAATCTAAATATATCACTATCAAAAGGCTATGAGCATTGTCTGTATCTTCCCATTGTTTTATATTTTATTTGTAAGAGCCCCTTACATTTGTGAGCACTTGTTTTATCTTGGCAACCTGAAACTAAGTCGCTGTACAGTATTTATATGTAAATATGCATTGTGGATTAATATGAAGATCAAATTTATGTTACTATTTGTGTTATTTAATAAGAATTTGTTAATAAGCACACTGAAGAAGCATTGTTGGTATGCTATTAACCATGAACACTGCTTGAATGCATCATGACTTTTCCCTTCTAGAATGGCTAGCTGCTGGTTTGTTTACTTATCCCCAAGCTTTATTTCCTTGTATGTGGACATTTCTGTGTTATTGAAGCAGCTGTTTTTGATTATTTAAATATTTTTGGTCATGTGATACTCATTGTGATGTATATTTTTGTTATAGTTTTGAGCAACACAAGGAGCATTACAATGTCTTCTGTAGACTTTTCCCTCTATAGCCGCCAGTGAACTTTTCCATTTAGCACTGTGGTTGTTTGTATGAAGTCATGGATTTTGTCCCCAACAAACTGGCCCCTCCTTGAATATTCAGAGAAGTTTCAATAAAAATAAATTAACTCAGACATGGTTATGGTTAGTCGAAGGCCATGGTATTGCTGTAAGCGAACTAAAAAAATCCATAATTGCTCAACCACCCGTGCCAGTGGTATTATCCAAATTAAAACTCATCTCATTGAAGTTTCCAAACAAAGAAAGGCATCTGCAGTCCCTATCATATCAGCTACAGGATACAGAAAAAGGCACAGGGACAGGCTGCACTGAAAGTGAACGCAGCTGAAGTGTCATACGATATCATTCATTGTAAGCAATCGGATTATCGAAACACAACCGGATGAAAAACACAGCTCACAGCGTGCACAGAGCACTAAGCACTAAACTCAGTAGCTAAGACATGATGTACTCATAAATAAATGAATCTTAAAATAATTGAGAGGCGATCGTCATGTCAAGACATCACAACATAGATTACGTGACAATTATAACAAAGCAATTTATTAGTTCAATCAATGTTTATTTGCTAAATCACTTGATCTCATGATGATCACAATTAATTGGTTGATTCTTGATTGAAGATAGTTGATGATAATTAATTAATTAACTGTTTAACTTACTCTTATGAACTTGTTCCTCTCAATTAATAAAAACATACACTTTATTTTGCCATGTTGGGATGTAAACTAGACTATCCTCATGTGTAGATATCACACTGTTGGAAGATCGCACAGTGCTATTCTATCTATTATTTGCTACTGTCTCTGTACCACTGACTGTCACAAATAATTCACATATTTATTTCTCTTATGTAGATTAATTCTGCAACACCACTCACTAGGACTTTCTCTATCATTCACTTTAGGTCCTCTAATTTGTAGATTAGTTAGACTCAAACTTATGTTACTTAAATCTCACTGATTGCTCTTGATTAACAAACTCTGTAGAATGATGATTATGGATCATTATCACTTGTAGGCAATCTAGTCAGAAAAATCATTCCTCACTAGAAATCATCCAAATTATTTCTCTCTCTCTCTCTGTGCTCTACTAGACTATATCCCAGTCAACCAATCAAAAGAGGTGATTGTGAGTTTCTGATGTGTGTGTGCCTCCCAGATGAACTTGGTGGAAAGTTGTCGGTTTTTGTTTTATTGACATAGTCATTCCCTGGTCTTTGACCAGAATCTTCTCAATATTTCTTTATTGCTATTCTAAAATCGCTGGTTCGCCAGTACTTTAACAGAACTGGTCTCTATAATTTAAAACATAAATATCTTGTTATTGTCTTATTTTGCAAGTGACTTTGACCTCTAAGTAACTATCAACTTAACCAGTCAATATTATTCAAGGACTTTACTGGAGCTATTTGATTGCTGGCGAGTTCACCTCTTTATCATCTCTTCTTTCTATCTATCAATTTATTTCTCATTCCATGTTTCTGTCCTCTTAATCCTATTAGTTTTATGAATATTATTATAACAATGAATACTATTACACATGTGCTTCTATAGAATTAAACTATGATGAAATGTAATATTACCAACAATAATTGGAATTAGTTTCTTTTGAAGAAATAAAATATTACATTAATTTAGTATTTGTTAAGACAAAGTAAAGAAAAGTTTAGCTAGAGTTTGCAATAGGAAAGGGTAATTTAATGTTTATTCAACCAAGATCACAAAAAACACTTATTACATGCTTACATAAATACAAATATGTCAGTTTACAACCACAAAACAAAAAAATAAAATGACTAACTTTTTGCAATTACCCAGGATTTCCTGTTGGTACTTTGGAGTTTATGTTGTGGTCTGTGCAGTCAATAAAGTGATTGCAATAATAATGGACAGAATATGAGTACAAGAAATATTCCTGTGTACAAGAATACTTCCTTACAAGAAAAAATCAAAATGAGTTTCATATAAAGAAAACCAGATTGTTTTTGTGTGATATTCATTGACATGGAAGAAGTGAACAAGAAGACAGAACCTAGGACTATGTGGAGACAAAATACCTGACATATATGTGATCATGACAACATATAATTACTGGAAGAAGTATATCATTGTTTATGACCAGTTAACATTAGAAGGTGCCCAAAGGCATATGTGTCCTGTTTTATTATAACATTCTATTAAATAACGGTGTCAGTGGTTTTATACTAGTTGCCAGTGATTGATTGATTTATTATCCTTTTGGACTTAATACAGTGCATAGGGGGAAGTCATAGCTCTCCATGTCCAACAGTCCAGAACAGCCTGTTTTAATTCTTGGTTGTTTCTGAGACCCATAGCTGTGTTCTCTTTGATGATAGTTCTATGTAGGTTCTCTTTGTCTTCCCCATTTTCTTGTACCCTCCAGTGACCATATAAGGGCCCGGTGAGGTAGTCTTCTGACATCCACTCTAAGTTATCAGTACCAAATTGTAATAATTAGAGGTCCATAAAATAATGAGTCTTTTCCATTTTTCTTTGTATGGTCAACACTTTAGGTCCTCCTTTGTTTGTACAAGATACATTAGTTGGTTATTACAGGATGTGAATATTGAAAACAAAACAAAAACATCTGTAGGATGATGATAATATTGTATTTTGATTGTATATGTATCAGTTTTTATATATGGATGTGAGTCATGTACACTGACAAGCCATCACTATTTTGTTTTTAAAATAAAATACTGGGTGTGTTGAGTAGTCTAGATGTCAAAAGGTCCTGTAGAGTTCCTGAGGGAATTTGTCAAATTCAAATCCATGTTTTCTTCATGGCTTAACTAACCCTCCCCTTGGTCTCTGGGTAGTGAGATCTGATGACTAGCCCTCTCTGGGTAGTGAGATCTGATGACTAGCCCTCTCTGGGTAGTGAGATCTGATGACTAGCCCTCTCTGGGTAGTGAGATCTGATGACTAGCCCTCTCTGGGTAGTGAGATCTGATGACTAGCCCTCTCTGGGTAGTGAGATCTGATGACTAGCCCTCTCTGGGTAGTGAGATCTGATGACTAGCCCTCTCTGGGTAGTGAGATCTGATGACTAGCCCTCTCAGATAATAACAAAATACAGGAGGTCCCGTGTTCATTCCATGCACATTAAAGAACTCCTGGCAGTTGAAATTGAAAAAAAAAGGGGGTCAAAAGTGATAGGACAAAATCTTGATAAAAAGTGAAAGGACAAAATCTTGATGATAAAAAGTGAAAGGACAAAATCTTGATGATAAAAAGTGAAAGGACAAAATCTTGATAAAAAGTGAAAGGACAAAATCTTGATGATAAAAAGTGAAAGGACAAAATCTTAATGATTAAAAAATGAAAGGACAAAATCTTGATGATTAAAAAATGAAAGGACAAAATCTTGATGATTAAAAAAAGAAAGTAATTCTGAAGTCTAAGAATATCTGTCTGTATGGCGAGGAATATGGCTGCCGGTGTGAATGGGGGGGGGGGGGGGGGGGGGGAGATAATATAAGGTTGGTAGCTGGTGTATGGAGAAGAAGAAAAAAAGAAGAGAGAGAGATACTGTAGGAAAGTTGTACAGGTTTTAGGAGAATGCAACATGTAGTAACATAGTCATAGCTGAGTTGGATCTGTGAAATGTAGTCTATATTAAAGAGTTTCTGAGTCCCTTGAGAATAAGACAGATGCCATGCCAGAAGGATGGCAGCTGACAGGATTACCAGTGTCCTTCTCTCTTTCTCTCTCCCTCCTTGGGATGCCATAATAAAAGAAGATTCTTCATTTACACTTGCACAGCTATTACTCCTCTTCATCACCCATCTAGATAGCTTGTGATGTCATTTACGGCAAGCTTCCATATTTTGCACCATTCAGCCCAACACATCAGACTTAAGGACAGCATTTTGGGTACCAGTTTGCTTTCCTTCTCTGGTTTCCATTTGCTTGGCAAAGCTGGTTATAGTCCGTTCAGATTCGTTTGCCGAGATGTTATGATTTATAATTCAAAAAGTTCTTGATGATTTCACATGATTTTTGGCATACGGTGTTAAAATGTCCATGTCACGAGAACATATGTGTTACTCGATGTCTAGCTATAACGGTTTTCTTAAAGCGGCGAATTCCTTTGATCTTTGCCCATTTAACTATTATTTTGACCCTAATCAAAATGTTTTACAGTAATCTAGTGCAACGATGACCCATAGGCGTGTCCATAAAATTTTACTTGGTGGCAAGTATACAAATTTTAAATTATATATAGAACTTTTGTTCGTAGAGTCAATTTGATATAGTTCCATGCTCTTGGTGTGAGTTTCCCAAATGTCGCTGCCTTTCAAATACGTACATTTAGTTCCTCATCTAAGGAAAGTGTGGCTGTAATAGTGGATCCAAGATAGCTGAACTTCTGTACTGACTCAAGCAGGCTTCCATTCAAAGTAATGGTTGTTGGTTTGCTTATAACATATTTTTGATTGCTTGGGTGGTCTTGAACAATAAACTGTTTAACAAATCAACTAGGAAATTTTGCAAATCAAACTATTTATCTGTAGACTTAATCAGAGTAATGATCATTCAGAATCAGACGAGTCAAATAGGTCGATTACTGCTTTCGGCTGAACAAACAACAAACCATCCTTTTTCCAATATTCCTCTTCTTGTCGTAACACATGATCCTCACATTTTACCCAGTAGTCTTTATTTATATTTGATAGAGCCTGATTTGTAAGTGTCTCAACATCGCATAATTTGAAAGTTTTATTTGTATATGCTACGTGTCCTTTAACTTTTGCCCAAACTAGTTCTATAGGATTTAAGTGTGCATGATATGGAGGTAGTCTCAAACATCTATGGCCATGTTCTTGAATTAACTTGTCTATTTTAAATATCTTTGTACGTTGTGTCTGTTTTACAAGGCTAAGCAATTCGGGTTTCAAGTAGCTGTCGTTAACTTGTATGTGTTCTTTTATGAGCCACGTTTTGATTGCATCTTTTGTACTTGATGATGTTGGGATTCTATCTTCTACGTTAACTACGTTATGGTATGAAGCATTGTCCATTATCAGACAAGAAGGTCGATCTAATATTGGAAGGATACTTTTCTCGATCCAGTCTTTAAATATGTGCCCATTCATTTCGGAGTGGTAGTCTCTATTGTCTATGGATTTTGAAATGAAAACGAGATGAGCATTCTGCAACAACCCATTATGTCTGCTACCTGCATGTGCAACTATCAAACGTTGCCCTTTACTGCTTGGTACTGATCTTTTAATACTTCCATCTGCTAACTGCCATTCCTTTTCATTTGTATGATGAGCGTTGATCCAAGTTTCATCTAAATAAACAATATCATAATCATTTTCGCGCATTTCCTTCACTTCACGTAAATACTTGCTTCTAAGAGCTACTAGATGTGGCTTCTCACAAATAATGTTTTTCCCACCAGCATACTTTCTAAAGGTGAAGCCTGCACTTCTTAATATTTTCCATAATGAAGTTTTTGATATTTCAATGTCGTTGTTAGTTTTCAGCCAAAGCTTCAACTTTCTAAGTGTCACTTCTTCGTTTATATCAAACATTCGACAGATTTCTCTTTTTACTAGGTCCTTATCAAAACTGTCTAACGTTTCTTTCCTTCCTTGCTTTCTTGCATTTGTTGGCAATAAATATCCGCTTCCTTTAACTATTCGATCAAATGAACGTTTACACAAACCTAAAATATGCATTGTTCTCTTCTCAGGGTTTGATAAAGAACAATAAAGATGTCCCTTTTTACGCTCTCTGCAGAAGTATTGATAAATCTTTATAGCAATGTTATGCTCAGTAAAATATTTTGCCTTTATATTCATTCTCACATAGACTTGCAGAAGATAATATGGATAGTGCCGTCTCCTTTCTGTAAATATTGAGATTTGCCTCTGAATTATGACTCGAACTCGAGTCTACGGCCGTGATTTTGACGTCACATAATTTCCGGTTTCGGCTAAAATGTCATTTTGTGCTAAACGGGAAATTTCATATGTAACATTTCTTTATAAAAATTTATAGTGGAAACATAACTATTTTAGGACGGTGCGCATTCAGCCGTGAAGGTCATGCCTATATGTTAAAGAATCAGCTGTGAGATGTAAGCATCTACATAATCCCGCCGGTGTTTATAATATCGATTAACTTTTTTTTAATATAGGTTAAATAAGGCATCTTTGAAACTGGATCACATTTCTTTGATAAAAAAATATTTTTATAGCGACATTAGTATTCTAAACCTAACTTCAAAAGATCAATGCAAATGAACAATAAGTTTTTGAAAAAAATAAATTAATGTCTAGGCAAACGAATCTGAACGGACTATAGTCTGTTTCCAGCAGAAGCACTGCAATGTAATGATCCTGACACAAGCAGTCAGCTATAAGTTGCTGGTCACCATCAATCCAGGTCCTGTTGGGGGTTTGCGCCCCCCCCCCCCCCCCCCCCAAAAAAAAAAGGATTGATAAAGTCATAAGAAGAAGCTGGTTAATGACAGCCATTAAGATAAAAGATACTAGGCCACAAAGCTTTCTATAGGAAGACAGAAGACATAATTTTTCATTTCAGTCTTAATAAATATAATTTACCTTCATTATGTAAGTAAAGTGGTTCCCGGCCATGATGTGAAGCATAAACTGATGTTGATTTGTATGTGTCCGTGTGTAATTTAAGCAGAGCTAAAAGATTACCTTAAGAGCACATAAATGACTGTATTACAACCTTCTGTTTTCATATAGACACTATTATTTATATTAATTCAACATGCACATTTAAATTATTATATTTATAATATACACAGAGCCATTTTCCAGCTTGGTGTTTGAGTTGGCTCAATAAACACTGCCCTTGGAACCTTATACACTCTAGTGTTCAGCTGGTTTGAAATAAGATTCTGTTATGGTTAACTTTTTACAAAATTATTGCTGGATAATGAAAATTAATAATAGTATTTTTATGGCTTTTATTTTCTGCATTGGGAATGAGGTCTGACGTGTGTCACTTTTTGTTCACTTTTAATTTTGTTCCTGTTTCAAGCATTAATGTTTTCTTCTTTGGGAATATTGACTATTTATAACTGATATCAATATTTCAGCAGTAGCCTCAACATTTAACCCTAGGTTATGATACTTTATGTAACATTTAATTACGATACCTACCTGTGGCGCGCTTCATTACATTCCATAGTACAAAATGCTACTACTTAATTGTAACATTAGGAGCACTAAAAATAGTATTTTCTATGAATTTTTGACTCATAACTGTGAGTTTACCAGTTATATACATACAGGGAACTTGGATTTCCTGTCTCAAATTGATTTATGGCCCGAAATTGACCGCTTGAATCGGACGTGTTATTTCTTCTATTTAGACAGACAACGTAAATTCGTCAGTATGTTTGCTACCTCAAAGCATTATTTGCTGAGTTTTCTGAGTCACAAAGAGTTGTTTGATGTCACTAATGACCAAGGAAATTTACCTTGTCAAAGGGGGAGGAAAAGATTAAAAATAGCCAAATTGTTGAAATTTGACGCATTTTTTTCGTACTGTAGGATTGTATCTCACAAAATGGAAGAAAAAAAAAAGCCTACATCAATAGAGACAAATTAAACACTCAGGAGTCACTGGAAGTAGTAATTAGGAAGGTACACAGAGTAAGGTAATGTTTAAACGCCGCAAACTATCAAATTTTGAAGAGTTTGTGTTATGTAATTTGTACTACAGTATCGTAATCTAGGGTTAAATCTTGTTTTTACGATAACTGTACTGTCGTAAAATTTATGACAAAATCTATTTAATTTATTACAAAACCCTGTGTAACTTGGACAAAAATACAGTTATTGAAATTTTTTTTTTACAAATCTTTGGAGAAATGGCACTTTGGAAGAACTACAGCTGAAAAAAAAATAATTGAAACAATTAAGGACTAAGCCAGAACAAACATGAAGTGGTAGAGCCTTCTGATGCAAACAATTTTAATAATATTGTTATATGATAACTGCAACTTTTATATTACACCCCTAGAGGACTGGTTGGTCTTGAAGCAAGATGCTGGTATCTAGACAGCGAGGTTGTGAGTTAAAATTCTAGCTGCATTAGTTGGGATTTTTATTTGTGATTTCTCTCTGTGGCAACCACTCCTGGTCTCAGCAGCAAGGCCCGGCTTCAAACATCAATTACTCATTAATAGAAAAAATTTGAGTACCTCCGAAGGCAGAGTTATCTGCCTGTGCAGTGAGGGACCCCAGTGCACGCGGCTGCCAGGAGTAAAAGGATTAACTCGCAAAATTCAGTTCCTAGACTCTATAGGGACTTTACCAGATGTAAAACTTGCAAATGGAAAAAAAAATTACACATCAACTGCATTAAAAAGAATAAAATACACCCAGTCCAAATGCCACATCACAAGTGACTGACTTGAACATCTAGGAAGGTACATGGCGGGGAAAAAGTAACCACATGCAGTAAAGTAGATTTTTTTTTTTATTTGAGTTTTGAAATGATAATTGTTACGACTCAATCATAATTTAGGGTTACATTTTGTGATCACTGCATCCATATTGAAACTTTTACTAGGATGGCTTTTTATATAGAAGGGGATTATAAAGTGTTCTAAAAATCAGTTGTGCCATATGAGGCCAAAGAATAGAAGATAGCATTTGTGGCTGCCAAGTAAATAGTTTACTAAAGTTATTTTTATTATTACATTTTTTCTTTTCAGATTTTTAATAAACCTACCTATTCTATTCTATTCATGAAATCGGTTTCATTGCATTCGGGCATTCCCATATCCACTCCACCACCCATCCCAGCATTTCTTGAAGTGTACACAGAATGATTGTTCCTGTAAGGTGTTGATTATAGACACATCTACTTTTCTCACTAAGCACTCTGGATCGACCAGATCCCTTTTCCACTTTTAGACTCCTCAATTTCTCATTATATACATAATTGTTCCACTCATTCTCCTCCTCTTCTCTGAAGTAATGACGAACAAACTTGGCGATGTCCTCTTTGTCCAGAGTAAGGCCACACTCAGTGCCAGAACTACCAGCGAGCTTATCGGCTATTTCATTGCTGTGTACACCAGAATGTCTTGTACAGTATACTCAGGTTAATGCGTTCACTTTGGGGTCATCCATTAGCTGCATCCACTCCTGCCGCAGACAGTGTGTCAATCTTCTATAGCATACTTTACAAGTCAGTCACCAAGACTGCGTGATCCACAATCTGTGTCTCTATAACCATGTTATTGCCATTGTTGCTGCTTCTATATCCATTCTCATGCTGGACACGGTAATACTACACATGCCAGATTACCGAGCCATTTCTCTGCCATGCTGGTATACCAGAAGACCCTGATCACTGCGCTGTTCCACTAATCTTCCGTATGCTAGTTGTCTGTTCCATAAATCGGTTGTTGAAACTTCATTGGTGCGTCAGGCAGGCAAACTTAGTTATGACTTCTCTGACATGACATGGTGTAGAAGACGAGATGAATTCCATTTTTTTTAACAGAGAAACCTGTGCACTAGACCAAAAGAAAAGTCTCTCACAACAAATGAAGAAGAAAAAAACCTTCCATATACAAATTCTCCTCCACTCCCCCAAGCATTAGCTGACTGGCATTGACATTGATGTGTTTCCCTTCCCTTTTGTTGGCATGTGATCTCATCTATGTCTTCTCTGTTACATTAGAACCCGATTGCCATTTAAAAAATTGTTAAAACTACATTTTTATGAGTTATTTGTATCTGTTTAGTATTATTGTTCAGTCTCAATATTTATAGTCCATTTCAAATGTAGATTTTGCTATGATTTGATTGTATGTGAGTAGCACATGTATAGACAGAGCTATTTTCGATACTCTGTATACATTTTAAGAATATATTGTGCAGATTTATTTTTAATGGATGTGCTTGTGTAGAATACAAGGATGGAAATGGCAGGACAAATCACTAACTTAAAACTATAGGAAATTACTAGTGGAAATTACTAGTGGACAAAGAGATGAGACAATGACATATAATTTTTCTAGCACTGGATAGGAAATACACAGCAGAAACCAACTGAGAGTATTACATGACAAGCCCTTTTTTGGAATCTCCAGGGGAGACAAAGAAGAAGGCCAAAATATATCTTGAGAAGATAGGCGGTAGAAAAGGTTAAGGGAATAAGGAAGACTGAAACGATCATAAAAGAATGGCAAGAAACAGGATGGCTCGGAAAGTGTTTGCTGAAGACCTGTGCTCCACAGGCAGTTGAAAGCAAGATTTATTTTAATATGAAAAAGATGCACAAAGTCAAATTGTGTTTTTCCTGAAAAATTACTTAGAGAGAGTTACAAGTCCATTTCTAGTAAAATGCTTAGAAATAAAGGGGAGTTGGAAAGTGTGTGAACTTAGGTTACAAGCGTTGCTTTGATTATTGAGAACTTGTTGCTTCTAAGATCATCTGTTATTATAAAATGCATTTATATTTCTTTATTTTCATTTTACAAAATTATATCCAATGTTTTATTAGTAGAAAATTAAGTGTGAAAAGAGAAATTTGATCTAAAGAAACCACTCATTCTCTTTTCACCAGTCTTTCAATCCAGTGAGATGCATCTGTGAGCTAGTAAAATGAATGTTTTCATGTTTCAATAAAGCCATGAGATTGGCTTATACTAGGTGGTTTGAAGGTTCAAGTACAGAATAGGGTGATAGAACATTTGCAGACTTTACAATTTTAAATGATTCAATAAACATAGTTCTACAACAAAGCATCCAGAAAACAGTGTTAATAATACATTTTGCTATTGGAAAGTTCTTGAACTTTAAAAACTGCTGTGACCTAACCACTTGACGTATTCACATGCAAATCTGAAGGTCAATGCTTCCAGGTGTCCTTTGTATGTCACGTGACATTATGCTGTCTACATGTGATCAACATTTTAATGCCATTTTCTGACCTTGTGTATGAGTGATAAGCTTGATGGTTGACAAATTCAAGCAATGTGTTTGCATCAGATTTTGTATGAGTGATAAGCATGATGGTTGACAAACTCAAGCAGTGTGTTTGCATCAGATATTGTATGAGTGATAAGCTTGATGGTTGACAAACTCAAGCAGTGTGTTTGCATCAACAACTTGTGTTCTCTCTAGAGAACATTCATCAAAGGCTTGAAGAAGCATTTCAAGGATATCATTAGCAGATCTGTCAAGCTTCATGCAAAACTTGATGTAACCATTTTGCTTTAATTTATCAGCCATTGTTACTGATCACTGAGTAACCCATACACAAGGTAAAAAGATTGTATGTAGAAACTATGTGTAAACAATTGACACAGACTATCATCACACTTTAGAGCTTTGGCTTTCAGATTTCCATATAAATATGTCAAATGGTAACTTCACAATGTCTAGTCTGAGAACTTCCAGATAGCCCCTCATATAAATGTGAGCTCAGATCATGGAAGTCATTTCAATTCATCTTATACTTTTCAAGTGTTGCAATTTAGATAAGCACTAAGCACTTAATTGTGTATGTAAAAAGTCCTAAGTAGCATAGGATTTATTCTCATTGAGGTAGAGAGGAGAGGTTTGAATGTTGGTCTCAGTCTTCATTATTTTAATCTGTTTATTTTTACAACCACACTAAATATTTTGGGTTTATGCTGCTCAATATGTACAGCTCTTGCTTATATTATTCTTTTATAGTCTTTTGTAATGAATTCAAGCATGTTGAATTGTGTGTGGTGAGCAGAAATAGACGTATTGTGTTGTCTGGTGTGTATATTTGAATGTGATTATTTTATACAGTGCTTCCTATTGAAGATGGGGTTGTGAGCTGAGCTTGAATTAGTCGTGATGAAAAGAATGTCAGTGTAGCCAATAGTTAGGGCAGCTATCAGTAAACATTGCTGTTGATAACCAATCCATCATATGTTGATTGTACTTGAGAATTTTGACCGTACAAGATATTAACACACAAATAGATGGTATGGTTGTGTTTCATCATTTCATGTATAGACTATGAAAACAGTTTTTCTGCAAATGATCTTGTAAGTCACAGATTTTGGGCCAGATATATATATTCACCATGTAGGTTCATGGAGAAAGACACTTGGACGACCCAAGAAGCTGTGAAGGATTTAACACTAGCTGAGTGAGAAGCTTGTGATGATTGGCTTGCAGTGATGTGTATAAAGTTTCCTTCAACTCTAATATGTTCAGAAATGGCACAATTTATGTTACAAGTTGTTATTGCAAATGTTTCAAAGACATTTCTAGTTCTGTCACTGACATTCATTAACCTTTTTTTTTTGTGGCAATAGATTTATGGGTGCTAAATATATCAAATTATGTGTCGTCTGTAGAAAGTTGGAGAACAAAAGTTTACATTACAGCCATGTATTCTGCTTCTTTTAGTTCTGGCAATTATTTTTCTAATGCCATAATCAAACGGGTTGTGAACATTTCTTAACACATGGTATGTCTCTTTTTTGCTTCCTTATTTACCCCATTAGGTGTTAAGGGAGATACAAAGTTGTAGTTCTCACTCTTTAGGCAGAGTCAACAGTTGACATATGTTGTCATGGTTACTTAATTCTGTCACTCCATCCTACTCTGAGCCTGTCTCAAGCTTGTCAACAATCTCCTCTTTATACAGGTCGAGGTCACATGCTGATGAACCCATTTTTTTTTTTCGTCCTTGTATGCAGCCTAAGATTAGTTCTGTGTCCATTCGTTCTCTCGTGGTCTCATTTATGTTCAGGTCAATCTAGCTATTTTCCTTAAACTTATCATCATGTGCTGACTTCTACTTATAGCTTGTTATGAATGAACACATTTGACAGTGGTGGCATGATGTGCTAATGTAAAGAATTAAACTATCAATGACAAATTATCACCTTTATAATTCAGATATTAAATATCAAAGCTTGAAAGAACACATCTGGAGACAGTTCAGAGCTACAACTACCTGGGACATACTATAACCAGTGGTGGAAAATGTAAATCTGAAATAAACAAAAGAATAGGAATGGCAAAAAGTAATTTTAATGCCATGAAAAATATACTAACATCAAAACAAATAACACCAGGGCTAAAACTAAGAATAGCAAAATGTTACATCTCAATATTCCTATATGGTGCAGAAACATGGACATTAGACCAGAAAACAGAACAGAAAATTGAAGCCTTTGAAATGTGGATCTATAGAATAGGTAGAATTGGATGTAAAGAAAAGAAAACAAACAAAGTTTTAAAACAAATAAAAATGAAAAGAGAACTACTAAACACAATTAGAACAAGATAAATGACATTTTTGGGGCATGTTAAAAGACACAGCAGTCTAATAAAAGTAATATTGGAAGGGAAAATACAAGGTAAAAGAGGCAGACCAAGACTAACATGGACAAGTAACATCAAAAGATGGACAAGTCAACCTATGACAATCTGCACCATCAAAGCAAGAGACAAAGTGGAATGGTGCTCCATGGTAGCCAACCTTCGATGCGGAGACGGCACTCAATGATGATGATGATAATTCAGAGACTAAGATTATGGCCAACACAAACTCCCTGCAGAGCTTGGCACTACAGTCCATAGTGAAGTCTTCATAAATGTCTCAGCCTCTTAACATGAAAATGTGTAAGACTAATTATAACATTTTTATAAGAAATGTCAACTCATGGGGAAAATCTTTCTGAAAACAGCCTCTAATATATATCTTTTAAATGGCACGGATTGCATCTGTACTGTCATTAAATATAGACAAATATGATCAGCCACACAATCTGCATTCATTGAGATTATCTTTTGATGTTGTTCCACCATTGTCATGTTTTTCTTGACATGAGAATATAGATTATGAGTCAGTGAAAGTTACATCCTCACTGCATGATGTAAACTGGAGAGTGGAGTAACAGTTATTGATGTTTAATCTGCGATAATCATGTGTACTTGGCTTGTAAATGAAATGTTAGTGCACTGTAACCTAATGTTTGAATTTTGTTTGTTTGCTGGAGTGACTTGTGTTTTATAGACTTCATCTCTGACTGAATCATCTCAACAAAATGACTACATTGTTTGTTTGCTGGAGTGACTTGTGTTTTATAGACTTCATCTCTGACTGAATCATCTCAACAAAATGACTACATTGTTTGTTTGCTGGAGTGACTTGTGTTTTATAGACTTCATCTCTGACTGAATCATCTCAACAAAATGACTACATTGTTTGTTTGCTGGAGTGACTTGTGTTTTATAGACTTCATCTCTGACTGAATCATCTCAACAAAATGACTACATTGTTTGTTTGCTGGAGTGACTTGTGTTTTATAGACTTCATCTCTGACTGAATCATCTCAACAAAATGACTACATTGTTTGTTTGCTGGAGTGACTTGTGTTTTATAGACTTCATCTCTGACTGAATCATCTCAACAAAATGACTACATTGTTTGTTTGCTGGAGTGACTTGTGTTTTATAGACTTCATCTCTGACTGAATCATCTCAACAAAATGACTACATTGTTTGTTTGCTGGAGTGACTTGTGTTTTATAGACTTCATCTCTGACTGAATCATCTCAACAAAATGACTACATTGTTTGTTTGCTGGAGTGACTTGTGTTTTATAGACTTCATCTCTGACTGAATCATCTCAACAAAATGACTACATTGTTTGTTTGCTGGAGTGACTTGTGTTTTATAGACTTCATCTCTGACTGAATCATCTCAACAAAATGACTACATTGATCACAAGCAAGTCCAAGCTCCTTGAACCCAATTATTGAAATTATGTATTACTATCATCATGTGTGAGAGAGACAATCATTTCCTTTCACTACTTCTGTCTGTAGGACATTTCACTGCTTCTCATGCTCTTTGATTTCTCCAATCTATCCTTTCATTCTTTTCTTCTAACTTTAGACACAACAGATTTACCATTCATTTTGATACACATTAGTTGGTGATATTCACTAATACATTGTTTAAGCAATAGAATGAGCATACACACAAAACTATCACAGCATTATCCCATTTTTGGGTCTTCTGACAAGTCACGGATTAAGGTTGACATGTTTAGTGTAACTACTGTACAAAGTATACAGATTGGAATTTTTCTTTCAGGTTGATAGAACTCTGATTCCACCAGAAATTGATCTATATCCACCTAATTAGAAAAGAACTTGTTTTCCATTCTCATATCCATCTTCTGAAAGAATACAAGTAGAATGAACATACTGTAATGTGAAGGAAACTGTTGTACTTGTTATAGTATGTTCATTTGTTTTCAAATGTAAGATTTATTATCAAACTTTCTCTGAACTTGTATATTTATGGTGGTCTTTTTGCATTTCTCTACTGTCCTTTATGAAATTCTTGCATGTATTACACTAGATTTAATTATAATTATTTGCTCTTGAATCTACCAGTGAAACCAGTTGTGTCTTTAATTGGAACCCACAAAAGAAAAGGGATGTGGGGGAAGCTACAGAAAATTAGAAGGGGGACCCAAAGACACTTGGGCCTCTGATATTGTTGAGAATAGAAATCTGTTGTTAACAGATCCAGACCTTTGTGCCACAGGGGAAGAGAATGGTGACTACAGCCTGTTATGTACTCATCAATGTATATTTATTTGAAAGTATGGATGTGTGAAAGACTACACTGCACACAAAATATCTAATTCTTGTCTGAATGTATGTGATATGGTAATAATTTATACCAGCTGCCATCCCTTTATGCTTACAGATTTCTGTTATTGTACATTTATGCTTTGTCAAGATTACAGGTATCTGTTGTACTTACATATGTCATCACATTTCATTTATATACATGTTTACTTTCCACATTCATGTTTGTGACTATTTTAATATGGAAAGCATTATTGTATGTATGGACAGTTTTTAAAGAAATAATTGTAATTACCACCAAATATCAGGATCATATTTAGCCATTTCCATTTTTTATTATATATTGTACCAGCATGTATTTAAATATTCTTTGGTATGTATTGAGTCAGTTGACTCAAGTATAACAGGCATTTGCTGTTTGCAAAGTTATTGGATGACAAAGTCAAAAGGTGGATATTTATATTAATTGTAAATAGTGTACATTGACATTACATCAGTAGATCTTTTCATTCCTCCAACCACGAGGCCAAGAAAGAAAGCAAAATGACATGTCGAACGCCAAAGGTTTCTGTTGATAATGAACCGAATACAAAAATTTATAATAAATTTTTATGGCACCTAATTCTTTTGTAGTTTGGTTTCTTTGTTTTTTTTTAACTTGTGCACTTTTCTGTATATAAGAATTACTATAATACACACCCATATGTTGATAGAGTAACAAAGGTGATGTTTCACTTTACCAGAGTCCTAGCTCAGTCATTGTCAGCATTGCTTAAGATAGATAGTTGAATCATTTATGCCAAAGCCAAATAGAAGATGGACAATTTCCCAAAGATGTAATTTGAGCTTAAAGTTTATCACTGGCAAAAAAAGAACAAAGGAAGTCCCTTCCCCACTGAAAAGATCTCTACAGACAGACATGGTCTGATGGCACTAATCATGACTGAGAATAGTTTGACAAGAACAAATCCAGCAAGCTGCATAAAGCTAGTACCTCGGGCCAAAGATGACACACAGAGCAAAAATAATTCCATGTCTGAAGAACTACTGCAATGTCTTGTTCCTAAATCCATAGTTGAACCCTCTCTAATAACTGTTCTTAAAGTTTCTTTTGGTCTTCCTTGTTTCATCCATTTTGGGCACATGACAAATGTACTTCCAGTGTCTTTTCCACATCTGGCTGTATATTCTTGTTTGGTTTTTACTCTTTATAGTTCCAATTCATGTCATGGTTCTCAAATTTATGTTTAAGTCTTCGGCAGCATTTAATTTCAATTGAAATTTAATTCAAAGGCAACAATTAAGATATCCAGTTTCAGCAGCAAATGCTGGCCTAGAAACTAGTGAAGTCTAATTGCAACAGACTTGACTAGACAGGTGCAACAGAAGCAGCAACAACATCTGGCACAATTCCCCACTAAGTGTATTATCTCTTGAGACAGACAAGATGTTAATTTCAGTATTTCCAAGAAATAACAAAGAAGTATATTTGCTTGTATATTTCCAGTTGTTCTACTGATCATGGATGGTAGATTTGATGAGAAATGTTATGCAGAATACATTTTTTGTTATTATATGCTGAATAATACATAAAACCTAAACAGGACTGTATAAAATTGTTAGAAAGCGACGCTGAAAATACCAGGGACATGTTCTTTGAATGGACATTATAAATGGAGACCAGAAAGTAAAAGAAAACGAGGACGAAAGAAACTCTGCGTAGAACAATCATGAAAGCGCAGCTATTGATCTCAGAAACAACCAAGAACTAAAACAGGTTATTGCTGACCATCAGACATGGACAAATATGACTTCGGCCCTATGCACCATTTTCGGCCTGAAAGGATAATCAATATGCCAAATAGTGTGAGCCTTCAAGTTCTGTGCAGCAGGAGGTAGATGCCTTGGAGTTATAAACTAGGTGGGTCCACCTCCCACAGTGTCAAGAAGCTAGAGGGCCGAAACACTTACTGGATCAAAACACTCTTCTGATCAGATTGCCTCCTGCTGCAAGCTGATCCACAGCCATCTAGTTTGCTAAGGCTTGTGGGCTGAAAGGGAAATCCTGGAATCGCCCAAAGTTTATGGTGTCTTCAGCTATCAATGCGGGTCGTCATTTTGCCCACAACCACCCCTGCTTACAAAGCTGAAAACATCACAAACTTTTGATTTATTCCTTTCAGCCCGCAGGCCTTACAATACTAAATGTAGGATTTCAGTTATATTGTCTGTCCTTACTACTCTTTGGTGTAGCCTAAAATTGAGTAGTTGACTGTTGTAGACAAATGAGATTTGTGGGGCATGCTAAGAGACAGCAGCCTACTAAAAGTAATCTTGGGTGGGGAAAATACAAGGTAAAAGAGGCAGATGCAGACAAAGACTAACATGGACGAGTAACATCAAAATATGGAGTCAGCCTATGACAACCTGCATCATCAAAGCAAGAGAGAGTGGAATGGTGCTCCATGGTAGCCAACCTTCAATGTGTTCACAATGGGTCCCACAGATGCTGATCAACCACCACAAGGAAGAATACACGGGGTGGAGTTTGAACCACCTGCTGTTTAACAAATCAAAGGGTGTGCATAGTGGCAGGTGATGAGTCATGGTGCCACCACTTTTGAGCTGTGCACCAATACCACCCGCTACAAAGACAATTGACATACTTTCGTGTGGTGTAAATATGTTGCACAACAATGCTCGTCCACATGTCGCAAACATTGTGCAGGAAGCGTTAGCAAGGAAATGGTAGTCTGAAACTCCCAGCCTACAACTCCGCTCTATCACCATGTGACCTTCATTTGATCGTCGACCTATAAAAAATCTCTAAAGGGACATTTCGACTCTGATGCAGATGTCATGGCCTCAGTGACAAAATAGTTCAATGAGCAACTACAGTCATTTTTCTTGGATGACATTCGCCATCTACCCAAACAGCTGGATACGCATCTAAATGCCTATGGCAACTTTTTCTAAAGAACTCTGGTGTGTACTTGCTTCATAACAATTTCTTTATTTAATTCTGCCACACTCTTACATATATTTGTAATAAAGCCGCTGGGACGGGTTTCATTTGAACACGCCTTGTATCAGTTACGTACAACACATACTTCATTCAATGAGGCAACCACACGTATTAACTGAGATCCTTTTATTAGCACATTGTGAAACAAAATTGACAGCCATACATTTCAGTCATTTCTAACATTCACATGGTAGTGCAAGACATTCACACATCTCTATGGAACAATGTATGATTAAATTCAACTGAATCTCAGAATGAAAAATATTCAAACAATTCATAAAACACAGGCAAGATCTCTCTGAGCAGATTTATATCAAGTATGTATAATTCAGTCAACGCACAAGGTAGTTCAAATAAACCAAACATTTTGACTGATAAAAACATTTTCTGACTAAAAAATTGCTGTGTCTCTGTACAATACACAAAGAATTACTGTCAATTTCAAATGAAATACATTGAAACAAAGGTGGAAAAAATGGTTAAATACTGACATGTAAATACACAGAAACAACTGTTATATTTTTCTTCTTCCATTCAGCAATAACTTTCCAAACTGTCCTGTTTGATGTTATTCTCTGAAGATTGCTCCATCTTCATCTCTGCTCCCTGCTGTCTTCTCCAAGTATATTTTGGACTTCCCATTTAATTTCCACCTGGGGATTCCAGAAATGAGCCTGTAGTGTAATACTCTGTCGGCTTACACAATATGCGTCCTATCTAGTATCATCTATTTTGCCACAACCTCTTTGTCCACTGGTGTTTGACTTGTACGTTCCCATAGCATCTGTCATATTAGCACAACCAAAATGTTTGCATTATCAAAATGTTTTGACAAGCAAATGCAAGAAGCAATATTTTTATATTGAAGTGAAGCAAAGATACCCATTTCAAATTGTAAACAAATAAGTTACCAAAAAAATAAATTATTCAGGAACAAAATTCACATTAAAAAAAAAAAATACCTGAATTCACATGCATCAAACAAGGGCAAATGAAAAGTAACAGCTATGAGATTTCATTCTAGACAGCCAAAATCTACCTTCATCTATACCTTTTGAGCCAAAGACAGCACATAGAGCGGAAATTCTAGACTCGTGTCAAACTTTACAGGAACCCTTATAGGACCTGCATTGCATATTGCCACACGACTTCTGGGCGAGTTTCTCAAATCAGAGAGGGAGCTGATGCTTGCTGTTTTTGCCCCTTGCCTCAATGCTCTTTTTAGTCTTTCTCTAGGTTGACCTCTTTTTCTTTTACCCTCTAGTTCCCATTTGAGGGCTTGCTTTGAGATTTTTTCCTCTTCTCATCACATGACCAACATATGACAATCTTCTTATCTTGATTATAGATGAAACTGTTGGATACTTCTTCTTCCCACTATTTATGAGTGTTGTTAAAGTCCTCAGAAAGAGATCTATCCAGTACTTCATGGGAGCAGATAAAGAAACTCTTAGTAACCTCTATATAGGTTATGTTCACTCTATTCTGGAACATGGCAACTTGCTACTAGTAACATGCAGCAAGACAACCAACATGGCAACTTGCTACTAGTAACATGCAGCAAGACAACCAACATGGCAACTTGCTACTAGTAACATGCAGCAAGACAACCAACATGGCAACTTGCTACTAGTAACATGCAGCAAGATAACCAACATGGCAACTTGCTACTAGTAACATGCAGCAAGATAACCAACATGGCAACTTGCTACTAGTAACATGCAGCAAGATAACCAACATGGCAACTCGCTACTAGTAACATGCAGCAAGATAACCAACATGGCAACTTGCTACTAGTAACATGCAGCAAGACAACCAACATGGCAACTCGCTACTAGTAACATGCAGCAAGACAACCAACATGGCAACTTGCTACTAGTAACATGCAGCAAGACAACCAACATGGCAACTTGCTACTAGTAACATGCAGCAAGACAACCAACATGGCAACTTGCTACTAGTAACATGCAGCAAGATAACCAACATGGCAACTCGCTACTAGTAACATGCAGCAAGACAACCAACATGGCAACTTGCTACTAGTAACATGCAGCAAGACAACCAACATGGCAACTTGCTACTAGTAACATGCAGCAAGATAACCAACATGGCAACTTGCTACTAGTAACATGCAGCAAGATAACCAACATGGCAACTCGCTACTAGTAACATGCAGCAAGATAACCAACATGGCAACTCGCTACTAGTAACATGCAGCAAGATAACCAACATGGCAACTTGCTACTAGTAACATGCAGCAAGACAACAAACATGGCAACTCGCTACTAGTAACATGCAGCAAGACAACCAACATGGCAACTCGCTACTAGTAACATGCAGCAAGACAACCAACATGGCAACTCGCTACTAGTAACATGCAGCAAGACAACCAACATGGCAACTCGCTACTAGTAACATGCAGCAAGACAACCAACATGGCAACTCGCTACTAGTAACATTCAGCAAGACAACCAACATGGCAACTCGCTACTAGTAACATGCAGCAAGACAACCAACATGGCAACTCGCTACTAGTAACATGCAGCAAGACAACCAACATGGCAACTCGCTACTAGTAACATGCAGCAAGACAACCAACATGGCAACTTGCTACTAGTAACATGCAGCAAGATAACCAACATGGCAACTTGCTACTAGTAACATGCAGCAAGACAACCAACATGGCAACTCGCTACTAGTAACATGCAGCAAGACAACCAACATGTCACTTAACAAGATACAAAACAGTTGCACTATCGCTCATTAGTGGCACAATGAGGTCCACACCAATTGTGACATGTGAAGTACACTGCAATGTAGAACCTTTAGAGATGAGGAGAGATAAGGCCACTATGGTGCTATATGGGGGACATAAAAGAACTGACAAAGACCACCCTACAGAAAATTATAGGATACATGGATTCATAAACAAAGAATAAAGAAGATCTCAACTCTGCAGCATGTTATAAATATACTCAAAAAAATACCACCTACCTGAGAAATGTTAACAAACATCACGAGTCATCAAAGAACTGTCACCTAATACAAATTACATAAACCCAGAAATCTGTACAGAAATATATGACAGAATAAAAAAATGCTGACCCAGTATCAATAACAACCGCCACAAGGAAAAACATTATTTATCCAGATGACTGGATACATGTATATACTAATGGTGCAGCCACAAAGGCGACTATCAAAGCTGGACATTGGATTTTGACACATTATCCAGATGGTACAGCAGAAGAACTATGTGACCCATGTGGTGAAGTCTGCAACAGTTATGAAGCAGAAATAATAGCCTTAGAAACAGCTGTGTACCATCTGAATACTGTTTCTGATACTATACCATCAAAGAAAAGAAATATAGACATAGTTATTTATTTCAAATCAGCTTTGCAGGTACTATGAAGTAACAAACAAGCAAGAACTCACACAGCTCACCATAGACATAGATAACCTGATAAGCACACATGACATAAGGCTAGTGATGTAATGGATCCCAGGACACTCCAACACACCAAGAAATAATAAGGCAGATACATTAGCTAAGAGAGGATCCAGACCAACACAATTTCACACCGCCATACAAATCATAAACTCAACCAGCAGAGAAGATTGGTTGAATGGATGGGCCATGGAAAAAACGAGGAGAGAAAGTTTTAAATACATAACAGGGCCAAACCCACATGACAATATTAACAATCTAAAAAGAAGAGACAAAACCACCATCTTCAAATTGAGAACCGGTCATATACCACTGAACTATCACATAATAGAATACAAAGAAACCAAACTCCAGCATGTCCACTCTGTGAACACCCACATGAAACAGTAGAACAGCTTTTTGACTGCCCAAAGCTCGCTGACATCAGAGCAACTCTACTTCCTCAAAGACCTGACAGGTGGAACACCTTGTATGGAACAAGAGAACTCAGAAATACCTGCAGATATCATTACATGGCATCAGGCCAAAGGGTGTCAGCTCACAAGATTCTGAACCCATAACAATTAGACCTGTCAGGTGGTGATCATGTTACAGACCAAAGACTGTCAGGTGGTGATCATATTACAGACCAAAGACTGTCAGGTGGTGATCATGTTACAGACCAATGACTGTCAGGTGGTGATCATGTTACAGACCAATGACTGTCAGGTGGTGATCATGTTACAGACCGAAGACTGTCAGGAGGTGATCATGCATTGGTTCAAACCAAAGATATGAGACATGACTAACATAAACATGCACTCACATCTCCTATCTTTGTTGAGTGCATGTTTATGTTAGTCATATCTCATATCTTAGTGTGTGTATCTGTGTTAGTCATATCTCATATTTTAGAGTGTGTCTGTGTTAGTCACATCTCATATCTTGGATGTGTGTCAGTGTTAGTCATGCCTCATATCGTCGTGTGCATGTCAGTGGTAGTCACCTCTAGTGACTCTGGCAGATGGTGCTCGTTAACCTGAGAGGGCCAACCATCTAAGGGCAGAATCCCCCTACAGAAAAGACAATCTGCTGCCTTGCAGGAAGATTAGGGACAATCAAAGGCTAAGGAAAGCAAACCTGAATAAAATGTTGGCTGAAATCGGATGCACTGGGCCACTGGCGCAGAACACAGTGCAACGTTTTAACAGGTACTCAATCAGAGTGGATCTAACAGACTCTAATTATGATGTTCTGTCTGTGGGGTCAATCAATTCACTTAAACAGACAGCTGTCTTCATGTGAGAATCTGGAATCCTACTCTGATCGCAGTCTTGATCGCAGAGAGAGAGAGAGAGAGACCATTTGATTTGTTGTTTCTTGACATGATCCAGCACTGCTGGTGGTGGCACTACTTCAACATTCTTTCTCTTATATCCTCATTCCTGATTTTTACATTATCTCTCACAATCAGTGTTTGTCTTAGACGACATATCTCTGTCTTTGACATGCAGATCTAGTTCAATAAATAAAAATGTCTAGCTATTAAACCTTGCACATTATTCCTTTAAAAGAAAAAAACCAGATAAATATTATAAATAGAAAAGAATGGTGTTAAAAGATGTGCTATTTGTGTATGTACTAGAACAAACATGTTCCAAACACAAAAGATAAAGAAATAGGAAGCACTCCAGAGGTGAACATTAAGTTTAGGACTTTCAGTGTGCAATAAGGACATGCTGGATGACAAATTTCCTAAAATGTCTTTGAATCTGATTTTCCAAGTAAATGCTGTTGCACCTTTGTGTTCCTGACAACATGTGATCTAAGTGCATACACAAATATGACCACATAAATTTATTGTGAGCAATTCATTAGCCTGAGTTTAACATACTCTATATTAAAAAAATATAAGTATAAATAATATAGATATTTGTTCATGTTTGCTGCTGGTGACTCTTATCTGGAGAACACTTCTTGACAGGGCTGAACAAACACCTCATATAGGTCAAATTATGTGCTCCACCATACCTATCAGGAGAGCTCAAAGTAGGTCTTCTTAAGGAATTACTTTCTCTGTAGCTTCCTTGCTGTGGACTGAAGTGTAATCTCTGTGGACTCATGTAATTGAACGAAATATCTTCGTCAACTTGTTGTATACCCAAGTTGAACTCTGAGTTCTGCATGTTTGAATTTTTCTTAGGAGTTAGAAGTTTATCTGGGATTATTCCATAAGCCAATTCTGTAAAATCATTGACTTTACTTATGTCACTTGTTTCTTCACATACGACTGAGATCATACCTCTAGTTAAAGCTTTACTTCTGGTCTGTTTGCAACTATCTTCCTTGCTAGGGGTGTTCTGTTCTCTTTTTGGAATTGTCTTTCTAGTGGGACTGCTGAAGTTAGTTGGATGTGGTGTTCTAAATGGTGACATTGAGCTGCCCATTACTTCTTTACTGACTGGACTCTTTCCAAGTGTTGCAGGTTGATAGTTGTGCTTGCTAATGGAAGTGCTGAGATATGTGTCACAGATGTCTCCCCATGATGAATCTGTAGCTTTTTCTGGAGAAGAAAATGTTGGAACTTCTATAAATGAGTCTTCACATTCTGTGCTATCATTTGATAACAAATCCACTGCGTCCAATGTGTTTTTCACTTCTAATGCACTTTCAATTTCCACAATTTGGACTCTTTCAGCATTAACCAATTCTGAATTCTTTAGATCTCTCTGCGGAACACAGGAAGATTTTCTTTTTGAGGAGACTGCATCATCAGAAAACTGTGTCAAGTTACCAAACGGAGCAGGATCAGGTTCACTTTCAAACGCTGATACCACATGCCTGGGAGTGTCTATCTTAAGTCTTTTAGCAGAAGGAAAATCCAAACTGGACTGGATACCCACACGCTTCAAGTGGCTGCTTTTGCTCACTGCATGGCTGCTTTGAGCTGTGTCTAATTTTGTTGTACCATCTACTGTCAGGTTTCCTTCCAATCGCACATTTTTCATTGCAAGAAATGACGGGCCACTGTTTTCCTGTGACAAGAGGTTTCTTGAATACTGCAATGTTGAGTTTGTGCTAGGTGACTCTTGCTTGTATTTGATCTTCTTCCTGCACATCTTAAACACTGGAGACTGACATTCTGAAACAGAATTGCTGTGGGACCTGTGTTTGGTTGGTGTTGCTACACCTTTGATATGCCTGTTTGAAACAGGAGACGAGAAACAGGGACTCTGAGGTCGATGGTCCATCGGTGAGATGTGGCTGATCCCTGGAACTTTAGTTGGTATGGTGTTACTGAAATCAGTGGAATGGGATTTGTTTATGAGGGGCATTTTTGTGTCTTGTTTAGCAGCCAACTTATCACTCATCACAGCATGATTCTCAAGAGGTGATTTAGTTTTATTGACTAAAGTTTCAAATTTTACTGGAAATCCCAAAGAATTTGAAACAAGCATTTTGTCATCTTGACATCTCTTCTGCTTGCATGATACGATAACATGTGATGAAGACTGCATCCTATTTACACAATGTGAAGGAATTAAGCTGTGCAGTCTGTCTGGTGAATTAACATTGACATTTTGTTTAGGAATACACTCTGAGGAGAAGACACATTTGCTAGCACATCCTGCATATTTCTCATCTCTATGTTCTACATTGGCAGGCACCTGATAATGAATCTCTTCTAAAGTGGATGAAAACCCTTTGTTATCAGGCTCTCTGCGTATCTTTAGCCTGAGTCTAGGACTGCATGTAATGTCATGCGTTGAGGATAAAGTTTTTGAATGTTGTGAATCATCTGAACTAGAAATTTGGCTACTTGTCATGGTTAGCTTTCGCTTCTTATGTCTTGATCTACGTGTGACTACAATCTCATTTTGGGTATCATGGGAACTAGCAATAATGCTGTTAATGTCTACTAATGTAACTTTTGCTTCACAAATCATGACACCCTGCTGAGCCATGCAATGAGTGATACTTTGATGTCCTCCATGAGATGGTGATTTATTATACAACTGCTCCATCTTTTGAGTTTTCCCACAAATGAGTAAGGTTTTGTTGTCTACATTATCATCACTCTTATTTTGATCAGAAGACCAATCTTTGTGTGTCTGAAGATTCCCCCAATCAACTTCTGGCCGTTTTTTTTTAATTGGGAATGTTGGGTAGGTACCAGATTTTTTACGGCGAATCACAACAGCAGAACTATGATCTGTTTCATCTTCAGCTTTGTCAACATATTCTAATTTGTCTAGTAATTTCATATTAAGGTCTACCTTTCTTAGATTCAAACTGTTACTTTGAACAGCTTTCATTTCCTCAGAATTCTGTCGATTTAGAACAACACTCAAATGTTTTGTGATGCCATTTTTATGATGCTGAAAAGTTTCTTCTTTTTTATTCTGAATTGAACAATTTAAGCGTTTGGACTTCTGAATTCTTTGAGTTGTTATTCCTTCAATAGTGCTCTGCCCATCACTGCCCTCTCCACTATCTGCATACTGGCCTTCATGATTAAAATATGTGCAAGATCGTCTTTTCTTGACACCTTCAGCGATATTAGGGATAATGTACTTGTTGGCTAGGTTAGTCACTTGATCTCTTCCTGTATTAGCTGCTACATTCCTGGAAAATATATGTCTTCTGCTGCCAGTTAAATGCCTATGACACTGTAACCTCTCAACACCAGCAAGAGCCAGTTTGTCCGCATTTTTTATTTTGACCGTTTTTCTTTTTCTCTTCCGTCTTCTTTTATTTTCTATAGTTCCCTCTTTATCAAATGTAGACTGTTGTGACAAACACGTAACTCTATTTCTGCGCTTTACTCTGTCAGCTATATTTGGAACTACCACCAGCTCCAACATATCACCATCTTCTTGAGTTGCCACAGCATATTCACTGTTTTCTAAGCCACTTGAAGACAATTCACCAAGTGTTGACAGTTTACAATTATAACTTCTGTTATTAACAGAGCTAATGTTATCTGAGTTCATTAGAGACTTAGTATTTTCATGGACAAGAACATCAATATGATGTTCTCTATCTTCATAAACTGGGAATGTGTGTATATCATCCATAACTGGAAGCTTCTCTGTAGCCTGCAGTTGCGTGTTTGTAAAGAAAAAATCTTTCGTTCCTTCCTCTACAAAGAAACTGTCCCTGCTTACAGAGCTTTCTTTAATGATGTCTCTTTGCACACAGTTTTGCAGATTCATACCTAAGTGTGTTAGAACAATCTTTGATTGATCTTCATGATTCGTTACAAATCTATGATTGTCACCGCCAGTCTTTTTTGGGTTGATATTTAATATATCACTTAACCCCTTGTTATGTCTCAACATATACTCGGCGCTATGAGCACCAGCCTCTAATGTAGCTTCAGTTCTGATGGACTCTGTGGGAGGAGGGACAGAATCATTTTCAAGATCAATCTCATCAACATCCGACCTGGTGTCATCAATGTTGTACATCATCCGCACACTTCCTTCACATTTTTCTTTAAAAATTGAATCTCCTTCGTGTGTAACTGCTCCACAAAAATCAACACTACTCCTATAACCAATATCCTGACCACCATTTACTAAAAACCCTCTTAATGTTTCTGGCAGATCAGACATGCATACTTTCTGCATCTTGTGCACACGTTTGTTAACTGCAGTGGCCATCAGGTGCTCAGGACTGTTTTTTCCTTTCTCTTCAGTTTTTTCATAGTTTAAACACGGTTTGGGTACTATAGTGTCTTCACGTACATTACCATCATTTATATATGATTTGGGTTCCATGTTGTCTTCACAGATAGTGTCATTATTTAGATCAGTCTTGTATTCCGTGTTGTTTGCATGAATAGTGTCATTATACAGATCATTTCTGGATTCTATATTGTCTTCATGTACAGTGCCATTATTTAGATCACTCTTGGATTCTATATTGTCTTCTAGCTCAGTGCCATTATTTAGATCAGACTTTTGTTCTATATTGTCTTCATGTACAGTGATATTATTTAGATTATACTTTTGTTCTATATTGTCTTCATGTTCAGTGTCATTATTTATAGACCTGGGTTCTATATTGTCTTCTAGTTCAGTGCCATTATTTATAGACTTGGGTTCTATATTGTCTTCTAGTTCAGTGCCATTATTTATAGACCTGGGTTCTATATTGTCTTCTAGTTCAGTGTCATTATTTATAGAATTGGGTTGTATATTGTCTTCTAGTTCAGTGCCATTATTTATAGACCTGGGTTCTATGTCTTCATGTTCAGTGCCATTATTTAGATCAGACCCTTGTTCTATATTGTCTTCATGTACAGTGCCATTTAGATCACTCTTGGTTTCTATATTGTCTTCTAGTTCAGTGCCATTATCTATAGACCTGGGTTCTATATTGTCTTTTAGTTCAGTGTAATTATTTATAGACTTGGGTTGTATATTGTCCTCTAGTACAGTGCCATTATTTATAGACCTGGGTTCTGTGCTATTATTTATAGACCTGGGTTCTGTGCCTTCATGTTCAGTGCTATTATTTAGATCAGACCCTTGTTCTATATTTTCTTCAGGTACAGTGCCATTATTTAGATCACTCTTGGATTCTATATTGTCTTCATGTTCAGTACCATTATTTATGGACCTGTGTTCTATATTGTCTTCATGTTCAGTACCATTATTTATGGACCTGTGTTCTATATTGTCTTCATGTTCAGTGCCATTATTTATAAACCTGGGTTCTATGTCTTCATGTTCAGTGCCATTATTTATAGACCTGGGTTCTATGTCTTCATGTTCAGTGCCATTATTTATAGACCTGGGTTCTATGTCTTCATGTTCAGTGCCATTATTTATAGACCTGTGTTCTATGTCTTCATGTTCAGTGCCATTATTTAAAGACCTGGGTTGTATACCGTCTTCATGTTCAGTGCCATTATTTATAGACCTGTGTTCTATGTCTTCATGTTCAGTGCCATTATTTATAGACCTGGGTTGTATACCGTCTTCATGTTCAGTGCCATTATTTATAGACCTGGGTTGTATACCGTCTTCATGTTCAGTGCCATTATTTATAGACCTGGGTTGTATACCGTCTTCATGTTCAGTGCCATTATTTATAGACCTGGGTTGTATATTGTCTTCATGTTCAGTGCCATTATTTATAGACCTGGGTTGTATATTGTCTTCATGTTCAGTGCCATTATTTATAGACCTGGGTTGTATACCGTCTTCATGTTCAGTGCCATTATTTATAGACCTGGGTTGTATATTGTCTTCATGTTCAGTGCCATTATTTATAGATCTGGGTCCTATGTTGTCTTCATGTTCAATGCCATTATTTAAATCAAACCTGGATTCTATTTTGCTCTCCTGGACAGTACCACTGTTAAGATTAAACTTGGAATCCACATGGCATCCCTGTACAGTGTCATTATTTAGAGACTCAATTTCTCTGTCCTGGTTTTCTACAGCTTCTGTAACAGTTTCATATGGATCACATATTTCCTTCATTAATGATTTCCAACACAGCCAAGTATTCTCTTCCATTAATGGAGATTTTTTACTATCACCTTGTAGTGCTGGGATGTCTGTAGCATATTTACAAGATACGCTGTTTATGTTCACACCACCCGAAACTTCAGCAAACTGTGTGCCCATGCAGGCAGTTCTCCCCTCCAATTTATCATGTGATTCAACCACTACATCACCCACAGGACAGGAAACAAAAGCCGTGACAATATTTGGAGATAATACTTCCACAGTTTCTCTCAAGTCACTAATTTCTATCAAATCTGTCACTTTCTGGAAACTACTTCTTTCATCTCTGTCCTGACTCAAGCTTTGTGTAGCCTTGGAGCTTAGGCGTGAGCAAGGATTTATACAATTGCTCTTTTCGTGTTCAGATTTGTTAATATTGAAAAGCATGCTCTCATATATTTCCCTGAGAGAAACTATAGAAGCCAATTGATGTGATAGATCACCTGTTTGAAAATGTGGATCCAACTCTGCCATGGATCCAGATTTTGTGGGCGAAATAAACTGTGGCATTATTATTTCATCTGGCTCACTGAGCATCAGTTTAGCATCAACCTGTTGGACTACTTCTTCAACAGCCATATTTTGCTCCTGCTGAGAAATCTGATCTCTGTTTTCATATGGAATTTGTTCTTTATTAAGGTCATCAAAAGTCTGTAGTGCATTGAAACTTCTCCTGGCTGCATACCGATGAGCAACCGAGATTGTCAAAGTTTCAGTAGGCAGATTTTTATCATTTCCATCCAACCCAATAATTTCAGATTGCACACAATTATTATTTAGATTATTAACGCTCTTGCTTAACATCACACCAAACATTCCATCTGATATAAACCTAGGTTTTGTGGCATCTTGTCTTGTCAAACAGTTCCCAGACATTTTGATTTTTTTATATTTTGTATCCAATGTGCTGTCACTAAGAAATCTGGTAATATTTTGGCCACTGCTAAAAGAGGGTTGCAAGCTGGCAATAGGTGAATCTCTAAATACCATAGAGCATTCTTGCATCCAAGGTTTTTTAGAAGGTGTGAGCTGTCGTCTACGAGGAGAAGTAAACATACCACTAGGCATTGGTCTACGGATGACGACCGCTTGAGGTCGGGTGTCAGATATCTTTTCTTTTTTAGTTGGGGTTCTTTCTTGTCTGGATATCAAATCAGTGTCAGTGACTGTTATACTATCCTTCATCATGGACATTTCTGGTGCGCTGGGATCAGGTATATTCAGGCAGACATTTGGTGATGGTAAATTTGTTTTCTCTGTCGTCAGGGGAGATAAAGGCTCTATCATCATTAGGTTGTCTGTAGTACAACTGAAATATAAATGACAACCATGTGACTTAAGTGTATATGTTAATAATTGACTACAGGTGATAATGTAACTTCATTATTTTCCCTTACTTTCACTTATCAGGTAGCACAATGCCGCAAAATTATTTTTCTTAGAATTCATTCAGTTGAAAATAAAAGAGGCACAAATTACATAAAGTAAAATCAGTCATTTTAAAACATGTTTAACTCTTTCCGGACTATTATCCGACGCCTCGGTTCTACAAAACTGATCATTTCCAACCTTCACCAACACGTCAGTTATTTCAGGTGTTGCTGAATATTTGATTCGTGTTCACTGATTTTCTTTTTTATTTCAACCAATACTTGATTTTCGGAAGTAGGAGAGTTCTCACTTTCACTTTCTGCTGATACCCGTGTGGTCTTAGTTTCGAACGTTGAAAAATTTGTAATTTATATTCATTGTTTATTTTTCAAATTTTTGTCACATAATGACCACGCCCACTGTTGATTTGAAAGTCGCATTGACAACACTTCTTGCAGTCAACCAAAATGATATAGTACAGAACAAGCTAGATCTATGTTCGAAACCTTGTTATTGAGTGATTCAGAAATAGAGTATTCATAGTATTTAGACTTGGACAATAATTTTGTTGTGATAATGGGTCAGAATATTGGTAAAAGTTATGATAAAAAGGTAAGACGATCTGACTTAGGTTTAGCTTGTGGATGCCGTCTATTCCAGCACTATAAGTGTCTCAAAGGAATCGAGTGGTAGTTATTCTGATAACGAAACTAGTACTTTGGACACATATCACACAAAATAAGTCCAGTTGTGTAAATAAAAATAATAAACTTGACTTGTAAGTAATATTGTTCTGACGTCACATAAATTTATAATATTTTTCATTCTGGGATCATTTACAAAAATGTACATAATTTCGTTATTTGTAGACATAAATTAATCAAATCAACTGTATTTTGGAGGAATTTGGATTATGTTGTGTAATATTTCAAGACAAATGGATAGCAACACATATAAACATGGAAAAGGGTAAGTGAATTACAATATTTTAAATTAAAAATGACCTACTTTGAATATTTTATATTTTAAAAAATATTTTATTCCTTTAAATAATCACATATCATAAATATATTGCTATTTTCATTTTCTGTATCCATTTCCCTTTCCAGTGATGTATAACACATGCCACATTTATTGAAATTATTGTATGAAGTAGTCAAATGAAAAAGGTATATGGTAAAATTTCTGGAAACAGGAAAATTAACCTGGTCCAAATCTAAAAATTCCTGTTTCCTTCCTGTTCTGATCATGACAGAGTTAACTCATGCAATTTATTTTCATTTTTACTATTTTACCCTCAGTAATAAATAAGGGCCAGTTAAACTTACTATTAGAGAACAAGTCACACAAAGAAAATGATGACTAAGTTAGCTTAGTGGGGTTTGGAGATATAGTTTCTCTAATTAACTGCACAAATTCAGTCACAAATATCTTTATATTATCCCAAAAATGGCCGCTGCCCTGGTAGTATTAATAGGAAAAAATCTCCCCAAAATGTTAAAATTCTCGATGATAAAAATTAGAGTTCTTCTGAAGTCAGAGGATATCTGACTCACCTCTATGGTGAGGGATACCTAAGAACATGGTGTGAACAAAATTTTAAAGTGATATTCAGGCAAAATTCAGTGTCTCCGGACTTTGCTAGAAATATTAAGCTGATGAACGCAAATAAACAACAACTAGTATCATGCGGTTCAAATTATAACAACAAATCATACATTAGAATTGTTGGCAGACTTTGGTTATATTATAGAACTATAAAAAGAATAAAAACTATCAACTACATTATCGCATTTCCACTTCTTGGGTCTATAGTGCTCTTCACAGGAGAATGGACTAGGATTAATGGCCTTGAGCTCAGTGCAGCTGCCAGTTAGTGTTTGAATGGAGGATTATAATTAATCCTAACATAAAAAAATCTTTCACCCTAAGGTAAATTGAACCAAATCCCCTTAAAAAGTCGAATCCAGCCAGATGCTACCTTACAAAAGTTATTCAATGTAAATTCTTATTGTTATAACTGTTTAGTATAAAAGTACCTGCTCACTGAGGTGTCCCCTTGCATTCGTACACAGTGCTTCAGTAGAACAGATTGAAGAAAGCTAACAGTAGATGGCACTTGATTAATGAGAGCATCCAAACTTTCATAGTTGGATTTTTGCCGTGCAAAAGCTCTGTGCTCTTCCCCATTAATATGCTGTAAATAGAGAAGGTTAAAATTTCATTCTTCTTATAACAAACTTACATTTGAAAGATGATTTACCAATAACCTTATTACTCTACCACACTCACACAAATTTTATCTATGGGTTTCCATGAACTAATTAAATGCAATATTAACACATTTCTCATTTGTAATACCGTACCAGCGACGGTACACCTCCTGTAATATTTAGCACAAGTACCAGACCTTCTATCAGTTCCCCATAACACTTCATATGTCATATTGATTGTGTACAACAAATTCTATATGGCTAGTGGTTTACTTTTACTAGGAGTTTACAATGTGTGACCAATGCTGGGAAAGTTATATAACATTCAATCAATAAATGTGCTTTCTTCTTGTCGGGGCATACTGTCTTTGTTATGTGGCTGCTCACTATTGATAGCATTACCATACGCTGTGAGTATGAAACAGGGTATAGAGGGGGTATGGTGGAAACAGGCTATAGCAATAGTAAGTTTGAAACAGGAGATAGCAGCGATAGGAAATTAGTGAGTGAAGGGCAAGATGTAAACAAAGGGGGGATAATTAGGAAGGAGAGCTGATAGGTGTTCAAGTGCTCGAGAAAATAGTGAACACGAGTCAGTCAGAGGGAGCTGAGAAAATCTCGTGAAATTAAGGGAGTGCGCATGTGACTAGTGAGTTGTCAGGAGTGCGCAAGACAAGAGTAGTCTGAGAGAGTTGGTCGAGACGGTAGGTAGACAGTGAGCCTGCTGGTCTTCATAGGAACTAGTCATAAAATTTGTGTAATAGTACAAGTAGTGTGTAGCCTAAGTAAGGGTAACGAAACAGTAATTCTTAGGGTAGACAGCCCAGTGAGATGTCTACCAGAAGTGCACGAAATATAAGCAGTGTAAATGAGCTTTTGCAAGTACAAGAAATGCTAGATTCAGAGCGTTTCAGTGATTTGTTCGACAGTGAGATCAATACTCACGTCAGCTAAATGTGTTGTTGTTGGCTGAGCTTTTGCAAGTACAAGAAATGCTAGATACAGAGCGTTTCAGTGATTTGTTAGACAGTGAGATCAATACTCACGTCAGCTACATGTGTTCTTATTAGCGGAGCTTCACAAGTACAAGAAATGCTATGTCCAGAGCGTTTCAGTGATGTTAGACAGTGAGATCAATACTCACGTCAGCTACATGTGTTCTTATTAGCGGAGCTTTTGCAAGTACGAGAAATACTAGCTTCAGAGCATTCAGTGATGTTAGACAGTGGGATCACTAATCAAGTCTGCTAAATGTGTTATTATTGGCTGAGTTTTGTAAACTACAAGGAAGGTGAGAGCAACATCGTTTCTTGATATAATTATACATTGAGCTCACCACTCAAGTTAGCCAAATGTGTGTTATGTACTGAACTTTGTAAACTACAAGAAAGGTGAGATCAAGAGCGTTTCTTTGATCTAATTATACATGGAGTTCACTATGCAAGTCAGCCACGGGTGTGTTATTAATTGAACTGTTAAAATTGTCCATTGATGTGTGGCACGGGGAACGCGCCACCCAATTCCGGTAGTTGTCCTGTGGTCATCTGAACTTTGTTATTTATCTGGAACGTGAACGAAAGTGTTTGCAGTGTATGGTGTATGATAAGCCCACGAATTTAGATTGGTGGAAGTCAATGTCAATGTGTTCCCTCGAAACTCGAGGGCATGTACTGTGAATGAAATAAAGGCTGAACATTTATGTTATCAAACAGTTGTTGTTGAGTCTATCGAATCAGTCCAGCTGTATCCTTGTCTGGCGGCGAACTAACTGATGGGGTCAGAGCGGTAACCACAAGATACAGCGCGAAGTACAAAAGAACCACAGAGATCACGGGGTAATATCACGACGACACGGCAAGGCGATCAGCGATCACGGATTTCAATTACTTCAGAAGGGGGCATAATAATCCCCCTCTACAAGTAGACATGTTTCAACCCATGATCTACTATTGTCTAATCATCTAACACAAATGTTGCCATCTACATAATCTCAAAGGTGTTTTCACCAAATGGTTACAACATAGTAATTCCTATTGTTGTAAAGGGGAACAAAAGGATAGTAGTGAATGTGTAAGGTTGTTGAGTGACCAATACAGTTAAAAATATCGCTAGATGGACAAAAGGGTCAATGTCACACAAGGAGGGAAGAACAGTTTAAAGAATGGGATTACAGTGTGCAGACAAGCCTAGAAAAAGAGAACAAAGGATAGTGACATTGGTAAGGCCGGAAGGGAACATAGCAACACATATTTAAGAGATGGATGAGTGACTGATTCATTTAAAAATATCGACAGACAGACCAAAGGTCAATGTCATCAGTATCGCGAGAAAAGTAGGGTCTAGAAACTTCGAAGCTTGAGTACAGTGAGCGATGACATGTTTTCAGGAGTGTGAGATAAGGGTCAAAGATTAAATCAATGTGGTGAAATTGGATTGGTTGTGAGAAGGGCTATTTAAACTTGTGCACATACAAAAGAGAGGACTACTGCCCATATGAGAGGACTGCTACGACTAACCCTCCTACTACCACTATTTCGAAGGTTACGAGAACTAAGAGAGAACCAGACATTAGGGTGCGGAATGCTCAGATACTCAGCAGTCAGTCAAGTCAATCAGAGGAGTCATAGAGAGAAGGGCGCTAAGCTTAGACATTAGAGTGAGCGGAATGTTCAGATATTCAGAAGTCAATCAGATGAGTCACAGAGAGAAGGGCATTAAGCAGACATTAGAATGGGCAGAATGCTCAGATATTAAACAGTCAATCAGATGAGTCATAGAGAGAAGGGCATTAAGCCCAGACAGAGTGGAACGCTCAGAAACTTAGATAGATGCAGGAAGAATACTAAGCTAATAGGGAGCAATCAGAAGAAGGTTCAGACAATTACTCGGAAGGGAATAATCCGTGCGACATTATGTACTTGCTGGCAGGCAAGATAGTACATTCGTCTTAGAATGGAGACATTAGAGATTCTGGTGAACTATGACATTAGAAATGCTCGTGAACTGTAATGATATGTGTTGCAATAGCTTGGTGACACTATTTAAACTAGAATTACTGAAGCAAATACAAAATTCTTTAATTTATTGCAGCTGCTGTGCCTTTAAACTCTTCTGTAGCTGAAACCCTAGACAAAGCTGTCACCTCATATAAAAAGACTGAGTTTGGCTCATTTGCATTAAATAGAATGATTCAGTTGTGAGAAAAAATGCTAGTGATGAACTGTAGGTATTCAATGAGAACAAACAAGTATTTAATGCAGAGATCACAAAGGTACAGACAGACAATATGGAGGTCCAGACACCTGCGCTGTAACTCCATCAGTAATTTATATCTAACCACTTGCATCAGGACTAGTACAAGTAACAGCTATCAAAATCCTACTCAAGGTGCTTGGCAGGAGGGTAGTGAGCTGAGGAAAATTAACCAGCACTTTAAAGTGGTGTACTGGTGTCAGATGTGTTGGGCCAAAAAGCCCGCTGATAACTACAACACAATCCATCCATGCACAAATAATGTACTTTTAAGGGCAGACAATAAAGGGGAGTGGTTATTGTGTGAAAGCAAGAGAGGGAGAATGTAGAACACAAACTATAGCAGCCTTGGCAAAACAAATGAGGAGAGATAACAAACATTATGGCCACATCTAACTAAAGTTAATCTGCTGCATCATACAATCATCTTCTTTTCAGCTTGCAAAACATGGGCCCTGCTACAAAGGTAATATTACAAGATTATAAAAAAACAAAAAAACTTTAAATGAAATGCCATCTCAAGATCATATCTTATATTGAGATTACATGCTCAAAAAAAGTAACCAAACACAGAATCAAGAGATCTTGACCTGCATAATGATATCATCATAGCGAAGAAATAAAAACTAACATAATTTAAATAGCTATCATACAGGCAACTATGAGAAAGGTAAGACAACGGCAACCAGAGGAAGAAGAGAAATCATATCAAGGAAGGGATCTGTCTTGAGGTCACCGATCAGTGAGAAAGAGAGAATACTAGAAGAGAACAGCTGTGTCTATTAACACATTCTGTGCCAGAAGTTATAAAACGCAGCTCTTGTTACCAACACAAAAACCCAGGAGGCAATTTTTCCGGCTTTTAATTTATTGATGTTTCTGACTTTTCCAACTTCCAAAGAAAATAGTTCAAACAAACTGCCTGTCTTAAATCAATTTTTCTTTATTTTTGTGTGTGCTATTTTAACCTTAGATTACGATACCGATCTGTAACTCTCCCAGTTAGTAAAAACTACTACCACTTAAATGGAACATTAGGTGTTCTTAAAAAAAAAAAAAAAGTAATTTCTCTGAACTCTGACAAAGTGCCATGTGTTCACACAAGGCAAAACATGGTGGCTTGAAATTCCTGGCTCTGGTTGATTTTATGACCTGAGTTTCACCTCATGGATCAGACGTGTCACGATGTCTATCAGTAGATACTCACCTCATTCATGTTCTGAAACTTCACTCCACAACAATCACAATAGCCTTGCTGCTTATTAATGGCCAGACTTTTTCTAAAATGGCAGTTTAAAATGTGTCTTGCATCTCCTGTAGTAGTTATTGGCACACCAACAAATTCCGCTGCTAGAGGTTTCTCAGCTGGTCTGGAAACAAAAATTTACAATTTCATTTGCGGCTCCAACTATCTCTTACCCATTGAAACTAACATTGCTATTTCAATTTGAACATGGCAGATGGCGGTTACTTTGATTCACCATGTGATTGTGTATGTGTGTGAACTGTGTGTTTCTAAATGCTGGCCCACTGTTTTTAAGGCTGACTACTTAACAGAACAATAGTTCACATCCACAAATGTGTTTGTTAGTTTGGTGAGAGGTCTCTAAGACAAGTTATATATGATTATGATTGTGAGATATGATCTGAACAGGACAGTGCCAACATTGTTACTAATATCATAAGAAGATTGAAAGACTGGTGGTTGTGGCCACTGTGAGGAGCCTTCGTTGCTTGTGGTACTCAATCTGATGTTGGTTGGGGTGTGTACAAAAAGAATGTTTGAAGAAGTAATAAAGAACTCACAACCACCACAAAATGAGGACAACCAAACACTTTGTAATGGCTAATGGGAAAGGTGGTGGAGCAGATATGAAAATGTCCTGACTACAGTAATGTCATCTCATGAAAACAATGAGCCAAAGCTAAAATTCAGATCCTTCAAGTGGGATCACAAGATATGTGATAGTCTAGGTCCTGAGGAACCATGGTCAACGAGGTAGAAACCAAAATGATTAAGAAGTTAAAGTAAGGAAATAAAGATGAGATCCTAGATGCAAACAAGGCAAGCCAAGACATGTCAACCAAGACAAGTACAGGATGATGGGGCAAGGAGACAAAACCCTACCATGACATGGCTATGGGTAGTGGAATCTGATTGCAAGGGCTTTCCCAAAATGTGCGCGTGAGGAACAAAATCCAGCGCAGCATAAGATTTGACAGGGGATACCGTGTGACAAACTATATGCCATCTTGCCGTACCGAGATGTCTGGGATACCAGCTTGGAGGATAAAAGGAGAGAACAAGCTTTCTCTCACTCTTTTTTGCTAGATTTTTGGGTGAACCGACAAGACATACAAAGGTAATGGCAGATGCAAATTATAGTTAGGAAAATACAAAATAATTTGACAGATGTTAGACAAAACAGCTGTAGATGGAGTCATATATAATAGAATAAGGAAAGTACTAGCCATTATTGAGAGGACAGATGTTTTAACTACTGGCGGTAGCCAACGACCCTCTCCGAGGTAACTGAAAAAGATGACAAAGAACAGAAGCAGAAAGACTTGAGACTACCGAAACAAATAATAAAAGTCTTCACCATTTGTTATAAAACCTAGAGTCTTGTGTTATTAAGTTGATATAAGTTTGACAGAAGAAATCTTCCTGCTTTTGTCTGGTAAGAAGCACAACGAGAGAATGAACAACAGACACCCTGAGACAACCTGAACACGTGCTTGGGCAAGTTGGCTGAAAAAGGTCATTGGACTACAAGTCTAAATGTGACCTCTCCCGGCCACACATAAACTCGTTGAGATGAAAGTGGTCTCCAACTCAAAGCCAACAGCTAGAGTCAGGATCAGCTCATCAAGTCTAACCAAAATTATGTGACTACACTGGAAACAGTTACAAGACTAACCAAATGTATATGATTACACTGGAAACAGTTACAAGACTAACCAAAATTATGTGACTACACTGGAAACAGTTACAAGACTAACCAAATGTATATGACTACACTGGAAACAGTTACAAGACTAACCAAAATTATGTGACTACACTGGAAACAGTTACAAGACTAACCAGACAAGAAAGAATAAAAATGGAAAGGCAAATCAACTACTTAAAATTGGTGCGCTGAAATCAAGTGTGTTGGGATAAAAGTCAAACACTGCAGCTCAGTAAACCATGACACAGATGAATGTGTGTCAATTTTAGTATGAGAAAGGTATAACTGTAAACATGGATATAAAGGAAAAAAAATAATATGACAATGACGTGACTCTCAAGGTTATTCATTCATACATCTTAAGTATTTGAACATTCCAGCTCCAGGCATAATATATTTATCCTTTTTCTTCCCAGCCCCTGCATACAAAACTGTATTTTCTCTATATATTATTACATAAATATGTCAAACAAAAATGGATGGCAAAAGAAGTAACTATAAATAAGGCACTCATGTCTACGGTGGCATGTGAAGCTAATAATTTGGGGTCCAATAGGCGTTACTGGAAACAGAAAAGTTACATGTCTTCAGAATAAATGTTAGACTTTGACAACATCCATTTGTTATATGATGATTTCTAAGTGATGATAAAGAGCATTCCAAAATCTAGGAATATAAATCATGCATACAAGGTAAAGAAACAGACAACATGCATACTGTCTGTCAATTTTTCTGTAAAGTCAATTCTACTAAACAATTAGAAACCCACACATTTTCATTCCACTTTTTCATCACTTGACCTTTTTCATCAGTCTCTGTCTTGGGCCAACTATTCCAGTTTCATCTAGGGTCCACCAATTTCTATTATACCTATGTCTCAAAGAAGTTTATCAGGAATAAATATATAAGCGTATGTAAAACAGATGGACAAAACAGCCTATGACAACCTGCACCATCAAAGCAAAAGACAGCAGAATGGCGCTCCATGGTAGCCAACCTTCATTGTGAAGATGGCACTCAATGATAATGAAATGTAAAACAGTGGACCCAGAAAAATTATGCATAGTACTAGTTCAAGAGAAAAGAACAACCAGTTCCCTGTGGTAGTAATAGATGACTTCCAGAGATTCTATGGACTTAACAGCTGGATTTGAACATGAATAAACTTTGGAAAATGGGAGTGGTAATAGAGTAGTTTGTAGCAGTGAAAGAGGAAGTTGAAAATTGTAATCCATATTTCATTACTTTTCTCAAAACTTTATTTTGTTACTCTTGTTTGTTCTTACCTCATCAATTTTGCTGCCATGATTTCTACATTCAGTATTGAGGTTTTTCCCATTGTGAATTGACTTATGTTAAATGAAAGGAATTCTATGTCATAACCTTTGTCTCTGTGTATGTACACATTTTTGCTGTAGTTTCCTTTTAAGAACTATCATTGTTTCTTGCATCTAGTGGTGATACAACTGAGCCTAATTATCAGCTGAGCACATATAGGCTGTTATATTAGGATCTTTCAGAAGTCTAAATAAGTAATCTTTTTAATTTTAGATATTCATTAAAAGAAAAGTTTATTGTTAACTTATATGATGTCTCAATTAATGTGTCAGCTCAACACTGCATTAAACTTGAAACATACTGTTACATATAATGAGCTATCTCCATTTTAAAGAACACCATAGTCTGTATTTAAAATGCTATACCTGACTTCCTCCTCAGGTTGGGATACAGCTTGTTCCTGTTTTACAATCTCAGGTCCACAATCCACATTAATTTGTGGCAGTGGATTACGAGTAACATGATGCTGTACTTTCACTTTTGCTTCTCCAAATGGGCAAATACCAGGAGGAACTGACAGATTCAGTTTTGGCCATTTCTCAAACTCTAGCTTCACTGGCCTATAATGACGACTCATGTCATCAAACTTAATAAAGGAACCTCTCAGTACTTTTGCTGAAAATATAAAACGTTCATTTACAAACTGTGCCGCACTAAGAAAGTATTTGATAAATCACATTTAAAATAACAAAAACAAAGATAGCTAAAAACCTTATATATAAGCAGGCAGTAACAAACATTTCCAACTCCAATGTTAAATTTATCCAATTATACGGCTATTAAACATGGAGAACAAAAATTACAATCATGAAGATATAGACCTTCATTAACGGATGCTTGCACAGAATAAAAGGATGGAAATGGCAGGACTAAATCACTAACGTAAAATTATAGGAAAGTACCAGTCAAATACCAGTGGACAAAGAGATACAACAAAGACAATAGTGTTGGATACAACACACACTGCTCATCTGAGAGTATTACAAGACAGGCTTTTTTTGGAATCCCCAAGGGAGGAGACAAAGAGGAAGACCAAAATATACTTGGAGAAGGCATGGAATGATCTTAAAAGAATAGAAAGAAACAGGACAGCTTGGAAAGTGTCTGTTGAAGGCCTATGCTTCACAGGGAGCTGAAAAGAAAAAGAATAATAAATAAAAAGAAACAAAAAAATTAGTCAGAGGGCAAAATAATCATTATATGGAAAGAGGAGGTGGAAGTGGACAAGACAAAATAGTAAAAACTAAACACTATAAACACTAAAATTGCATGTATGTAAACTAAAGACTGTAAAAGTTATAAATATTTTTAAAGTAGACTAGCATTCAGACTCAACTGGATATTTCTTTGGATATTTGGTTATGGAAGGCCCAGGTATCACGGCAAACGAATTAAAATCCATAATTGCTCAACCGCCCATGCCAGCGGAATCATCCGAATTAATATCTCATCTCCCAAACAAAGAAAGGTAACTGTAGTCCCCATCGTAGCAGTCTCAGCCCACGCCAAAAGACATAAGGCGAAACCGCACAGAAAGTGAACACAGCCAACTGTTCCCTGTCATACAATATCATCATTCATCGTAAACAATTGGAATATCGAAACATGATCAAAACAGATGAGGCACACAGCTCACGGTGTGCACAGAGCACTTAACTCAGTAGCTCCTGCAACAAACCGGACTTGGATATTACATGACAATCATGGTGACAATTTCACAACTAAACTACCACAACCGGAGCTTTTTTTTTTTCTTCTATCATTTATCAGCACACACACACACCCCCTCGATAAATAATATGCTGAATATTGTTTTTCTTTAAAGATTAATTACATATAAACCCCCAAAATCAAATGGTAAGGGTGTCTCACGAGAATAGAGTCCAATCAGTGTTACAGGACATGCTAAAAATAAAGAACCTTGATTACCTACCGACATCAATGTAGAAGTAGATGAGCCAAATCAATTACAGCAGATAAAAAATAATATACATCCTTACAATTAACAATACTTACATTTTGTTTTGTTTTCCTTCTGTTTTTGTTCAGTCTGTTTTGCTTTATTCTGATGGTGATAATAGAAAAGTACATGTTACTAGATTTAATTCTTTGATGTTAGTTAATCGTCAAATCATCTTCACCACACATCAGACAACTGCAGAAGTGCTTGAATTTCCTCCTCGGTACATCCTTCAAAGTGGAGCAACCCCAGTTATGTGTTGATTTACCAGTCATCTTTGGATCCCTTGTAGTGCTTTTGACTGGCATCACTCCCTTCAATGTGATATTCTCTTACAGTCTATTCTAGGTTGCAGACTCACATTCCTTGCCCAAATCACTCACTCATCCTGCCTTCTTGACAACATTAAGAATGTCAACTCATCAAATCACATAGTAGGCTCACCTGGATAAAAAAAAAAGCCTGTCTCTCAAGCCAAGTCATTGCCTCATTTACTACCACAGTCTCCATCATCATACTACTTGTAGTCAAGGCAAGCATGCCAGTCTTGCTTGACAATCCGCTCCCCCCAAGCTGCAAAGACACACTAGCACCATCTATGCAGAAAAACAGACCCACCAGTGTATATGACTGCTTCACCCTCTGAAGAATTCTCAAAAATCAAATCCAGTATTACTGTTTTCACTGTCACTGGGTTTTGTGACTCATTCAAATATGGAGAATGTTTTCTGCACTCTCTATTCAGTACTTCTTGAAATATGTCACGATAGTGGTAACTGCTGGAATGGCTATCACACATTTTGATTATGAAGCCTTAAAAACAATTTATTAGGTTTGCAAGTAATGTTCCTTCAAACTGCAGCGTGATAAAACTCTAATTTCAGTTTCCTATTAATTGACATACAAAATAATTATGCAGTTGCTCAAAACAAATATGGCTTGATAAATGCATTGTTAAAAATATAACTGAGCAGCTTAAATCATAGGATTTCATTTTATTCTTGTATAGCAAGTGTATAATGGTGCAATTTACTATTCACTTTAAATTGGCAAAATTAAAATTCCTCATTCAAAATAACATCATATTTTATGGCACCCTTTATTCCTTATGTTAACCCCAGTGGCTAGTGCACTCGCTTCCTGATCAGAAGGGTCTGGGTTCAATTTTCAGAAGTGATGGATTTTTTTTTTTGGACAAACAATGTCCTGGAGGTCACTCATCCTCTAAAAGTGGGCATCAGATTTATTTGGGAAGTAAAGGCGGCCTGGGTTGATACTAACCACATCAATAAAAATGTGCCATTGGTCATGGAAAAATATGGTCACTAACGCCATATTTCTCATATGTCTAGCAAGGCATGGAGGAAACCTTCACTTTAGTTCCTTATAACCAACCTTTTAGTCACTATTTATTTCTGTGAACACTCCATACTTTAATAACAATTTCTCCATCATCTTTGGCAGGTTTCAACATTAAATTTACAGAAATGTCTGTTTTATTTGTAACGTATCAAAACATAAAACACTCACCTCTTTTATATCTTTAACTTTAAAACATTTCAACTTCTTCACCTCCTTTTCAAGCCACTTGCTTGCAGCTGTAAAAGCAATGAGGAAAAGTTGTTTCACATGTTTTTGTCTGTCTCCCTCCATTACTCTGACTGTAAACAATCTCATATAATGTGGACAAAATTTCAAGATCAAGTAACCATTTGAGTACATGTGTGTGATAGTCAAGCATGTCCACACAACAGGCCAACCCTTGACCTGTCTTTGCAGTGTGGATCGTGAACCCACTTACATGGACCCCGTTGAAGAAACATGTGTAAATGTGGTATCCTTTTTGTTTTAAAATCTACAGTATGAAACACTTTCTATAGAACTTTGCAACAAGAAGCAATGTGATTATTACAAGAGGATGATATAAGTTTCTGCCAGTTAGCTTCTCTACATTCTAAAATGGTTGACACAAATAAGTCATTACTTCCAAATGATGGCCTCCTGTGCAATCTAAACCTGAAGGCTTGTGAAACATCCTGATTGAATAAACTATCAACTTATGTTAGCTCAAACTGTTATCCTCTACCACAATATCATGCTAATGGGGTCTGAAGTGAGGATTTACTGAGAATCTGGAAACTACATATCCATATATTTCACTTTTGATGGAAGAAAGAAAAATCTCAACCTAAGTAGGAATTAAACTGTCACGGACTGAACTTTTTAGATTAAACTGTCACGGACTGAACTTTTTAGATTAAACTGTCACGCACTGAACTTTTTAGATTAAACTGTCACACACTGAATTTTTTAGATTAATTAAACTGTTGTGAGCTGAAATGTTATAATTCCCATTTATTTTTTAATTTTCCTTTTCTCTAGCAAGTGCAATGAGCATTTAAACTGTCACACACTGAACATTTTAGCTGAACTGTCACACACGTAACTTTTTAGCTGAACTGTCACACATGTAACTTTTTAGCTGAACTGTCACACACTTAACTCTTTAGTTGAACTGTCACACACTTAACTTATTTTTAGTTGAACTGTCACACATTTAGTTTTTTAGTTGAACTGTATGTACTCAACTTCCCCATGTGGCTACTGGGGCCTAACCATGGTCCAGGGAGAAAAGAATAGACAAACTTAGCACCTGCCACACATATTAAGAAGCAACTAAGAAAGTTGTGAACAAGGTTTTTAATTGGTGCTGCGGAATACATGCACCTTAACTGAAGCTATTCTCAGTTCTTATGCTAGTGTGTGTCGGACACGTTTAATACTGTGGAATGAGCTGAGGAGGGGATCTGATCACTATGGAGTAGTCCATTGTATAATGATGATTTGCTGACAAAACAAATGAGTTACGTGCAGTCAACAAAGAGTGGACAGGCTAGGGTTTTCAACTCACTCCTACACAAGAAACCCTTGACTTCATCAAGAATTGGACCTATGTCCAATTAATTACAGATACAACTCACTTGGCCATGTTACCTATAAACTACCAAAGGTGGAGACTCACTCTCACCAAGGGAATTATTACTTTGTACTTCTTCAGGTATTGCTTTGCATTTGGACACTTTACACTAAAAATGTAGCATGATAAACTGCAGCACAAATGGCTTATGTCTTCATAAGGAAAAGCAAAAAAAAAAAAATTAATAAATAAATAAAGTGTTAATTTACAATCATCAATAACAAAAATAGAGTAACATAAAACAAACTGAAGGACTCATGACCACAAGAACTCATTACCTTCAATTGAGATCACTTTAATCCCCATTTTCTCAGCACTGGCAACAACCGTACTAGCCTAATATATATAATAAAGAAAATATCACTTATACAAATAGAAAACATAACACCATATAATAAATGAATTTGAATAATAACAAAATAGTACCAGATTATGAACAGTAAAGAAATGTGAAGACAAATTTGCTATGAATAAGTCAGTTCTATTAAAGCTATGTTCAAAAGTATCAACATTTTAAAGACAAATTAATATACTGCATAAACAATGTGTCTTACGTATTAATTTGTTAAAATCAATTTTGTTTTCAGTTACTCTCCAATGTATTACAGCATCACTATGTATTACTGTACATAATTAAATTGTTCATTTTTATACATAAGAATACATCAAGCTTAACAGTCATGTTCACAAACACACATGTACTAAATTAACAACTGGATGAAATGAGTGATTTTCAACATCTGTGAATGAAGAAAAACATTAAGGGTAATTCCTTCTTGCACTCCTAGGGGGTTGCACATACTCCATGTCGAATGTAACTATTTTAAAATATATCATCACCAACTTAATAACACTAAATTGTGAGTGAGTAGAGATTGTGCCTGATAATCTAACAGATGCTCTATTTTACCTACATAAAAACACTGCAAATAAATGATCTAACAAATCAAACAGATTGCTGACCTTATTTTTGGCACAAGCAATCTGAGCAAGGGCTTTCCCTCTGGACACCTAGAAAAAATAGAACATTACTTATGTTAATTAAGTAACACATGATTTACCATCTAAGACACTCACATTACTGTTCTTTACTTCACTTGAGTTTAATGTGTTTTAATAGTCCATCTGACCATGTCTCCTAACATTTCATTCAAAGCTGAAATTATCTAATTCACCTTGCCTTTTAAGATATATCCCCCTACCTTAAAAATACTTTTTTGCCTTCAAATTAACAAAAGCTGTCTAAAGATACTAGTTAATTGGCACATCAAATGTTGATCTCAGGTCAAATATTTCCATGAGCTTAGTTGACGAAGCTCGGTGATGGCAAGTCATGCTAAGCCGTTCTTAATGGTCAGAATTAGTCAATCTAAACCACAGTAAACTATTGTTCACGTTGTTAACCATTCTTTCTTGTATATAAACAATGCCTTATCACAGTCTTGGCCTTATGCTTAACAATAAGAAAGTCTTACAAATAACTGTTTATAAACTTCCATTGGCCCATCTCATCACAAATATTTTGTGTGCTTAAACAACAATTTATCAGCAAATTTGCCTGGAATGTTTTTAGAGGCTAATAGTCTTAGCATGTTTATCTATCACTAAGTCACTGGACGAAAGAGTTTGACAGGTTTACGGGTTGAACCTGCCAATTACTTTATGTGTTTTCCTTGTTTAGTACAGCTCACTTATGTATCTGCATTATTTATGTTTGTCTTGCCTGGGACCTTCCTCCCATAAATAAATGCATAATTATTTTCACCCTGGACAATAAAAACCCTTACAAACATAACAAATTAAGAATGTTAAAATATTTTAACTAACATGTATTTCCAGGCTGAAATATTTAAATAGCACATGCTGGCTGGCTAGGTGGCTGAGTGGTTAGTGTACCAGCTTTCTGATCAGAAGGATCCAGGTTCAAATCCCAGAAGTGGATTTTTTTTTCAGACCAACAAGGCTCCAGGTTCACCCAGCCTCTACAAATAGGTACCAGAGCATTTTCTGGGAAAGATGGCCTGACTTGATACAGACCACATCACTCATTTGCTATAGTGATGGAACAATATGGTCGCTAACACCATATTCCCCATACATCCAAAAGGTGTATTACTTTTATTTTACATGTTGGTAGAGGGAACCTTTACTTTGAGTTATTCGTGGGTCATAATCATCGCACACCGAACATGTCTATAGGTGCTCAGATACCCTCCTCAGCATGTCCCGCAGCATCCAGTGACTGATGACTACAGTGCTGTGTTAGTTGATAAGTCCTCTTATATGCCCACTAAGTCTCTCGTTTCTGATTGTAAGTAAAATAAAGTACCCCTGTCACGCCAAGTGGCGTATAGGGAAATATGGTGTTAGTGACCCTATATTTTACAGACCTTCAGCACATGATTTTTGGGGTAATGTGGTCAGTATTACGCCCGTGCTGCTTTACTTTCACATAAAAAAATCTGGTACCCATTTAAGGCTGGGTGAACCCGGAAACCGTCGGTTGGGATCGAACCTACCCCTTGTCCGTGTTAATCCAGTTCACTAACCACTGAGCGATCGCGGCTCCCAAAAGTAAAGTACCACCTTCACGCCAAGTGGCGTATAGGGAAATATGGTGTTAGTGACCCTATATTTTACAGACCTTCAGCACATGATTTTTGGGGTAATGTGGTCAGTATTACGCCCGTGCTGCTTTACTTTCCCAGAAAAAAATCCGGTACCCATTTACGGCTGGGTGAACCCGGAAACCGTCGGTTGGGATCAAACCCTACCCCTTGTCCGTGGTAGTCCAGTTCACTAACCACTGGGCTATCGTGGCCCCCGTTTCTGATTGTGCCCATTTTAAATTCTATCTCTTTCATCTGAAGGAGTGATTAGTGACCATTACTTTACCTGCTGTTAATGAATGTGTTATTTATAAGGTAAAATAAACTATTAACTTCACAACTAACCATATATTTGAATCAAGTAATTAAACATTAATTTTGAACTGATACACACAATTTAAACTAACCACCAGTTGCATGAATAACACATTATGATAGACACTTCATTACCACAGTTGTTCTGGATTCTGGCTGCCCACTTGGGGATGGTCCACAATTGAAAGGACTTGAAATATTTGATGGACTGTGAGGGTTTTCCACTCTACTGTTTGGTCTATCATCTACCTTGGATGGTCCTGAGCTTGATATTACATAGTTCACTTCACAACTGAGGAATTTGTCCACTCTCTAAAGAAAAATTAATTTTTAAACAATATATATTTTATGTTACTATTAAAAAACATAAATATTAAATGACCATACATTAACCTTAGATTACGATACCTATCTGTAACTCTCCCAGTTACAATACCGCAGTAAAAATTACTACCATTTAAATGTAACATTAGGTGCTCTAAAAATAGTAATTTCTCTAAACTTTTGACACAGTCCCGTGTGTTCACACTAGGCAAAACACAGGGACTCGAAATTCCTGGCTCAGATTGATTTATGACCTGAGTTTCACCTCATGGATCGGATGTGTTACAATGTCTATTGGGTCGCCGTAATTCTGTCAGTAAGTTCGGCAACAGCATAGCATTATTCACTGTGTTTCCTGAGTCACAAATGGTTGTTTATGTCTGCCAGCAACTGAGGAAATTTCCCTGAAAATCCAACATATCTTGGCGTCACCATAGATCGCAGAATGACATGGATAAATCAAATAGACAAAGCAAAATGAGCCAGAAAAAGAACAGATATTATGAAGAAATTAGCAGGAATGGAATGGGAAGCAGACAGCAATATCTTGAAAAGACTATGCACAGGAAGAGTAAGACTAGTCTGAAGTCACAGCCTGGGCAACATAAAAGCTTTCAATCACAACTTAGCAAAATTAACAGAACACAAAACCAGGCTCCTCATTTCACAGAGGAGGAGATGTATTCTTGGGGCTGAATAACTATGAAGAGATTACCAAATCAATAGCTACTGGGAAATTCTCAAACAGCAGAAACTGAAGCCCTCGAAGAAGCTGCAAAACTGGATTTCCAACATAAAAATAACATGCACAAGAAATTGGTGATACTGACCAACTCATTGTCAGTTCTAACAGCTCTAAAAACCACCAAGAACAGGGTGTTAGAGGACCTGAGAACAACCCCTAGACCAATTGTGCAATAACTTCCAGAGAGTGGTCATCCAATGGATACCATCACACTGTAACATACAAGGAAATGAATGTGCAGACAAACTAGTTAAGGAGGGAGATAAACATGAGAGAACCATCTGGCCAGCTACGATGTAGTCAAATCCATCATCAAAGGCCAGTATCATGAAAAATGGAAACAAGAACACCCAAAGTATAACGAGAGAGACGGATACCTCCAACTACCAAAGAGGGATCAAGTCATCATACTTTACCAATGCACTGGCCACAACAGAAAGAGAAACCACATGTTCAAACTCAAAATAGGAACTACCAGCCAATGCCACTTTACCCTAGATAACATGACAACAAAACATGTTCTACAGGATTGCCCCCAGTACACAGGTCTGATGAGGACAACGTGGCCCACACCCACGTCCCTGGAAGAGAAATTCTATGCGGCAACCGAATCACTGAAACAGACAGCTGCCTTCATAAGAGAATCCAAAGTCCTAGTCTGAATGACTAATGATCACAGAAGAAGACGAATGCCTCTCCACAACTTTCTATCTCTACAGCTATTTCTTAGATCTGTTGTTGGCTACCATCCAAACCACTCTTTCAAACTGTCCAGTATCTTTTCTCTTTTTTTTTTCCTGTCTTTTTTCCCCTAAATTTTTCCAGTTTTCACAAATTATATTACATGTTTTCTCTTTACATTATCCAAAAAAAAATTATTGTTTCCTTCTGATGTTAGAAATTAGCTTTCGTTTTGCTTTGGCCTCTTATAGAGCATCCTCATTATTCTTTTACATCCATGGTATTCTTAACATTCTTCTGTAAAAGTACATTTCTCTGGCCTTCAAAGATTCCCTTTTCTGTTGTCATACTGTCCAAGATTCCTGTCCATTCGTCAAGGCTGGCTCCATATAACAACGAAGAACCCTTACTTACTTCCATTAGCAAAAATGAATTGCTTAATATTTGTCTTCTTCTTAGAATGATTCCTGAGCTATTATGCACATCACCTCTGTCATTTATCTACAATCTGAAGTTAACATCATTCCCATGTATTTAATTTCACTGACATTTTAATACTGTTCCATTTACTTTCATTATGCATTTAGATGTCTTCTTTTTTTGTTTTGCAACCATTACTTCTGTCTTTTTGCTGTTGAGTCTACACGTAGAAAAAATAGTTCAAGTATTTGTTACATACAGTCAACATATAAATGGTATTTTGCGTCTTCAGACAGCTGGAAACAGGCAGATGGTTTTCAATAGTAACTGCCAAAAGCAATCTGGTCAAGCAGGTTCTCTCATGTCTGATCTTGCCAATATTGAAATGGTTACTAAAGAATGAACAAGGCAATTTTACATCAAAGTGTATCATCTCTTTTCTCTTGCATCTCTTTTCTTCTCACTTTAACTTCATATCATTTTCAAATGTTACCATGTCACATTTTACATATATTCAATGTTTTAAGATCATCTCCAAGCTTTTCTCAGTTTTACTGACTAATGGAAAATTTAGTCTATGTACCATATTTGACTCAAAGGGACAATAAATACGACAAAATATTAAATACAGACTTCACTGATACAAGATATTCCCTTAAATAATCAAATCTGATTAATATTGGGATTATTAAAATAAAATAAAAAATATCTCTCTCATGATATAAACTAAGCATGTATGACTTATACTCAACTCAAATATTTCATCCACCTTTTATCTTGCATGGATGTGAAAGTTGGAAATCAATTAAAGAAATAGAGAACAAACTAAAGGCATTTGGAAACAAATTTCTAACAAAAATACTCTGCATTCATTAGAATGAATAAGACTAGTGCAGAAATAAGATTATGGTCAAGCAACAAATACTCTCACCAATAATAAGAAAAATAAATTGGTTACGTGATTAGAAGAACTAAAGAATTACAAAACAAAAAAATAATGTCCTACATTCACTCATTACATCGATGTGGTTGAGTTATGTCACTAATTTACGGCAATTTGTGAATGTTGCGCATTTTTAGTCTGACTGATCCGTATCATGCACAGATAGATTTTTAAATACCAAACAATTCTCCTCTGGCAGCAGAAATCTTGGCTTAAACTTTTAGACTGTCAACAGTTCTTTAACATGTGCACAGTGTACGCGAGACATCCTGTTTTTCACCATTAACCGAGAAGACTAGACATAAGATCTTACTACCCAGAGACTAGGAGAGGGTAAAGCCACAAACAAACAATGGATCTAAAGAGAAAAATTCCCACCATCTTTGGCATAATATGAACCCAGAATCTTCAGGGGTGACAACTCTAGTCAGAAGACAATAAATCTCCAGTTTTATAACACAATAAAGCAACTCCAAGTAATAACATAATATACACATGGAGACTTACAGCCCCTAACTTTTTCAACTGCTCTTCCATTAGTTCTGCCTGCTTGCCATGTTTCATATCCATATATACTGCCTTGTTTAATAATGGCAACTGATGTTTCTGGGCCTCAAACTCAAGTTTCCGTCTACTTCTCTGACAAGCACCTGCAGATAACATGCAAACATAGTAAGAGATACATTTATAGACCCAATCTAACTATAATTATTCATTTTTCAAACAGCAGATGACCAAATTAAAAAAATAATCTGTCTCAAAATAACGTGGAGGTAGGTTAAATCCACGGTAAATTCAAAATGCTCTTTCTTTAACAGCTGAGATTAAAAACTCCTACATGAACACCTCACAATGACTGTACTAGACATGCTACCTTTATTCCTCAATTCCAAAAATTAGAAAACTAAGAAACTGGGATAATTGTCAGTTCAATTTTGTTTCTTCTTCTTCTTTCCTTCCTCATTTGCTTTTCACTGTCGACTTTTTTTTTTTTTTTTTTAGAATTAATTATGATAAATGTTCAGCAATAACTGACACATTATTATCTCATCTATGGCAGCCATAAATTGTGTATAGCTGAACAAACAAACACATTTCTGAAATGCATCTGTGCATCTCATATATTATCAATCAATTTATTTATTTTTCTAATTGTTCATCTTTTCATTGAACCAATAACTGCACGCGAAGTGCTTTTGTATATTTCTATTTTTGTATTCAGAAATCACACTTACTAATAATTTGTACTAAGAAGACATAAATATTCTTCTTTTTCTCTCAATGGATGGCTTTAAAAAATTCACTTCTATTGTCAACCTTTACAATGACATTAACTAGGCATAGATGGGCTGTGTTGCAGTTTACAGCAAGGTGTTAATATTTGTGAATATCGATCCAACCCATCTGCCTTCAGTTGACATTTTCAAGTATCAGGTTGCTTTTCTCTACTCCCTTGACTAGATGGTAGTCTGTCTTTTGGGGCGCCATGAAGACATGAGATGAAATCTGGATAGTTCTGGTGCCCTAATTCTGGCGCAAGCAATCAGCTATGATTTACGGCAACTAGGCCCATCATTTTTTTCAACCACATCTGCTCAGTTTTTGTTTCTATATTACATTTTGATACTTCTTGCAATCAATGTTTCTTATGAGCTGAGCAGCCATGCTTTTAAAGCTGAAATGACCTAAGTCACATTGACACAGATTAAACCGTTAATTCTTTCCATACGTTTAGTTTAAACGTAGTGTGCCAAGCCGATTTTGACCCCGTACATTTTGCTGCATAGTGCGCCGCTCTCATTTTGATTAGTGTGTACCATCATCAAACTATATTCTTCTTACATGTCGTATATGATCTTGTATTGTTATGGAAACAGCGCCATAGATTTTAGAGCAGTGATCTCTGCAATATGTGCCATTTTGGCATGCAAGGTTTCTGTTTTTGAGATTGTGGTTCTGCCCTATGTGCCGTCTTCAGCTCGAAAGGACAATAGATAGATAGAGATATGATCTTGGTATTGGTGAAATCTAATACTTTGTTCAATTATCTAAAAATTCATATATATGTTATTGGTTAAATATAAATATGTAGATTGATTCTTAAAACCATAAAAAATGTTGGTCACTGAAATCTCTTCTGCTGCATCGATTAAAAAGCTTCCATACCGAAAGAGTTAATATGGCACAAATGAGGCCCTTCCTACGACAAAAATTCTGGTGTTTCTAACCTACTTTCAGAATTTTCCCCCGCCTTGCCGCTATAAAAACAATTGTTTATATAATACCGCAGACAGTGCTGTGTCTGTTGTTTCAGCTCATCTCACAAATTTGCTAAAATAACAATTGCCACCTAGTCTAGTGTTCATGATTTTTACTTCTACTGTCGCATCGAGCACAAAAATATGTTGCAACTTCAATAACAAAATTAAAACGATCAAAAAAATTACAACCTTTCACTTTTATTCACAGAAATTATTAAAACTGTACTGCTGTATAAACCAATCTAGATTCAAAATTGTAATATGAGAGATTAAATATTGTGAATTAAGTGGAGAGTAATAACAAAATATATAGTCCCTGTGTCATTTTTCCAGCAGTGGCGGTCTAAACAAACATTCCGGTCAGACTTCATAGAAGGGAATTCAGTACTTTACATCACACTGCAAGAAACTAAGATGTTTTAAAGAGCAAGCATTCAGATGTGAGCCACATACATCTAAATGCTGCATTTTTTAACTTACAAAATATGAGTGTTTCAACCACCGTACATTTCCATCACACATTCCTTATATTTATTATGAATTGTAATAAAATATTCAAGTGCTCTTTATCTAAAATATGCTGGATATGCTACCAAAATACAGTTTGAATGATGTGCAGTAATTCTGAATTTTAAAATGTTTGCTTAATTTATCAAAAGTTAAGTTCAGTGATTAGAAAAAAATTGGAAGGAAATATTTCTCATTTCTTGCAATATTTTATACAATTGTTTAAATTATTATTATCTAGAAATTAGGACAATTAATGGCTCTTTATAGCGGTCTCTAGGTGTTATATGAAAAGAAGAGATGCAGATCCATCTTTCTATTAAAGGACAGAAATGATTAAGCTTCAGTGAAGAAACTGTCACACACCCAGACAATATGACCAAACACATTTGGTGAAATTCTGAAGCGACAAAATCTCCCCACTATATATAGATTACAGTCTTCCATTACAAGGTTCTTAAATCTGGCCTAGATTGGTCTTTTTGAAGTTTGCACAAAATTGTTAATTGTTGGCTGGTTCTGTGCAGTCTGTGTGTTATTTTCTTGAATATGTTGGTAGGAATGTAGTAATTAGAATCTAGGAACTAGTAACGCAAAGCATTCTGCATATATGAAGTCTTACACTGATTGAACATTGCCTTATAATGTTTATCAAGGCATTTTTGGATGTTTCATTACCCTGTATATAGATACACCTGCACCTTCTTTCAATTCCAAATGTATGGACTTTGTCCCTCCTTCGGAAATCCTTGAAACGAAGTCGAGAGGGGGATAGTGCGACTGGGTAAAGCACTATCTCCATATTCCGTGCCCAGGCAGAGTAGGCAAAGTGAAATGAGGAAGAAAGCACCAATGTTTAAACTTGGCACATGGAACGTAAGGACCATGTGTCCTGGACTTGCTAAAGCAAACACACCAACAGAAGGGCAAATTAGAACAGCCCTCATAGATAAAGAACTAAATAGACTACATGTCGATATTGCTGCCCTACAAGAAACAAGACTCTCAGACTCTGGCTCTGTAAAGGAAGAAAATTATACTTTTTTCTGGCGGGGTCTAAGTGTCAAAAAGCCACGTCCACACGGAGTAGGCTTCGCTGTACATAACAAACAAATTAACTCCATAACCACGTCCACACGGAGTAGGCTTCGCTGTACATAACAAACAAATTAACTCCATAACCACGTCCACACGGAGTAGGCTTCGCTGTACATAACAAATTAACTCCATAAGCACGCCAAAAGAAGTGTCCAAACGTTCAATGATACTTCAGCTGCATACAAAGAGTGGATTAATAAATATCATTAGTGCCTATGCACCAACGTTGACTGCATCAGACGAAGAGAAAGACAACTTCTACCAAAAACTCCAAATGATCATTGACTCACTTCCAAAAGGTGAGCTATTATATATACTCGGTGATTTCAACGCACGCACAGAATCTCATCAACAATCTTGGCCAACATGCCTAGGCCATCATGGCATTGGAAAAATCAATGAAAATGGCCAGAGACTCCTAGAATTCTGTTCAGATAATCATCTATGTGCAACTAATACCTATTTTAATGTGAAACACAAACATAAAGCAACATGGCGTCATGCTAGAAGCGGTCACTGGCACCAACTAGACCTAGTTCTTACACGTAGGCAGTCTTTAAATAACATCAGAATAACATGAACATATCACAGTGCAGACTGCAATACAGACCACGATCTCGTCATCAGTAAGATCAAAGCTAGATGTAGTCATATTTACAAATCAAGAGAGACTCCAGCAGCCAAGATCAACATCACAGCGACTAAAATCTCATCAAATAAAGACATTTTTAGATCTAAGTTTGAAGAACTTGTAGAAGAAGCAGAAGATTCATCAAGTGTGGATGACAACTGGTACTCTCTGAAAACACACATCTATAATTGCGCTCTATCTACCTATGGCCAAAAACGGTTCTCAAAGAACAACTGGGTCGAAGAAAATGTAGCAAGACTAGACCCACTAATAGCTAATAAGAAAAAGGCACTACTGAACTTCAAAAATAACCCCAATCAAATCACCAAGGATCAGCTTAAACATGCACAAGCCACTCTTCAACGCGAAGCAAGAAGATACTCAAATGAATACTGGAACAATCTATGTTTTGAAATACAGAATGCCTCAGACAGGGGCGACTCAAAAACCATGCATGACAATATAAAAAAGGCCCTTGGACCAAAAATAACCAAATTAGCCCCCCTAAAATCCAAGTTTAGAGAACCTATTACTGACAAGGGACAACAAATGGAAAGATGGGTTGAACACTACTCCAACCTATACCATGATGACAGACCAGCAAACACACTTCTAGCCCAGTCAATACCTAAATATCCTACAATGTCCGAGCTGGATGTTGAGCCTACTATGAACGAACTTGCTGATGCTATAAATGCCCTCTCAAGAGGAAAAGCTGCAGGAAATGACATTCCCACAGATGGACTAAAGGAAAACTTAAACGTACTACTTCCACATCTTTACAAACTGCTAATCAAATGCTGGAGACAAGGAGAAATACCTCATGATATGAGAAATGCCAAGATCGTAACGTTGTACAAAAACAAAGGAGACGGGCGACTGCAATAATTACAGAGGCATTTCTCTCCTTAGCACAGCCGGCAAGGCTTTCGCTAGAGTTATACTTAAACGCCTGCATACGAGGGCTGATCAAAAAGTATCGGTACTTTCTTAATAGGTTCGGAACCAGCGAACAGATTGTATTCAAACTGTACACATATTGACCTTGATATATGTGTAACACTCTGTGCAAGTTGTGTCGTTGTAGCACGTGTGGATTAATCACGGCAGCGCCGTGACGTTAGCCATGTACCACGTGGTCGTCGGATTTTCAATGGCGGAAAATGACGGAAAAAATTGCGCAGAGAATTTGCATTAATTTTTGCCAAAAGCTTGGTGATACTTTCACAGAAACTTATGAAAAGTTATACAAAGTATATGGGGAAGAGTGTATGAATCGTGGGTCTATGGTTATGATCCAGAAACAAAGGTTCAGTCTTCGCAGTGGAAGACCGCAAACTCCCCGAGACCGAAAAAAGCTAGGATGAGTCGCAGCAATGTGAAGACCCTTTTGATCGTTTTCTTCGATTACAAGGGCATTGTTCATCACGAGTATGCCCCTTCTGGTCAGACAGTAAACAAGGAGTATTACATTGAAGTTCTGAGGCGTTTGAGAGATGCTATTCGTCGAAGAAGACCAGATTTGCATGCGTCCGGTCAATGGCAGCTCCACCACGACAACGCACCCGCCCATTCAGCGCAGCTTGTACAGCAGTTTTTGGCCAAACACAACATTCCCCAGGTCAGACAGCCACCTTATTCTCCAGATCTAGCTCCCTGTGACTTTTTCCTATTTCCCAAACTCAAATCCCACTTGAAAGGAAGAAGATTTCAAGATGTGGAGGAGATAAAAGAAAATGCGACGAGGCAGCTTCACACCATCTCAGAAGATGAGTTCCAGGAATGCTTCCGACAATGGAAACAACGTTGGATTAAATGTGTGGCCTCAGAAGGGGACTATTTCGAAGGAGATTAAATTTCAAAACTGTAAGTTGTGTAGTTTTTTTTTTATTGCAAAAGTTCCGATACTTTTTGATCAGCCCTCGTAGACTTGCAGAACGTGTTCTTCCCGGGTCTCAATGTGGCTTCAGAGCCGAGAGATCAACCATAGACATGATTTTCACACTCAGACAACTGCAAGAAAAATGTCGAGAACAAAATATGCCGCCCTATATTGCCTTTGTGGATCTAACAAAGGCCTTCGACTCAGTAAACAGAGATAGGCTCTACAGGGTGTTAGAAGGCATAGGCTGCCCTCCTAAATTACTTAGGCTGATCTTGTCCTTCCATGAAGACATGAATGGTAAAATCTACTTTGATGGGAGTCCATCAGAGAATTTCAAAGACAACAAAGGAGTGAAACAGGGATGTGTCCTCGCCCCCACCCTTTTGGGTTATTTTTTGCTGTCCTCCTAAATTACGCCTTCGAAAACAGCTCAGGAGATATTTACATTTGCACAAGATCAGATGGCTCACTGTTCAACTTAGCACGACTAAGAGCAAAAACCAAAACAAATGTTGCCCTACTTAAATAATTTTTATTTGCTGACGATGCTGCCCTCAGGCAAAAAGACTAAATGTCACATGTGATGTCTCCGCAAAATATTGCACATCAAATGGCAGGACAAAATAACCAACTTAACTGTCCAGCAACATGCTAAGACACAAACAATCATGTCGATGCTCAGATGTCGAAGACTAAGATGGCTGGGGCATGTCCAACAAATGGAAGAAAAGCGCATTCCTAGGCAAGTACTGTATGGTGAACTAATACACGAACTAAGACATAAATATGGCAATTAGTTATATAAAAATATATACACTACTAACACTATATTCCCCATATTTGTTAGGTCATTGAGGGAACCATCCCATACTCAAGCTGTCAATATGTGGTCAAGTAATGGCATCTACAGTGCCGGTAATAGTCAGTAGTGCATTATAATTTTAAATATAATGTACAAACATATATATATTAAATAATTTAAAATGAACTTACGTGCACTGTCGCGTGTCTGACGCATGTTTGCTTTATATTATAATCCTGTCGAAGTGGTACTGATGCTGTTACTCTAAATTTGATGACTGAGTCCTTTCTACTGATCGAATAACAATGCTCTTAGGCTTCATTGTGTCTCCAGCTGAACAGGCAGCAAAAATTGCCTATCCTAGGCAAGATAAGATTTGTTGATAGATAATATCCAATTATAATATCACCTAAAGGTAATAACTTACTACAATAAGACTATAAGAACATTTTTCCAACAAAATAACCTGAACATGCATTTTACTACATATGCTGTCAAATGATAATGCTCCACTTTTGGTTACATAGTATTAATGTGTTATTATTGAGTTATTTTCGGGCCATCATCATTGCACTCCGAAAATGTGTTAATTATTATTCAGTATGAACTTGTTTATTATTCCTAGAGTTTGAAAGAATTAAAGATGTTTTGTTTTTCTTAAAAGCAACTTATAAGACTAATAAGAGACTGTGACATGCCTCACAAAGTGTGGAATAATTATTTTCAATATAACTGTACAGTCATAGTGTACCATACATGGGCACTCAAGAAGAAAAAAACTGGTTAATTGTTAAATAAATAAATGGCCCCATTCTTGATTCTAAAAATCTGCATCTGATACTTAATATCCTTAGTCTATAAAGTTGTCAAATGTAAACTGTTAGGTGTTTTAAGCAATGATAGTAATTTAAGTAATATATGCTTTGACATGATAGTTTTGATTAGTGTTGTGTTTATTTAAATTATTAAAATTATAGTTTTTCGGGCACATCATGTGAAGAGGAAAGTTGGAATACTTGGTTACAACTGGCAAAATAAAAGGAAAGAGAGATCGCGGATGACAAAGAGAGAAAATACTGGATAGCTTGGTGTCATGGCATGGAAAACAGTCAACAACAGAATAAAATTAATTATAATTAAATATTATTATATTAAAATATTATTATTTTAAACATATGTAGTACAGTAGCACTACTATAGCTTGTTTCATAACTGGTGCCCAACTTTTAAAATCGATAGCTTTTTAACCGCTTTTTGTAAGTTATTCAAAATTTGCATGTAAAGTTATAATGATTAGAACCCAACAGGGAATTAATTTCATTTAAAAAAAACATTTGGTTATTATTGTTGCTTATTTGATTTATATAAATTTATAACGACCCATTGATGTAGTCAAAACTTAATGTTTACAGTATTTTAAACTAAAAATAGCAAGTACAAATCCATACACGGTAGTTTCCCCGTGGTTTTTTTGACACAATTAGACACTTGAGAAATTGTGTGTTCCATTTCCGTTCATTCATAGGTGTAGACGTGGAACGGTAACATTTATCATGAGTCTTAAAATGAAATTCTGCAGTTTACAAAACATCGCAATAAAAATGTATGACTATTTTTGCAAAGAGGCTAAACGAGGAAGATTATTTCATTCTTTAGAAAACCCTGAGAATAGGACAAGACACATTTTGGATTTATCTAAACGGTCATTTAATCGCTGGATTCAAGCACGTGACTGTCAATGTTCCAAATATACAAAATCACAAGGAAGAGCAAAAATGTTGGATAATTTCGACAGTGAACTTATTAGAAGTGAAATTCGCAAAATGTTGGGTATGAATGAAACTGTTACAATAAGAAAATTAAAAATTTCGCTGAAAAAGAACAACAGTATTGAAATATCAAAGTCTACATTATGGAGGAATGTGAGAGCTGCAGGCTTTACATTCAGAAAGTATTCCAATGGATGAAACATCATCTGTGAGAAGCCACATATAGTAGTCATGAGAAGCAAGTACTTACGTGAAGTAAAAGAGGTGCGCAAGCAAGGTTATGATATTGTGTACTTGGATGAAACATGGATCAATGCTCACCACACTAACCAAAGGGAATGGCAGTCATCAGATGGAAAGATTAAGAGATTAATACCTAGCAGCAAAGGACAGCGCTTGATAATTGCTCATGCAGGTAGTCGACAACATGGACTAATACAGAATGCAGAGCTCATTTTTCTTTCAAAATCCATAGACAATCGGGATTATCACTCTGAGATGAATGGTCACATATTTAGACATTGGATTTAAAATTCTGTTCTCCCATCACTAGATCGACCATCTTGCCTAATAATGGACAATGCAGCGTACCACAACATTGTTGCACTTGAAGATAAAGTCCCGACGTCATCCAGTACAAAAGATGCTATTAAGATATGGCTCACAAAGGAGCACATACAATTTAATAACATGTACTTAAAACCTGAATTACTATCTCTAGTAAAGCAAAAACAAAGGACAAAGATTTTTCAAATAGATAAGATTATCCAAGAGCACGGTCATATAAGTTTGAGGCTGCCACCTTACCATGCTCATTTAAATCCAATAGAACTAATCTGGGCAAAATTAAAAGGACAAGTGGCAGATGAAAATACAACATTCAAAATATGCGATGTAAAGACTCTTGCTAATCTTGCTTTATTAAATATAGACAAAGATTATTGGGCTAAATGTGAAGACCACGTCTTAAAACAGGAAGAGGAATATTGGAAAAATGATGGTTTGTGGAATGTTCAACCCCAAACAGTTATTAATCTTTTAGACTCGTCTGATTCAGAATGAAAGTATATAGCCCCCACAATGTTGGCCCCTATATTACCTTAAATTAGTTCAACAAACGGTCCTTTTCAGGACCACAACTATGAAAATTGGACATACAGGTCCGTCCTCGAACTGAGAAGACAATAATTCTCCTGGTGTTTTTCCTTATTCAGTTATTTCCCCATTACGGCCACGCCTTTACCTAGTGAAAATTAATCATAGACCAGCAACTACGGTAATTTCTATTATTTAGGGGTTCACAATTTTCAATTTTGACAAACATCAAAGAAATTCGCCGCTTTAAGAAAACTGCAGCTGCAAGATATTTGTTAAATATACATTTAAAGGGTTTTTTGCATTCTAATAACATTTGGAAAATTTCAACAGTATTTAACAAACGGTTTCTGAGCAATAGCGTTTTGAAGTTGGGCAAGTGATTTGAAACGAGCTATAGCAGGTTAACGGTAAAGATGCTACGTTAAGTAGCAGTTATTAATTATTCCACTCTTTAACCAATAACTACTGGTATACTAAAGCAGTTTACGGTGTGCTGCTGCTTGCTTGCGTTCGCCCGATGACTTAAGGAGTGTACCTCGTCATCATCCGCCCTTAAAAGGACGTTAAGTAGGCGTGTTTGCGTTGTGTTGTGGTTTACAGTATAACTGTGATATTTGCGCCTTTCGGCCCAAAACATCCAACTTCAGCATGACATTTTTGAGTACCGGGTTATCTTCCCTCTTCGATCCCTACTCGCTTGGCCAGACTAGACAGGTTAGTCTGTTACTAGAGGCACCACAGAGAGGTGGAGCAGGGTCTGGATGGTTTTGGTTCACCGATCCTGGCGCAAGCCAACGTTGTGAGATCATACTTAACTACAGCCCACTGACTGTCAAGTACACTACAGTATCATCTATTAAAATTAATGCTGATGACCACACAGATTGTAATCATAACAGTTATCACTAGGAGACTTAGTTATACTACTAACTACTCATTGGCTAATAAAACTGTACTAAAGTATTAGTGCTACAACTTACTATTTAACTAGATTACTCTGTCTCATTATCATCATGATATTGATAAAGACAGCACCCACTGAGTATAATTATGTTAGCACTCCAATGGTAATAAACCTGCATTTTATATAAATGATAATATAATAATAATATTGATTGTATATAGGGTTATTTATAAAACACACATTTTATATCATTGTAAAAACTTTGAAACCAATTTCAATTTAAAAACTTTTGAATTTATTACTTTACTAAACTAAGTAATTTCTATAATTTTAAGATTATTATTAAAATATTATATTTTTATTTATTAATACATATTATTATAAATTTAATATATTATTTAACTAATTAATATTATTTATTATAATAAGCAGCATATTAACAATTAACACAAAAACAAAAAATAAATACACGATTCTATTGACTTGATACTTAAACTAGTAACTAACTTATAACTAGTAGATGCAGGTTGAAAATTCTTATTCTACCAATATTATTAAGATTCATTTAAGAACCGATAGATAACTGTCAAGTAAAATAAGTTTGTTAGTAATACTAAATTTTTATAGTAATCATCATCATCACCATAGAGTGCCATACCGCAACGAAGGTTGGCTACCATGGAGCGCCATTCTGCTCTGTCTCTTGCTTTGATGGTGCAGGTTGTCATAGGCTGATTTGTCTATCTTTTGATGTTACTCGTCCATGTTAGTCTTGGTCTGCCTCTGCCTCTTTTACCTTGTATTTTTCCCTCCAGGATTACTTTTAGTAGGCTGTTGTGTCTTTTAACATAGCCCAAAAATCGCATTTGTCTTGTTTGAATTGTGCTTAGTAGTTATCTTTTCATTTTTAGTTGTTTTAAGACTTCATCGTTTGTTTTCTTTTCCTTCCATCCAATTCTACCTATTCTTCTATATATCAACATTTCAAAGGCTTCAATTTTCTGTTCTGTTTTCTTGTCTAATGTCCATGTTACTGCACCATATAGGAATATTGAGAAGATGTAACATGTTGCTATTCTTAGTTTTACCCCTGGTGTTATTTGTTTTGATGTTAGTATGTTCTTCATTAAAATTACTTTTTGCCATTCCTATTTTTTTGTTTATTTCAGTTGTACATTTTCCATCACTGGTTATAGTATGTCCAAGGTAGTTGTAGTTCTGAACTGTCTCCAGGTGTATTCCTTCAGTTTTGATATCCACTTGTGGGTTTTGAGTATTTTCTTTGTTTATGATCATAGTTTTAGTCTTTTTGATATTCATATCTAGTCCATATTTTTTGCTAGTCATGTTTATTTCATTAAGTAATTGTAGATCTTTAAGATTTTCTGCTAGTAGTACAGTATCATCAGCATACCTTAGGTTATTGATTATCTTTCCATTATTTGTAGGCCTGGCATCTCTAAGATGTTTTTAAAGATTTGCTCAGTGTATAGATTGAACAAGCTTGGTGATAGGATGCATCCCTGTCTTACTCCTCTTTTTATATCAATGGGTGTAGAGTTCTCTTTGCTATATTTTATTATTGTTGTTTGCTCCCAGTATAGATTACATATTAGTCGTATGTCCATGTCATCTATATGTATCTCTCTTAGGCATTCTATAAGTTGTTTGTGGTGTACTCTATCAAAAGCTTTGGTGTAGTCTATGAAGCAGGCATATATTGGTTTGTTTACTTCTGTGTACTTTTCAATTAATGTTCTCATGCAGAATATGGCTTCTTTTGTCCCGCTATTTTTCCTAAATCCAAATTGCTGCTCATCTAATTCAGTATTGATTTTATTATGAATCCTTCCTTGTATAACTTTTAGCAAGATTTTTGTAACATGGCTTATTAGGCTTATTGTTCTAAAATCACTGCATTCAACTGCACCATTCTTTTTAGGCAATGCAATGAAAGTTGATGTTTTTAGTTCATTTTGTATGTATCCTGTATGGTATATGTCGTTGCATATGTCTGTAATCACTTCAATGCCAAAATCTTCTAGTGCCTGTATCATCTTTATCTGTATGCTGTCAGGTTCTGCTGCTTTTCCGTTTTTCATTGTTTTTATAGCTTTTTCCACCTCAGATTTTATAGCTGGATGTACATTTTATAACTGGTTTCATGTCCCTTTGATCATGAAATAGTTCTGTTATATATTCCTGCCATCTATCTATTTCTTTATTGTCTGTTAGCATTTTCCCTTTTTTGCCTGCAATGCATCCACCTTCTGTGGCTTTTTTATTTTCATTAGTCATTCTCTTTATTTCTGTGTGCATTCCTCTTAAGTCTTGTTTGCTTTCCACAGTTTCTATTTCTATACATTTTTGGCTGAGCCAGTCTTCTTTTGCCTTTTTGCATATTTCATTATCTATTTTATTGTATTGGGCAGTGTTCTTCGCTTGTCTCCTTTCTTCCATTTTTTCTAAGATGGTGTTAGTTATCCATTTTTGTTTTTTGTTCTTTTCTCTTTTGGGTAAGGTGTCGCAGGTTTCTTGTATGCTTTTCTTTATGCATTGCCATTTGGTTGTTGCTTTTTCATCAGGATTTTCTCTATTGTATTGCTCAATTCCTTCTTCTAGCAGCTTCTGGTATGTGTTCTTTACTTGTATTGTATAGGTATCTTTAATATCTTTTTGATTTAAAGCTGTTATATCTAGTGGATTTGTTGATGAATTAGACTTTTGCTTGTTTCTCTTTAGTTTGATTTTCATTTTAATCATTACAGGATTGTGATCTGAATTAATATCTGCTCCTGGGTAGGTTTTGGCTTTCTTTACGCTGTTACGGAACCTATCTTTTATCATTATGTAATCTATTTGATTCCTCTTCTTATCTCCAGGGCTTTTCCATTGTGTATAGTTTCCTTTTCTCTTGCTCAAAGAAGGTGTTACATATTATCAGCCTATTTTCTTCACAAAATTGTATTAATCTTTCTCCTCTGTCATTTCTTTTTTCCTAAACCATGATTTCCTATAATGGTCTTATATCTACCTTTTCCTACTTTAGCGTTCATGTCACCCATTACAATCAAGATTAATGAAGATTTCACTTGCTTCATAACTTTATTTAGGTCTTCAAGGTATGCCTCTATTTGTTCATCTGTGTAGTCTTGAGTAGGTGCATATGTCATATGTCTATATTATTGCTATGTCGAATGATTTGATTTTGCTTTCAATTTGAGTAGTATAATCCTATCACTGTAGTCAGTGTAGTATGTCCAGTGCGTACTTATTTTTTTTTGTAGCTCTCTTTTTATCAGTATTCCTACCCCTCTTTGATGTTCTCTCTGTTGTGTTTCCTGAGTATATAAATGTATATATTTCACCCTCTATGATTGTACCCAAATTATTTCCATCTTGTCTCTGATATTCCTAAAAAAAATATCTATATTTATTCGTTCTGCTTCTTGAACTTCTTGAATCATATTTTCAAATTTCCCTTCTTGATGATATAGACTATAGTTAGGGTAATTTCCTAGTTTGATCAGATATAGTATTTCAGTTTGGAAGAGTGATGTCCCCTAAAATATGTCTGCCAAAATACAGTGGTTCTACGCATTCTTGGCGTTGGGGTCATTACGGCGATTGGTAATCAACCGCACAATTCCCTTCGATCAGAAGATCATAATTAGGCCGAGTGGCGTCGTTTTTGTCACGCGTTATAATATATTTATAAATATTTAACACTAAAGCTAAACCTAACCCCTAGACCCAACGCCCAATCAACAGATACTCCGAAATGATTACATGCCAGCGTAATGACCCCAACGCCAAGAATGCGTAGAACCACTGTATTTTGGCAGACATATTTTAGGGGACATCACTCTTCCAAACTGAAATAACATATCTGATCAAACTAGGAAATTACCATAGTTAGTTATAGACTAATAATATACTAATATAGAGTCCTAACATTCCACGTACTTACTTATTATTAAATTAAATAAAATAAGTTATTTTAAGATCTTTCCTCCGACATAAGTTCGAATTCCTCTCCATGGCTTCCACTGGACTTGTACGTGATGAGGCTCCAATCTTTTTACTTTATAATAATATAATAACAAGTTTCATCTTAAAAATCCTTAGCCTTAGACTTAGAGTTTAGTTCATAGTAGTAAGTTCCTACCATATTTAAATTTAAAATGCTATACAGTATACACAGTGAGATAACAGATTATCCCCGGTACATAATTAACATAAATTAAATACACAACATAGAACAGGACATGTTTAGTAAGTGATAGTTAATGTAAGTTGTTACAGGAACATATTTTACATATCGTCTCTGTACCAGCACCAATAATTTATCTAGCGAGCGAGTGAATTGAATTTTTATTGTTTTTTTTTAAATATAAGTATAGTAGTAAATAATAGTATAACTTAGTATAAGACAAGATGAAGAATTCGATTAAAATATTTTCCCAAAGTAAAGTCAGTCGAAAGCTCACTAACAAATTTATAATCATTGATTTATCTTGTAACTTTAAGTACATATTAAATATATTGAGTGAATCCTAAAAATACCTTCTAGATACACAAGCCCAAAATTGAAAAGATTACAACTACGACGACATTGGTCACCTCTTCGATTTCTTGTTTGGTTTTCTCGCGCTGAAACATAATGCCAGGCACGAGTAAATGAGGGCGGCCAATGTAAAATATTTAGTGTACAAGTCAACAGCTAATCTTCCCTCTTGTACTTTGCTCCTCATACTTTCTATTCACTACCTTCCCTCTTTCTATTATTGGCTTTGCCTGTTCCCAACAGCTAATCTTGCTGCGACAATAATAATTCAAAATTATAGTTCATTCATGAGGAAGATACTGTGCAATCCATTTTTTACAAGAAAAATAGTTCTTAAATATTACGTACAGCCAGTCTTAACATATGGATGCGAATCATGGACAATGGGACAATAGACAAGAAAATCACTGGAGGCCGCCAGCAGGAATGATACTTGATGATGATGATGATAATTCATTTGTTATGGTAAACAAATGTTAATGAGCATCTTACCTTCAAAAAAAAATGATACAATAAAGATGAGGCGAGATGAATACATTCGTTTTCTTTTAACAAATAAATAGGAGACAATGCGCCTTACAGCTGCAGCTGGAAGCTGCCCACAGCTGATAGCTTGTGCCAGGATCGGTGAATCAGAACCATCCAGACCCTACTCCATCTCTTCGCGGTGCCTCTATAAACAGACTAGCCTGTCTAGTTAGGCCAAGTGATCAGGAATCGAAGACGAAGACAACCATGTACTCAAAAATAACATTCTGAATTCGGATGTATTGGGCCGAAAGGCGCAAATAACGCAGTTTTATGCAAACCTCAAAACAACGTATGCATGCCACTTAACGTTATTGGTTATATTGGTTATGGTTAACATCATTTTAAGAACGGATGAAAAAAAGGTATATTCATTTAGTCATCGGGCGAACCCAAGCAAGCAACAATTAAATAATGTCAACAACAACAACAAAAACCGGAGAGAGAGAGCATAAATAGATTCACCACAATTTAGAAATTCACAATGAAAGCCAACCTGGCATCATCTTATTTATGCATTGGCGCTTTCGTTGTTTTTTTCTTACTGTTGACAGACGTAGGCGACAGCGACTATTCTTGTATGCGTTTGTCGGTCTCGTTATGTGTGGCCGATAGAATTAAATAACTAATTTGTCGTTCGGAAAGGCAGATGATCAAATCTCTTATGGTGTTTTTTTTCGGGGTGAAGAAGAATATTAACATTGGTTATTGGTTATGGAAGGCCTCGGTATCACTGCAAGCGAATTAAAATCCATAATTGCTCAACCGCCGTGCCAGTGGAATCATCCGAATTATAACTCATCTTCCAAACAAAGAAAGGTAACTGTAGTCCCCATCATAGCAGTCTCAGCACACGCCAAAAGACATAAGGCGAAACCGCACAGAAAGTGAACACAGCCAACTGCCCCCTGTCATACGATATCATCATTCATCGTACACAATTGGAGTATCGAAACATGATCAAAATGGATGAGACACACAGCTCACGGTGTGCACAGAGCACTTAACTCAGTAGCTCCTGCAACAAGCCGGACTTGGAACATGAGGAAACTGCAACAAGGAACACTTTGCAGACATAGCCTTCAATGGTTCCTGCCGCCTATCCATCACATTGCCCGGAAGATCACGTCCTCCTGAAAATGATGATCGTCATAGTAAATGTATGGCGCTTGATGATGTTAGGACATCGTGTTTAACTCCAACTCCAATTTATCCAATTTAAATATGGTAGGAACTACCAACAAACTTATCAAACTAAAATAAAAGGCTCCAATATATTAACATATATAGGTCTAGAACAAGACGACTGCACAGAGTTTGCAGCTGATCTTCATTTTTTTCCAGATCTGGTAATCTTTCTTTTCAAAAGATGTCTTAAATTATGTAGTTAATAAAACTGCACAATATATTGCAAGGAACTGATATAGCAACAAAATGTTGACTTTTAAAAGACTGACTAAAAGACATAATAGTAAAAGAAAGCAACAAGAAATGTCTCAGTCTGAATAGTAAGAAAACAGAAGTAATGGTTATATCGAAGAAGCAATCACCGCCATCATGCAGCATAAAAATAAACAAGACAAATCTGAAACAAGTGCAACGTTTGAAATACCTGGGCACAATAATAACATATACAATCAACATTTTTCGGGCACATCATGAGAAGAGGAAAGTTGGAATACTTGGTTACAACCGGCAAAATAAAAGGAAAGGGAGATCGCGGACAACAAAGAGAGAAAATACTGGATAGCTTGGTGTCATGGCATGGAAAACAGTCAACAACGAAACTGATACGATGCACTGTAGATAGAAGATTGTGAAGGGACATGATCGCCTACGCCAACCGGTATAGCACATGATGATGATGATGACAGTATTTTTCCCATTGCACTATATTTCTGTGAAACGTGGACAATCGACAGTTCTGCTTTCAAAAAAAAAATCCTCAATGCTTTTGAATGCAAGTGTTACACAAGGATACTCGCAATATCGTGGATGGAGAAAAAGAATAAACGTCAGTTTGGGCATGAACTTAAATTTACGGAGAGGGGGGGGGGGGGGGGGGGGGGGGGTTTATAAAGTAGAACAATAGATGAAATAGTTTCAGCACGTTAGAAGGCAGAAAGATCAAAATACAACAAAACAAGCCTTCAATAAATGTGTTGCAAGGTGATACCAGACCCAAGGGTCGACCACGAAAGGATAGATTTATGGAATATTAGAAACACTATGAGACATAACGACATGAGCAGCCATCTGAAAAAAAAAGCAAAAGACCGCAAATTACCCCTCAGCGCTGAAAGGCAAATGAGGAATTAAAGAGTAAGAAGGGTAAAACGTTTAATTGGAAAGATTTTAGATTTGTCCCTTTCTAAGATGGCGGATCTAGTCAACGTTCTCTCGATCGCTGCAGAAAGTTTAATTCGGTGTCTGAGTAATTTCGGTTCTCCATTGCACTCCTATTAGTTAAAGTCAAGATGATGATCTACTTATTACATCTGCGCCGATAAAACGATGTCGTCCGCTGGCAATATTCCATTTTCGACAATCAGGTGTTGTGAATGCGACCTTCCATCGTCTAGGCTTGTTCTGCGCTTTACGTCACATTGGTGCTGTTCATGGCCGTTCTTCGATTTGCTTGGCGCAAGTTATTTCCATGCTACTCATTAATGTGAAATGCTTCGTCAGCCGCAGATTTATCTCTTTAGGGAATTTTCACCGTGTTCTGTTCGTCGTAGGCTAAATTCACTAGAGTAATCATGATTCTAAAGGGCGCGTCATTGCAGTGCGTCCGACATTATTATGTGTGCTACGTCATCGTAAATCCATAGACCGGCCGTACGCTAATCTTACGGTCTGTTGTTTGATGTGCGACGGGGATAATCTGACGACTAACTGTGTGTTGATATGTTCGAAATTGGAGTCAACAACGATGTCCTAATATCATCAAGCGCTATATATTTTTAAAGAAATATGACGATCATCATTTTAGGGAGGACGTGAACTTTCGGTATATGGTGGATAGGCGGCAGGAACCATTGCAGGCTATGCATAAAAAGTTATCCTTGTAGCAGTTTCCTCATATTCCAAGTCCATGGGGGACTGGTTGGTCTCGAGGCAAGACGCCGACCTCGGGATATAGAGGTTGTGGGTTCAAATCTCGGCTACACCGGTTGGGATTTTTATTTATGATTTCTCTCTGCGGCAACCACCCCTGGTCTCAGCAGCAAGGCCCGGCTTGAAACGTCAGTTACTCGTCGACGGAAAAAAACATGAGTACCTCCGAAGTCGGAGTTATCTGCCTGTGCGGCGAGGGACCCCTGTGCACACGGCTGCCAGGGAAAAATGTGGTAAACTCCCTCCTTCTTTAGCTAATTTGTCTGCGCGTTCGTTCCCGTGTATATTACAGTGTGATGGTATCCACTGAATGACTACTCTCTGGAAGTTATTGTATAGGTGGTCCAGGGCTGTTCTCAAGTCATCTAGTTCATTGTTCTTAGGGCTTTTTAGAGCTGATAGTACTGACAGAGCATCAGTCAGAATCACCAATTTATTGTGCATGTTATTTTTGTGTTGAGTAGCCAGTGTTGCAGCATCTCTGAGGGCCTCAGTTTCTGCTTTAAAGTTGTTTGAGAATTTCCAAGTAGCTATTGACTTGGTGATCTCGTCCTGATTATTCAGCGTCAAGAACACACCTCCCCCTACATTTCTGGTGCATTTGTAGCAGAACCATCTGTTTATATGTGGGACCAAGAGTCCTGTGGGTAGGTATCATGTATGTGTTTTTCTGTTACGTGTTTTCTCTCTGTGTCTGATTGGGTGCCTTTTTTCATGATTCCTGTTATATTTTCCTTAAGTTCTGGTATTTTATGTATCCCATGAGGAGACATATCAGATGGGCCCACGGGTTTCGGTATTGTTTGGGAATTACTGGGTCTCCAGTAGTTAGTTCATTGGCGATTGATGTTAAGTAGAACATCATTTTGATTTTAACGCAGAAAGTGTTATGGAGAGTCGAAATTAATCAGACCCCAAATGCACTTTCTGCAGCGATCGAGAGAACGTGAACAAGTCCTACCATCTTGGAAACTGAAGTCAAAAGGTAAATGTGTTATTGTACATGCACTTTTGCAAGGAATATGAAAGGGTTGGTTATATTACGATATCATAAAACCAGAAAACAGAACACGGGGAGCTCTAAATATAGATAGAAAGTCTTGCAGTCGATGGATAGGACAGAACTTTGACTCTGTAGAGGCGACGGTCACCAAGGAAGAAAAATGAAAGTTGATGATTTTGACAAAGATGTTATTAGACGTGACATTTTGAAAATGTTTGAATCGAAACAACTTGTTACACTGCGCAAACTTAAAGTTCGACTGCAATTAGAATGTGATATTGAAATCTTAAAAACGACTCTTTAGAAGATCGTAAGAGGCGTTGGTTTCACTTTTCGAAAATCTGCTAGTGGTAGAAATATTGTTTGTGAAAAACCACACCTGATAGCTGCCCAAAAGCAAATACCTGAGGCAGATCCGTAAGCGACGAATGGAAGGCTACAATATAGTATATTTGGATGAAACGTGGGTCAATGCTCATCACACACATGAGAAAGAATGGCAATCAGGTGACAGAAAAAATAAAAGAAGCATTCCCAGCAGCAAAGGACAACGCATTATATTGGTACATGCTGGCAGTAGAGAGAATAGTCCTGTTAATGACACACAACTTATTTTTCAATCAAAGTGTACAGACAATAGGGACTACCACACTGAAATGAATGGACGAATTTTCAGAGACTGGCTAGAGAACACTCTACTCTCCACTCTGGATAGACCTTCATGTCTTGTAATGGACAATGTATCCTATCATAATGAGGTAGCACTTGGGGACAAAGTTCCTCATTCTTCAAGCACAAAAGATCAAATCATCACATGCCTTAGAAAAGAAAATGTTTCATTTCAAATACCCAGTTAAAACCAGAGTTATTGCAACTTGTTAGACAAATTAAGAAGACAAAGTTATATCAAATTGATCAAATAATTGCAAAAAATTGGCCACACATCTCTTCGCCTCCCACCTTATCATTCGCACCTCAACCCAATAGAACTTGTGTGGGCTAAAGTCAAAGGGCAAGTTGATATTCAGAACACGACGTTTAAAATGTGTGATGTTAAAGAATTGACGCGTGATGCCCTCTCAACGATAGACATTGAATACTGGAGAAAATGTGACGACCATGTGCTCAGAGAAGAGGAACAATGCTGGAGAAAATGTGACGACCATGTGCTCAGAGAAGAGGAACAATGCTGGAGAAAATGTGACGACCATGTGCTCAGAGAAGAGAAACAATACTGGAGAAAATGTGACGACCATGAGCTCAGAGAAGAGGAACAATGCTGGAGAAAATGTGACGACCATGTGCTCAGAGAAGAGGAACAATACTGGAGAAAATGTGACGACATGTGCTCAGAGAAGAGAAACAATACTGGAGAAAATGTGACGACCATGTGCTCAGAGAAGAGGAACAATGCTGGAGAAAATGTGACGACCATGTGCTCAGAGAAGAGGAACAATGCTGGAGAAAATGTGACGACCATGTGCTCAGAGAAGAGGAACAATACTGGAGAAAATGTGACGACATGTGCTCAGAGAAGAGAAACAATACTGGAGAAAATGTGACGACCTTGTGCTCAGAGAAGAGGAACAATACTGGAGAAAATGTGACGACCTTGTGCTCAGAGAAGAGGAACAATACTGGAGAAAATGTGACGACCATGTGCTCAGAGAAGAGGAACAATACAGGAGAAAATGTGACGACATGTGCTCAGAGAAGAGAAACAATACTGGAGAAAATGTGACGACCATGTGCTCAGAGAAGAGGAACAATGCTGGAGAAAATGTGACGACCATGTGCTCAGAGAAGAGGAACAATGCTGGAGAAAATGTGACGACCATGTGCTCAGAGAAGAGAAACAATACTGGAGAAAATGTGACGACCTTGTGCTCAGAGAAGAGAAACAATACTGGAGAAAATGTGACGACCATGTGCTCAGAGAAGAGAAACAATACTGGAGAAAATGTGACGACCTTGTGCTCAGAGAAGAGAAACAATACTGGAGAAAATGTGACGACCTTGTGCTCAGAGAAGAGGAACAATACTGGAGAAAATGTGACGACCTTGTGCTCAGAGAAGAGGAACAATACTGGAGAAAATGTGACGACCTTGTGCTCAGAGAAGAGAAACAATACTGGAGAAAATGTGACGACCATGTGCTCAGAGAAGAGGAACAATACTGGCAACGAGATGGATTGCAGTTTGTCCAACCAATAACAGTTGTTAACCTCTTAGATTAGAGACTTCTGATTCGGAATGACATTTGTATGACATGTGCACAATTTTGTTGATGACACTCTTACAATTTGCGGACCATGTGTGTTTGATGTTCTGGTTGTTCCATATATTTTGTTGACGACACGCCTGCTATTTGGCGAATATGTGTGTTTGAAACTTTGGTCAAAGTTTACCTATCTCTAAGACGAAGATATAAAATCAAATGGAAAATGTTGCCATATTCAATGTAATACGGATACGCATTTGGCTTGAATTGTTAGAAAATTAACATAATTTACAGTAAAATCTAATGTTTAGAGCTCGCGGTTTGATATTTTCCTAAAATTATATAACAAAAAACGATTTGTGCAAAGTTCAGACTACCTTTGTACTTAAATGTTATAAAATCTTAAGGTCGGTGAAAAAATCAGAATTCACGAAAAAGAATTACAGAAATTCATCAAACAGTTTCCGAGATAATTGATCAACTCTGTGGGCATGAATTTGTGAACGAACTATAGTATATACAGTATATTTCAGTTAGCTGAGTGGCAGAGTTCCTAAGCGTTTGGCTTTTCGTGGCAAGGCGCTGTGCCACTGAGTACGGGTTCGATCCTGCCTTGGTCCATATTTTTTTCTGTTGTTGATTATTTGTCATTTTTCCGAGTGCTGTAAACATACCTCTTCCTCTGAATTGATTCACTATAGTATATACATATGTGTCCCGAATTGTCCCCTAAACCTGCGCCGTGGCTGACATACGTCTTCGGCAGGCTTGATCTTTGTTTGACGTAGGAGTTTTCCTTCTCGTAGGATGGATGTCGGCTAGGGCTGTTGGGTCCACCCTGTCCGTGGTTTGTGTCTATAAAAATATAGGTGTTCACCTATAGCCTTTTCTTCTTCCGATGGTAACTGATAGGCAGCAGTGGTTTGTTTGCCGAGATGTCCTTCCCCGTGGGTAAAGCTTCAAATGCGGCCTGATAGTAGAGAGGCCTTCCATCCGGTCCATGATTCTTGAGGTAAGATCTGCAGTAGCGTTCCCATGACGAAGCTGATAGTTCTCTCCAGACCGTGACGGCTGCTCCATAGTTTCTGCCTTGGTTCAGCACCCTTTGGCCAGATTTTACACAGTGGTTCCTTATGGACTTCTGCTATGGGCCCCAGATACCAGTTCCACATAGGCATATGTTTGTGTATTGGACAGTTCAATTTTAATATATTCGGTTCTGTGGAGTTATTATGACCAAGATCCCCTGACGTCTTATCAATAGGAACAACGCACTTGGAACCAGTGATACGGAACAATCCAGAACCTGTACCATCCGGTTCTGGGACTATTACAATTCGAAAGATCATGATAATTCATGGCAGAAAATAATTAATACAGATTTAAAGGTTTTTATTGTTATACATCGCGTATACACGTATCTAACTCATCACCAAGTACTTTGCCTGCCTGCATAAGTGATCATGTCTCTCCTCAGTTTCTCTCTCTCTCTCCCTCTCTCTCTCTAGTTGATTATCTTTTCAGTTGTTGACTTTCTGCAGAATGATTTTCTAGTAACTGTTTCTTGCATCTTTTCGCTGTTTCTATCACTTTTTGTTCATAAATTTTACAATTGTCACGATATATCCCAGCCGTTCCCTTCACATAACATAGTAAACACACAGCAATGATATCCCGCTTCCTTGCCGACGAACCGGAGAAAAGACACCATCTTGGGTCGCACCGGAAGCGATTAGATGGATCTCTACAACACTGTTTCAGAGAAAGGTGAAACTCAGATTTGGAAGTTGATCATCCGAGCCAACATCCATTTGCCCAGGGCTGCCACAAGGCTCACCATTGTCACCAGTTCTATTTAACGTGTACACAGTAACGATCATGGAACAACAGTTGTATGGAAGGTGAAGAACTATGGCTTTTGCTGATGACATTCTGGTATATCGACAGGGAAGAGACAGACAGGAAATCGCCTCCATACTGCAACGCGAACTCGATCGCATCTCTTCCTGGTGTGGGGTATCAAGTGCCTTGGAAAATCCTAATAAAACATAAGTTGCATGGTTCTCCCTTAACAATCAAATCGTTAACACGGAAACACCAGTGGTACAAAAAGGAGCTGATGAGGTGATCAGAGACAGGTTGATGACGTATTTCGGAGTTAAGTTTTATCGCAGCCTGTGTTTTTGGGACCACGTCGACCATGTTGGATATAACATCCAGCAAAGGATTAGCCGCCTTGAAGGTCATGGCAGCTGCCAACATCGAGCAGAGACTACTCACACTTCTGTTCCAGGGACTTGTCCTGGTACAAATCGAGTATGACCAAGCAATTCTTATTGTCAGTATGACGCAAATTGACAGGCTGGAAAAAAATACAAAATGAAGCTATGCACAATATCTTGGAGTGTGCGAGGGACACTCCCTGTGTAGCAATGAGGTATCTTCTTGACTTTCCAACCATGGATGACAGGATCAAGATGTGGAGGGCACGAGTATATCCGAAGATAAGTGCAGATAACGAGCATCCATTGCATCACGTGCTCAACACAGGGAGAGGTGTCAGGCTAAAAAAAAGGCAAATCATGGGTGGGCCGGGCAGAAGATGTCATCAAACATGTCTGTGGGCTTACCAATATCAGCGTTGGGCGAGGAGTGGATACCGGTGCCTACGTCATTCAGGGGCACATTCTACGTGTATTGTCTCGACAGGAAATGAATGGAACAGAACTTAATCGTGGTCAATGCGGAGGTCAACGGTCTTATCTGGGATAGCACCAATGAGAAAGATGAAGTCATCTATACAGACCGATCTGTAATACACCAAAGGAGTGCAAGGGCACTAACAGCACGCTCGGCAGGCAGAACAGTCAAAGAAAACAGTGGTGCATACGTTATGACCACGAGTAGCATGACAATGGAGATGATGGCAATGACCAGGGCATTCATCTGTTTAGAGTCACAAGACAACACCCACGCCTGCATACTAAGTGATTCAATGAGCATGATAACAAACGTGGAGGCGGGTTCTGTACATATGGAATGGGTAGAGTCATTGCAGAAGTAAAAAATACGTCACCTTTATCTATGTCACTGGACATGCGGGAGTACGGGGAAACGAAAGAGCGGACAGGTTGGCTGGTTGCGCTGTCGTTGAAGACGGTTAACCAGTGGATCGGGCAGACATCATCAATGCCCTCCGAGATGTGGGAAGGGTATAGGACTTCGACAACCATGAGTCCACGACACTCCTTCAGATGAAAGAGATGGGAGTTAAGATTTGTCAGAGCCAGAAACGAGAAACTTAGTGGACGTGTAAGAAGACTTATCAACCAACATAGAACTTGAGTCGTCAGTCGCTGGACACTGCGGGACTTGCTGTGAAGGTGATTTGAACTTGGTCTGCCATTGAAACGTCGCCCAGAACCATGCCTTCCATTATTGTTTTTTTTCCAGCCTGCTGTGTCGTATGACGTGGCCTCAGTATTTCCTCTGTAGACTTGTGTTTTTAATCCAGTTATTTATATTTATATATACGATAACCAGGCCTTTTATAGGTGAAAACTTGGGAGCTTGTATTAATTTAATACATTATAGCTATTGGATATATTTTTAATGAACGTTTTATAACATAAAAATAATTTTCTAAATAATTTGCTACAATTTAACACATGTTGTGAACGCGACCTTTCATCGTCTAGGCTTGTTGTTTTCGCTTTACGTCACATTGGTGCTGTTCATGACCGTTGTTGGATTTGCTTGACGCAAGTTATTTCCATGTTACTCATTAATGTGAAATGCTTCGTCAGCCGCAGTTTTATCTCTTTAGGGAATTTTCACCGTGTTCTGTTCGTCGTAGGCAACATTCACTAGAGTAATCAGAATTCTAAAGTGCGCGTCATTGCAGTGCGTCCGACATTATTATGTGTGTTACGTCATCGTAATGGCTCATCGTAAATCCCTAGACCGGTCATACGCTAATCTTACGGTCTGTTGTTTGATGTGCGACGGGGATAATCTGACGACTAACTGTGTGTCTATATGTTCGAAATTGGAGTCAACAACGATGGCCTAACATCATCAAGCGCTATACAAGGGGGACTAGTTGGTCTCGAGGCAAAACGCGTGCCTCGGGACAGAGAGGTTGTGGGTTCAAATCTCGGCTACACCGGTTGGGATTTTTATTTATGAATTCACTCTGCGACAACCACCCCTGGTCTCAGCAGCAAGGCCCGGCTTGAAACGTCAGTTACTCATCGACGGAAAAAAAATAAGAATACTTCCGAAGTCGGAGTTATCTGCCTGTACGGCGAGGGATCCCTGTGCACACGGCCGCCAGGGAAAAATGGATTAACATGCAAATTTCAGTTCTTAGTCTCTATGGACTTCGTCAGAGTTGAAAGCTGGCGAACGCAACAACAAATTTAACACATAAAAATGAATATATTTAGTTCATGAAAATTTCAAGAGGAAGTCCACAATTTTAGTTTAGCGTCCATAACAACGAGTAGTTCTTACTAATAGACTGGATAAGTAAATTATTACGACAGTTAACTTCCCCTTCGGTTCTCATAAAATATATAATGTATTTATCACGTAATTAATTTTTTTTTTTTTATTTTGCTCATTACCGTAGAGTGGCAATTACCGTAAGCCTGGCAGCAGCATACTATCAATAATATTACATTTTATTATTTAAGCTGTATCGTATTTTTTCTCTTTGCTTCCCTCTATCTATCTCTCTTCGTCGTCCTTCAATTTTTCCAGTTGTTACAAGTAACAATATATTCCAGTTGTTCTCTTCTCATTACGTGGCCAAAAAATGATGATTGTTTCTTCCTGATATAGGAAATTAGCTCTCTTTTTGCTTTGACCTCTCTCATAACATCTTCATTACTCTTCTTAGCTGTCCATGGTATTCTCAACATTCTTCTGTAAAACCACATTTCTACAGACTCCAGTGATTTTCTTGTCTGTTGTCCTATTGTCAATGATTCGCATCCATATGTTAAGACTGACTCTACATAACATTCAAGAACTCTTTTTCTTGTTTCTATTGTCAAAAATGGATTGCATTGTATCTTCCTCATCTTTTGGAAAGCTGCTTTTGCCTGAGCCATTCTGCATCTCACCTCTTTTGTACATCTTCCACATGAGGTTAACAAAGTTCCCAAATATTTAAATCCATTTACCTGTTTTAATATTGTTCCACTTGTCTTTATTTTGCACTGAGGTGATGTCTTTTTCTTTGTTGTTACCATTACCTCTGTCTTTTTACTATTAAGGCTGAGTCCTTAATTTTTGCTTTCTTTCACTATAATGTCCAGTCCAACATTTCTTGTAACTCATTTTCACTCTTAGCGATTAAGACTGTATCACCAGCATACCCTAGATTATTTATATTATGACCTCCAATTGTTATTCCAGGCATGTCCCTTATGGATCTTAAAATAATCTCACTATAAATATTAAACAAATCTGGTGACAGCACACAACCTTGTCTAACACCCAATAGGGCATAAAATGAGGTGATATTTAGGGCCTATCTCCCTTAATAGCCTAAATTACACAAATCTTAATGCATAACTTACTTACTATTTTAATTTAATAATGAATATTTAATTAAAATTATGTTTATTAACTTATTAATGATTTATATATTATGTCTATTTTGCCAGATAATAAATTACTTAAGTGAGACAAGTGATCTATCTTTAGTAGGCGTCGCAACAAAACTGCATTACGTCTATTTACAACAAATTATTTTTTTGGGTTTAGGGTTAGGTTTATAACTTTACCATCACATGTTGTTTCACTTTTCTTTACAATTAAGGGTTAGAATAAAGTGCAATGATCTTACTCAAAGGGACGTTACTCTTCTGAACTTTAATTTATCAGACTAAACTAGGATTTTTATTTTACTTTTGTACTAAATACTTATTTATTATGCCATTATCATACTACAATACTTATTTATTATTATTATTATTATAGTTATGCTATCTATCTATTGTCCTTTCTAGCTGAAGATGGCACACAGGGTCGAAATTCTAGACTCTTATGCCAGACAATCTTTGTTTATCAATTGTCAAACCTGGCACAGGACCCACATTTTATCTCGCCACGCAGCCTTGTTCTGAGCGAGTCATTCATTCTCGGAACTGAGGCCTGCTAGTGTTGCCTCTCATCTCAATATTCATATTAGTGTTTCTCTAGGTCGGCCTCTTTTATCTTTTAGCCCCTGGTTCCCTTTTGAGATCTCGCCTTGAGATTCTCTTGTTGTCTCATCTCATCACTTGGCCTACATATGACCACCTTCTTCTCTTGATAATATAGATGAAATTGTTGGATGACTTGTCATTTTATTTTTTTCTTCATTAGTCTTGAATTCATTCCATGGTATACAAGGTATTTTCCTGAGGCATTTGTTTTCAATTGCATCCAGTTTATTTTATATTTCTTTAGTTGTCTTCCAGCTCTCATATGCATAAGTGAGGGTGGAAAATACATTTAATTTGAAAATCCTGAGCTTTGTTTTTGTACTTAATAATTTTGATTTTCATAATTTATCAAGGTTTCTGAAAGGCACTGCTGCCTTTGCTATTCTGATTTCTTTATTTGTATCTGAACCATTCACTCAAACCTGCCTCTGTGCAAACAGCTCATAAGAAGCTGTCATATAGATCTTTGATGATGTTAGTAATTTTTAGTGGTATTCCATGTCGCCTGAGGAGGTTCTACAATGAGTCTCTATGTTTGCTGTCAAAAGCCTTTTGAAGTCAATGAAACTTAGAAGAAGTGGTTTCTGTTTTTCTCTATGTTCCTCTAAAATAAATTTTAGGTTGAAAATATGATCAATGCTGCTTCTTCCTTTTCTAAATCCTTCTTGTTCTTCATGCATAACAATGTCAACTGTACCTTTGATTTTGTTCATGATGATCTTACAGAATACTTCAGAGGTAACTGATAGAAGAGTCACGCTTCTCCAGTTGTTGCAATCCCTGAGATTGCCCTGTTTTTTAATTTTGGCAATTATACTTTGTATTTCCTCTTTGTAGGCACTTTTTCCATATTGCGTTAAACGTTTTCTGTAGTTGTTTTAAGTTACGACTATCCTTTTCTTTTAACATCTCTAGTGTTATATCATCTTCACCAGCAGCCTTGTTTTTAGTCATGAGCCTTACAGCCATCTCTATTTCATTCAATGTGAGGGCATCTAAATTTATATCTAAGTGTGAGGCTGGTTAGTTGGCTGTAAAATCTATTAAATGATTTGGTATTGAATGATTAAGGATTTTTCTTAAAGTGCTCAGCCCATCGTGATTGTTCTTCTTCACATTTAATGTTAATATGGTTCCATATTTGTTCATAACAGGTGCTCCGCTAGATGTAAAGATCTCAGCATCTTCTGTACATTATAAAGAGTTTTACTATCACCTGTCATTGTTGCTCTCTTCACTTTCAATGCCATGTTATCTATATAGGTTCCATGTCTCTTCTGCCCAAGCTTTTTATTTTGTTGTCTAGTTCTTTGTATGTTGTTTTTGCCAGATCTTTTATACTTATATAACACTACACAAAATATATATAATATAAAAATATATATACTATTTATATTACTCACTCTTATAATAAATTTTTATATTATATATAAGCTTATATGTTTAATTATATTATTCTATATAATATAATGTACTACTGACTATACTTTATAAGACTATGACTTTGATTATACTATTATTTTTATACTAGTATTTTAATTATTTATTCATGTCAACAGTCTTTAGTCATTTTAAAGTCTAACCGTACTCATTTAGAGTCTAGGACTTTAATTTTATGGCTTTTTAATTTTTTACGTTAGGATGGTAGGAATTAACTGATATTTCTGCTAAATGTTTTATATTTTATATTATATTATAATTCTGACCGTTCTCACTCTATAGTCACACACACACTTAACTGTGTGTGTGTTGCATGCGTGCGTGTGTGTGTGCATTGTCTGTATTTTGTTTGATCTGATCTGATTTAAAACCAAATTTACAGAATTTACTAAAAAAACGTCATTAACAAATAGTCAATTATTTTCTTTGTATTTAAAAAAAAAATAATATTTGTTTTTGTCACTTTGTTAAATATTTAATATTTTCAGTGTTATCAACCATCATTTTCACTACTTACCATTGTGTATTTACAGTGAGTAGTGTACATCTTCTACGTACAATGTACATGTAATCATGTGCACAGTTTGATGAATCAAGAACAAGATACAATAAAACTGTAATAATAATAATAATAATAATACAATTTTAATAATTATAAGTGTTCATGGAAGATAATGATGATAAAAATAAAATTCAAGAAAAGTTGATGCAATTATGGGAGCTTGATAAATTTTTGGAGAAAGTTATTGAAGATGGCAATAGAGTAATAAATTTAAGTCACAGGGGACTAACAATTGTGACTGGACGATTGAAAAATGCAGTGTCAGCCCATTCTTTGTTGCTCAACAACAATCAGCTTTTAATGCCACCTGCAGAACTGTGTTCACTCAAAGATTTGACTGAATTAATTTTGGATAATAATATGCTTACAATGTTACCTTCAGGTAATATATCTAAGTTTAATATCACCATATGTTATATTTTATTATTACTTGTAATGTCGATGTTGCTCTTCTGTGTAATGATTTACTGTCATTGTTGCATTTCCTTCCACAAAATAAAGTAACTAAAGTTTTACTGATCATTGTCCTCCATTACTTTTACTGGTCATTGTCCTTCATTCCTTTCGCTGGTAATTACCCTTCATTCCTTTTACTGGTCATTGTCCTCCATTATGTTTACTGGTCATTGTCCTCCATTATGTTTACTGGTCATTGTCCTCCATTACTTTTACTGGTCATTGTCCTCCATTACCTTTGCTGGTCATTGTCCTCCATTATGTTTACTGGTCATTGTCCTCCATTACTTTTACTGGTCATTGTCCTCCATTACTTTTACTGGTCATTGTCCTCCATTACTTTTACTGGTCATTGTCCTCCATTACTTTTACTGGTCATTGTCCTCCATTACTTTTACTGGTCATTGTCCTTCATTCCTTTCGCTGGTAATTACCCTTCATTCCTTTTACTGGTCATTGTCCTCCATTATGTTTACTGGTCATTGTCCTCCATTATGTTTACTGGTCATTGTCCTCCATTATGTTTACTGGTCATTGTCCTCCATTATGTTTACTGGTCATTGTCCTCCATTATGTTTACTGGTCATTGTCCATTGTCCCCCTTCCCACCTCCCCCATTTCTTTTACTGGTCATTGTCCCCCTTCCCACCTCCCCCCATTTCTTTTACTGGTCATTGTCCCCCTTCCCACCTCCCCTCATTTCTTTTACTGGTCATTGCCCTCCATTACTTTTACTGGTCATTGTCCTTCATTACTTTTACTGGTCATTGTCCTTAATTACTTTTACTGGCCATTGTCCTCCATTACTTTTACTGGTCATTGTCCTCCATTACTTTTACTGGTCATTGTCCTCCATTACTTTTACTGGCCATTGTCCTCCATTGCTTTTACTGGTCATTGTCCCCCTTCCCACCTCCCCCCATTTCTTTTACTGGTCATTGTCCCCCTTCCCACCTCCCCCCATTTCTTTTACTGGTCATTGTCCCCCTTCCCACCTCCCCTCATTTCTTTTACTGGTCATTGCCCTCCATTAATTTTTCTGGTCATCATCCTCCACTTATTTTGCTGTCATTGCCCTCCATTAATTTTTCTGGTCATCATCCTCCACTTATTTTGCTGTCATTGCCCTCCATTAATTTTTCTGGTCATCATCCTCCACTTATTTTGCTGTCATTGCCCTCCATTCATTTTTCTGGTCATCATCCTCCACTTATTTTGCTGTCATTGCCCTCCATTAATTTTTCTGGTCATCATCCTCCACTTATTTTGCTGTCATTGCCCTCCATTAATTTTTCTGGTCATCATCCTTCACTTATTTTGCTGTCATTGCCCTCCATTAATTTTTCTGGCCATCATCCTCCACTTATTTTGCTGCCATTGCCCTCCATTCATTTTTCTGGTCATCATCCTCCACTTATTTTGCTGTCATTGCCCTCCATTCATTTTTCTGGCCATCATCCTCCACTTATTTTGCTGTCATTGCCCTCCATTCATTTTTCTGGCCATCATCCTCCACTTATTTTGCTGTCATTGCCCTCCATTCATTTTTCTGGCCATCATCCTCCACTTATTTTGCTGTCATTGCCCTCCATTCAATTTACTGGTCATCATCCTCCACTTATTTTGCTGTCATTGCCCTCCATTCAATTTACTGGTCTTTGCCATCCATTTATTTTGCTGATCCTTGCCCTCCACTCATTTTGATGGGCATTGCCCATGATTCCTATTGCTGGTATTTGCCGTCTATTCATATTACTGGTCTTTGCCTTCCATTCATTTTACTGGTCATTGCCTTCCATTCAATTACTGGTCTTTGCCTTCCATTCAGTTTATTGGTCATTGTCCACCATTCCTTTTGCTGGTCATTGCCTTCCATTCATTTTATTAGTTATTGCCCTCCATTCATTTTGCTGGTCTTTTCTCTCTATTGGACCGTTCATGGCTCAGTGGTTAGTGTGCTCACTCCCTGATCCTGATCAGAAGAATCCAGTTTCAGTTCCGAGAAGTGGTAGATTTTTATTTGACTAACAAGGTTCTAAGGTTCACCCAGCCACTAAAAGTTGGCACCAGAGATTTTTCTAGGAAGTAAAGGTGGCCTTGCATAATACTGACCACATTACCCAAGAGTTTTTCGTTGATTACAGTTAAATATGGTAACTAGTGTCATATTCTGGCCATATGTCTAGCAAGGTATGAATGGGACCTGTACTTTTGCTTTACATTCTCTATATTCATAATGCTGTTCTTTTTACTTTGCTGTATTTTTTCTTCTTCATTCATTTTTCTGTTCCATTCCCTCCATTTATTTTGGTGGTCTTTGTCCTACCAGTCTGCTGCCGATCTTTCCCCCGTCATTCATCTTGCCATCCTCTGCCCATTTTGCTGGTTTTTCTCCACATACATTTTTATGCTCTTTCCCCTCCATCTATTTTTACTGGTCTTTGCTATTAATTCTTTGTACACTATTTTGATTCATTGCAATGATTATAAGTAATTTATAAGATTAAAGGGAAAGAGTATGAACTATTTAGCAGGAAAAAAGGCTAGTATTAAATACTGAGAGTTATCCATATTTTAAATTTCTTCTTTTTTCCTTCCTCTTTGCTTTTCAGTTTCATCAGGATGAGAGGGTGGGATTTTCGGTATGAAAAGTAGAAGAAGAAAGATAGTAATTATGTACAACTTTGAAATTGATATTTAGGAGAATTTTGTGAGTAGAAAATTCTGAATTAAAGTCATGAGACATAATTCTTAATCTTGATCTTTTCAGCATCACCAGATGTCACATAGGGCTTGTAGTGTTTTTCGCCATCTTGGTGAGATGCTCGATTTTATATAGTGAGTCTATGCCTGCCAACTTTGCTTCTCTTATAAGTGTCTTTTTAGTGTCTCTCTAGGTCTTCCTCTTTTCCTGTATCCTGATGGTTCCCATAAAAGAGTCTATTTTGAAATTATTTTATTGTCTCTTCTCTGCACATATTCAACATATGTCCACCTTCTCTTCCTAATTGTAGAAGAGATCATTGGTTGTATGGCCATTTCTCTTATCTCTATATTAGTCTTGAATTCATTAGATTGTGTACAGAGTATTCTTCTCAGGCATTTGTTTTCAACAGCATTTAGTTTTCTCTCAATCTCTTTTGTTGTTTTCTAACTTTCACATGTGTGAAAGGTAGATAAGGGCTGATAAAACATTTGAGCTGAAATATATTCTAAGTTTTCGAGGAAATTAGAGAAATCGCCAATCAACCACTAATATCTTCAGTAATAAAGAAAAGATGATGGTCATATGTTGGACATGTGATGAGAAGAGATAATAACCAAATAGCAAAGCAAGCCCTCATGTGGGAAACAACAAGTAAGAGGAAAAGAGGAAGACCCAGAGAGACACTGAGAAGAACATTGATAAGAGAGGCAAGAGCAGCAGGAATTGGCTCCCTCAATGAGATAGAGCTGCTTGCACAGAACAGAGATAAATGGCAAGATTTGATAAAATATCTTTAAAAGAATTGAAAACTGCTAGAGCAAAAATTCAGATAAGAGAGGGAGTATCTTGATGTATGCCCTATGGCCGGCTATGGCTCAAAAGGTCAATAGATAGAGATAGATAAATTCTAAGTTTAGTTTTCTTGCTTAGTTTTTTTTATTTCTATTTTTTTTGTCCAGGTTTTTAAAATTTGCTGCTGCTTTTACTATCCTGCTTCTGATCTCTTTCATTGTTTCACATTCATGATCTATATTGCTACAAAGATATGCATAGTGGTCTACTCTTTCCAATGTCTGGTGATTTAGGTATACATATATTGCCATCTGGGGTTATTTTATTTTTAATTATTTTTGTTTCATCCCTGTTGATTTCAAGTCATATTCTTTCCATCATGGATATTAGTGTATCTGTGATATTTTGCATTTTGTTGACATTGTCACTTAGGAGCACTATATCATCTGTAAAATCCAGATCTTCCAGGTTATTGGTGTTGTGTCATTTAATGCTATTATTGACTTTACAACATTTTTCATTATGTAATCAATGGTAATTCCAAAAAGTAAAGGTGATAGTATACATCCCTTTCTTATGCCTGTTTCAATTTGAAACCAATCACACTATCCCTCCTCTGTGCGAACTGCGCAAGTATCTATCTATTGACTTTTCAAGCCATAGCCAGCCCAAAGGGCATAGATCTAGATACTCTTTCTCTTATCTAAATTTTTCTTCTAGCAGTTTTCAATCCTTGTAAAGATCTTTTATCAAATCTTGCCATTTGTCTCTGTTCTGTGCAAACAACTCATTGAGCGAGCCGATTCCTGCTGCTCTTGCCTCTCTCAGCAATGTTCTTCTCAGTGTCTCTCTGGGTCAGCCTCTTTTCCTCTTACCTGTTGTTTCCCACGTGAGGGCGTGCTTTGCTATTCAGTTATTATCTCTCCTCATCACATGTCCAACATATGACCATTGTCATTTCTTGATTACTGAAGATATTTGTGGTTGATTGGTGATTTCTCTAATTTCCTCATTTGTATTTAATTTGTTCCATGCTATACCAAGTATTTTCCTTAGACATTTATTGTCGAATGCGTTCAACTTTGTTTCTATGTCTCTTATTGTTTTCAAGTTCTCACATGCATATGTAATGGTTGATAGTACATTTGATTTGTATAGCCTAAGTTTTGTGTTTGTGCTGATGAGTTTTGTATTCCACAACTTTTCAAGGCTTCTGAAAAACATTGCTGCTTTGGCTATTTTGATTCTAATTTCTTTACTTGTATCCCCTTCCCGATCAATGTGACTTCCAAGATAGATAAAGTGATTTCTTCCACTGGTTTGTTTTCCATGTATATTTTGTCGTCTGCTGGAATTAAGCTTTTCATGACTTTAGTCTTTTCATGATTGATCTCAAGCCCAATTTTGCTGGCTATTGATGATAGTTCATTTGTGTTTTCCTGCATAATTTTTATCTGACTGCTGATGAGCGCAAGTATAGCTGTCATATATATATTTTTAATGATGGTGGTAATTTTTGATGGTATTCCGAAATGTTTCAAGATATTCCACAAGGACAATATATGTATGCACTCAAATGCTTTTTTTTTAAATTAATGAAATTACAGAATAATGGTTGTTGCTTTTCTGTATGTTTTTCTCGTATTATCCTTAATCTTAATTCTCATTTATTCAGTAAAATAGATGTTATACAAATATGCACATGTTTTAAAAGATTAGATATGCAAAAGAGTATTGACATTTATATAAATATACATAAATATGTAATTTTATTTTTTATATTAGAAATAAATATTTTCTGATTTTATATACAAATATTTTTTTCACAGGCATAAGTAATCTTGCTAAATTAAGAATTCTGTCAATTTCCCACAATCCACTTGTTGCGTTACCAGATGAATTGACAAAACTTTCTTCCTTACAATATCTATGGCTCATCAATTGCCAGCTTGTTACTTTGCCACCAAGCCTTGGTAGACTAAAAGAACTTAAAAAATTAGGGCTGAAGAACAATGAATTGCACATTATTCCTGAAGAATTGTGTAATCTGAAACATTTAACATGGCTGAGTTTAGATGCTAATATATTAAAAGAGTTACCCTCCAGAATTGTCTGTTTGCATGAGCTTGTGTACTTAAGCCTGAGCTACAATCGCTTTGAAGAAGTTCCTTTATTTCTGAAAGATCTGCCAAATTTAGTTTCATTGTACATGAGACAAAACTTTATCAACAATTTGCCAGATGACACGATCACAGCTTTATCATTCTTGGCCCGCTTAGATATCAGGGATAATGATGTTGTTAAGAGACCACAAACATTGAAGGTAAGCTGTGGAGATATTTCAACTGATTTGCTTTAATTAATTAATATTCAATAATAAGATTAATATTTAAATTACAAAATAAAAAAATAAAATGGTTTGCCCACCTGGGAAGAATGTGATGCCATACCATACAAGGTATAAACAAAAAGAGAAGTGCACAAAGCTAGAGACAGCCCAGACTATGTTTTAGTGACAAAATCAGAGAAACCCTACAACAGCATCTAATGTCAATGTGTAATGCAGCCAGAGGAGCATGAACCAGAACTTTGCATATCCCTCGACTCGGGGTGTGGTACAAGAGGAAAAAAAGAAAGAATAACCAAAGATTAATTTGATATATTGAATGTTGCACATATAACCTTTTACCAATATCTTGTATCTTCCTTTTTGGTTTGTCTCTGAGATAAATACACCAGATAGTGCATGGATCAAAAGTGGCCACTATAGGCATTGTTACAAAAATTAAAATAAATGACGAGTGCTAGACAGAAATGATAAATTTAAATACTTAGGGTCAAATTCAGTAATGAAGGCTCGAAACCTGAAATATCGGCTGAAATACCACAAACTACAACAGCCCCTGCAAGGTTAAAACCAGCTTGGAAAGTTCAGAATATCACTATTGGTTCTAAAATCAGGCTGATGTGCTCCCTTGTTATATCAATTTTTCTGTACACTTGCGAAATGACTCTTTTGGCAGAACTACAGAAGAATAAAATAAAAGCTATGGAGATGAAATGTTATTTAAAGGGTTTAAACATCTCTTACTTAAATATGAACACAAAATTATGATATGAACACAAAATTATGTAAAAATGTTCGCAAAAGGTTACAACAAGCGATCAGAGTACATGATGATCTTTTGGCTGTTGTGAAGAAATGAAATGATTTGTCCATGTATCTCAGATGTTGATCTGACAAGGACCATTCTTCAGGAAATTGTGAAGGAAAAGAAGGAGAGATAGGCATAGAATGAGATCTGTATGTCTATCTTTCTATCTTTCATTCGCCTGAAGTATTGTCTATATCTGCAATGTTGTTTCCTGTATAAATTTTACTGTCTTGTAATTCTTGCAGTGGCCCATATAATTTTGTCTGTAGTGTTGTATCTATGGGCCAATGGATTTTCCTCAGTCTACTATATTCAGTGCAATCTTGAAGTATGTGTTCAGCAGTCTGGGGCGCCTGTCCATATGCATGTGTAGTTGAGTACCGATCTTTAATTTTGTATACATGTGACTGTGGAGTTCATTGTGTCCTGCTCTGAGGCGTATAATGATAACTTGTTCATATCTATTCATATTATGAAAGGCATCCTGATTTGGGGCTTGTGGTCTTCTGATTGATTTGATTATCTGTTTCTTATGATGGTATGTAACCGGTGTATCTAGTTATGTGCCTGTTGAACCTTCCTTTGCCAACTGATCTGCTCTCTCGTTTCCTGGTATTCCACAGTGGGATGGGATCCACAGCAAAGCAACCCTGTGGTGTTTACAGAGTTCAGAAAATGAGGTCTACAGTTGTGGCAATATTCTTTATTGTGGTGTCTGGAGTGCTGATCCTGCATCTGTCAAAAACACTACAGGCTATGGGCTAAGATTACTGTTCAGCAGTTTTTCTATTGCCAACTTTATTGCTTGGATTTCTGCATCGTAATTGTGACAATATTGGTATTTTTTTAATATCCCTAGTGTTATTTGGGTACACTATATATGCACCTGCTCCCAAATTCTTTACTGCATTCTGGGCTGATCCATCTGTGTACACACGAACCCATAGATCTTGTGGGTATTCTTTATCCAAGAAACAGAGTGATTGTTTTGTGCTGTAAACTATTCTGTTCCTCCTTCTCAAGTATTCCTTTCACTTCTGTCCGTATTTGTATTGACAATCCTCATTCCTCTGTCCAGTGAATCTGTTCTGGTATAGGCAGTAGGGGCTGACAACTCTTAGTATGTCTGGTGTTTGTCTACAAGTTTGTTTGGCTTTGTGGATAAAACTGCTTATCTTAAGCTGTCCCAATGCAAGATTTTGGAATCAGTCCTTCACTGGATGACTCAGCATGTATGACAATTTTTCTGCCTGTATCAACACCTTTGTGTACCTCCGTTCTCTCAGGGCTGGTATCCTCCACAATTTCTCCATCTCCAATATTGGTGTTGATTTCACTGCTCCTGTGATGACCCTATTGCCTGGTTTTGTACTTTATCCAGCTCTTGCAGTGTGGTGTTTGATTTTAAGCACCATGCAGATGATCCATATTCTAGATGTGGGCGTATACTCTGTTGGTAAACTTTACTGAGTATTTTCCCACTCGCACCCCATGTAGTTTCACACAGCTTTCTTAAAATTGCTAACTTCCTCATTGCTTTTTGGGTTGCCTTATTTATCTGCTGTTTCCAAGATAGTTTGTTGCCAAATATAACTCTGAGGTAAGTAGCTTGTATGTATTCTTTCACAGGTTCATTGTTTATGTAGATTGCTCCTGCTTTTTTCTTTGGGGAGAGAGTGAAAAGTATAGTACTGCATTTGACTGTATTGATGCTGATACAGTGTAATTTGGTGTTTCTTTCTGTGCCCTCATCATTAAGCTGTTTTACAAGCTTCCATACTTTTATTGTGTCGCATTCAAGATTCATAGAATGAGATGAAAAGATAACATCAACGAATGGATAGGTGTTGGCTTTGCAAAGTCTCAAAGCATTACTCCAGAAAGAGATGAATGGAGAAGGTTTATGAAGTCTGGAATGAATGAATGAAGCAAGGAAGGAATGAATGAAGGAAGGGAGAGAGGGAGGGAGAAAAGGAGGGAATGTAGAAAAGGAGAGAGGAAGGATGGAAGAAATATATTTGTGAGTCGTTGGGCGCCACCAATAGACACAACTATTCTCCTTAAGGATTCTTTCTTGCAGCCATCTCTGAGTTGGTGAAGATGAAGCCCATCAATTTCTTTGTGCTGTTGTTCCAAGTCTTCCTCTAGCTGCTTTTCATTTAATCCTTCTTACAGTTCTTTACCTGTATGGCAGTTTTTGCCAGAACTGAAAGTATGTTATATGGCCATACCATCTCAGCTTTTGTACTGACAATCCATTTCTCATTACAATACTTTACTGGTTGTTAATTATTTTTGTTGTTGAAAGTTGATAACAGTTCCTACATTTTATTGTGTGGTTGAATGAATGAGTGGACAGAGGCAATTTCATTTTGCATAATTTTAAGTGTAGGCAAATACTTTTGTCCATTGTTCTTGGTAATTGTTTATTTGCTGTTCCTCTCACATTCATCTTTCATTGCATTCTTGTTCTTCAGCTTCACTTCAGGTGCACTTGATGAAAGTTTCTCACTCAAACTCCTAAGTTCACCTGTTTATAAACTTACCATTCTGTAAACATGAAAAATCAAGACACATTTATAAGGCTTTTCTATCTATCTATTTATTGTCCTTTCAAGCCAAAGACGGCACATAGAGCAGAACCACAATCATGCCTCTGTTTCCGTAACAATACTTTTTACAATGACAGCTTGTCAAGCAATCGATCAACCTCCTTGGTCGCCTCTTACGACATGCCTGGAAGGTCAGTGTTACTATTAAGGCTTTAACACAATTTAATACCAGCTTGATAGCAAAGAACATGTATTATTCTTCTTATTCTACCTTTCAGCTCCCTGTGGAGCATAGGTCTTCAACAAATACTTTCCAAGCCATTCTGTTTCTTGCCATTCTTTTAAGATCATTCCATGTCTTCCCCATCATCTTCATCTTTGCTTCCATCTGTCTTCTCCAAGAATTCCTTGGTCTTCCTCTTTATCTTTTTCCCTGGGGATTCCAAAAATAGGCCTGTTGAGTAATACTCACAGTTGTTCAGTTGGCTTCTGCAGTGTAGAACATTTGGTTACACAATAATAATTAACCACACCAAATTGGTGGGAACTTATAAAATGTTGGATTGAAAGAAAATGTAATCATTTTTTTTGTACTTCAGTGTTTAACAATATATATATATATATATATATATATATATATATATAATTATAGATATGTATATAAACTGTATATTATATATGATAAACACTGTTCACCATACAGTTTATAGAACCAGTATCACTTATTGTATGTGTTTATGTATTTCTGCACACTGTGGGACACTTACTTTTATATTACAATTTCTAATACATTTTTCTATGGCCTGTCTAAATATCACACAGCTACTTGTACTAATCAAAAAAATAAATAGTCCAGTAAAGACTGGAAATCATTTACATGAAATTTCTTAAATATAGCAATTTAATTAAAGCATTTTAACTATTTACATTTTCATTCATAGGGTTTTGACTTTATACTGAGTACAGAACCCCAAGATGCTGATGATAGTGTGTGATACCTAGCCTGCTCTTGTACATTTGACTACACAATTGTCTCATGATTGTACAATTAAATGTATTAAAGAAAGATGTCATTTTGCAATAAAGACGTTATTTAAAAGCAAATTATTGCAAATCTGTTCATTTTTTTGGTGTGAGTGGCCTGAATGTTTTTGAAAATCAGTGAAATTGTCAAGCATTGTTTTTTTAAAAAAATCATATTTCACCTAGATGTTATTTGGTTCATATATTCAGCTATTTTTTTTTTTTACTTCAGAGGTCGGCAACATATTGAACTCTAGATCACCAAGAAGCCATTGAGTCGGTCCAATAAGCGTTAGACCACCACCAGAAATGGATGAACTTAATGCAGAAGCTATTTAAGAGCAACATGCACAACTCTGTAGCCTAGTTGGGAAAATCTCTCGATTGGGCTACCAATGTTCGGACAACCATGATTGATTCCCACTGGAAGCAGTGTGAATTGTACTCGTAAAAAAAAAAAAGTAAAGTATCCCCGTCACGCCAAGTGGCGTATAGGGAAATATGGTGTTAGTGACCCTATATTTTACAGACCTTCAGCACATGATTTTTTTGGGTAATGTGGTCGGTATTACGCCCGTGCTGCTTTTCTTTCCCAGAAAAAAATCCGGTACCCATTTAAGGCTGGGTGAACCCGGAAGCCGCCGGTCGGGATCGAACCCTACCCCTTGTCCTTTGTAGTCCAGTTCCCTAACCACTGAGCTATCGTGGCTCCCGAATTATACTCGTGGTTGGAAAAAAAAAATACCCCCACAGTTGACCCAGCCACTGGCAGAAATGGATACTACAGTAGTATTCTGGAAAGGTGAGGAAAGACGCCTCGCATCATAAGCTTCAATGCTTGAAGCAACACGAAGTCTCTGGGATACACAGCCGAGCACATATGGATAAAAACTCATGTCTAAGGTGCTGATTCAAGTCTCATACTTTACTTACTTACTTAGTTATGCATAAATATGAAGTAGTTTAAAGTTTAAAATGACTGCTGACACCAGCACACAGTGGTTTCAGGTAGGGTAGAGCTGTGACAGACATTTACAACTGAATATGGGCAGTGGATTCAATCAGAAGATTTGTGCAGACCAAAGGCTGGGTAAAATATTAGGCCTATATGCTGAACATTATGTGAGCAGTCAAAGTGGAAAAGATTGGAAATATTTGCACACAAAACAAAACTCAATAATACATCTTTCCAATGATATATTGGCCCATGTTCTATGTTAAGTTTAACAGATGTTGATGCTTTCTTTTCGATTTGGCTATTTATCTCTTCATTAAGTGGTATATGGTATATAATAATATATGCATGTGTTTCCTCAGTGACTCAATGAGAATGCTCTGAAAGATCACAACTGGCTGAGATCAATAGTGGTGGTTAGAGTAACTCCGGAGGTCTAGTCTAACAAAAGACTGCTTCTTTTTCATGCCAGGGAATGTTGCTGTAAGAGGTAATGAGTTTCCTAACAGACTTACCAATTTGGCTGATGTTGGATGTGGAAGGGCAATGGACCACGATGGCATTCTGAATGCTTTCAGGGAAGCTGAATGAAAACCAGACTAAAAAATTACCTTGAATACGCAATCAAGACCTAATACATGAATATCATGTCAAGGTTGGAAATGTCAGGCGGGAGCATTACGCAGGAATTCAAAGAAGACTTGTAAACCAACATAACACTGATGTAATTAGTCGCTGCACTTTAAGAAAGGATATACTTAGGAGATCTAAACACTTATGGATCTGTCCGATTTGCATTGAGGATGACTTGTCTTATAAACTAAACTAAATTATATATGTGTGCACATGCACACATACACACTTGCATACATAGGAAGTGAGAATAAAGAAAGGTATAATGAGATCTCATATCTAACCCTTTTGGATAACAAATAATTCTGCGCACGTTAAATAACTTTTGGCAACTGGGACTCAATAAGTATAGGCTGGAAATGGCAACTGCCCAGGGAAAATTGAAAGAAAAAATCTTGACAATAAAAAATGAGAGTTCCTCCTCATAAGGCAGGAGAAAATCTGCTTGTATGTCGAAGGTCGATGTGAATGTAGGAAAAAGCTATATTCGTGCAAAATACATTCAATAGGGATTTCGCTAGAGATATAAAGCGGGCTTGTGCAAACAAATTGCATATCTATCTATTGACCTTTCGAGCCGTAGCCGGCCCATAGGACGTTGACCAAGATACTCCTTCTCTTATCTGAATTTTTGTTCTAGCAGTTTTCAATTCTTTTAAAGATATTTTATCAAATCTCGCCATTATCAAATCTCGCCATTTGTCTCTGTTCTGCGCAAGCAGCTCTATCTCATTGAGGGAGTCGAATCCTGCTGCTCTTGCCTCTCTCATCAATGTTCTTCTCAGTGTCTCTCTGGGTCTTCCTCTTTTCCTCTTACCTGTTGTTTCCCATATGAGGGCTTGCTTTGCTATTCGGTTATTATCTCTTCTCATCACATGTCCAACATATGACCATCGTCTTTTCTTTATTACTGAAGATATTAGTGGTTGATTGTCAATTTCTCTAATTTCCTCGTTTGTTTTGAATTCGTTCTACCAAGTATTTTCCTTAGACATTTATTTTCGAATGCGTTCAACTTTGTTTCTATATCTCTTGTTGTTTTCCAGCTTTCACACGCATACGTAAGGGTTGATAGTGCATTTGATTTGAATAGTCTAAGTTTTGTGTTTGTGCTTATGAGCTTTGATTTCCACAACTTTTCAAGGCTTCTGAAAAACATTGCTGCTTTGGCTATTCTGATTCTAATTTCTTTGCTTGTATCCCCTTCTCGATCAATGTGACTTCCAAGATAGGTAAAGTAATCGATCTCTTCTACTGGTTTGTTTTCCATGTATATTTTGTTGTCTGTTGGAATTAAACTTTTCATGACTTTAGTCTTTTCATGATTGATCTCAAGCCCAATTTTGCTGGCTATTGATGATAGTTCATTTGTGTTTTCCTGCATCGTTTTTATCTGGCTGCTGATGAGAACTATGTCATCAGCAAAGTCGAGGTCCTCCAAATGGTCTCCTTGTTGATGAATTCATTGCCTTTATTACCAGGGCAGCATTTCTTCATTATGAAGTCCATAACAATTCCAAATAACAAGGGCGATAAAATACATCCTTGTTTAACCCCTAGTTTCTATTGGGAAACATTCGCTCAGTCCTTCCTCTGTTCGAACTGCACATGTGTAACCATCATACATGTCTTTGATAATATTTATGATTTTTGATGGTAAGCCATATTGCTTCAGAATTTTCCACAAAGAATCTCTATGAATACTGACAAATGCTTTTTTGATTAAATTGCATATACATATATAAATATACAATATATGCACACACATACGTAAAACCCATATACATGCATACAAACACATGCAAACAAATAAATAAATATATCTACACAAATACAGACACATATACATACCCACACATGCGTGCACACATACACGTATGCTTCCTTATTTGTGTATGTGTGCGTATCTAGATACATATGATATACGTATCCAGGCATGTAAAGTGAACATTAAGAAAGGGGGGAGTGTGCGGGAAAGGATGGCTACCGGCAAGATATTAATTGATCCTACAAAGCAGACCAGTGTTAAGATAAAAGTATGTTTGCAGGGCTTCCTTGAGTGTAATCTCTATCAGTGAAAGCTGGAAGGATCAGGCTGCAGGTCGTAGCACACGGAGAACAACAATAATAATAATAGTAATAATAATAATAGTAATAATAGTAATAATAATAAAAAGGGTAAAGCAACATGCGAGGCAGCGTTGATATCAAATTCAGGAGACAAAAGGCCCACAGTAAAGGAGCCGAGGCCAGTCACAAGCCTCTACTCAAGACAATAGGCCTACACATCTCCGCCTTCTCTCGCCATACACTCATACAGTAGGACTACACATCTCCGCCTGCTCTCGCCATACACTCATACAATATGCCTACATATCTCCGCCTGCTCTCGCCATACACTCATACAGTAGGACTACACATCTCCGCCTGCTCTCGCCCTACACTCATACAGTAACCTACATATCTCCGCCTGCTCTCGCCATACACTCATACAGTAGGACTACACATCTCCGCCTGCTCTCGCCATACACTCATACAGTAACCTACACATCTCCGCCTGCTCTCGCCATACACTCATACAATAGGCCTACATATCTCCGCCTGCTCTCGCCATACACTCATACAATAGGCCTACATATCTCCGCCTGCTCTCGCCATACACTCATACAGTAGGACTACACATCTCCGCCTGCTCTCGCCATACACTCATACAGTAACCTACACATCTCCGCCTGCTCTCGCCATACACTCATACAGTAACCTACACATCTCCGCCTGCTCTCGCCATACACTCATACAATAGGCCTACACATCTCCGACTTCCTCGATAGTATCTTTCACATTATCGTCATGTATATGTATATTTTGTAGTCGCGGACATCCATTCAATACGTTTTAAAGCCGTGGACCTCCATTCAATATATTTTATAGTCGGGACCCCCATTAATTATGTTTTGTAGTCGTGGACCCTCATTAAATATGTTTTGTAGTCACAGACCCTCATTAAATATGTTTTGTAGTCACGGACCCCAATTAAATACGTTTTGTAGTCACGGACCCCCATTAAATATGTTTTGTAGTCGCGGACCTCCAGGATTGAACTTCAACATTCTCTCTTTCCATTTAGCTACAAAATATCATACTATCATTCAAGCCTTTGCAGACCCTCTGTGACGTCACCGCGGACACTTGGGGAGCCTGGGACCACAGTTTGAGCAATGCTGGTCTAACACATTTAACCTCAGTGGTGATTGTTTTTTCTTATTGTTCTTGAGTTTAGGTCCAAGTTTGGCATTGAAAACGGAACGTTGAAATGACGATTGCATTGTAGAATGGCAATTTTGTCTTTAAAGTTGCTTCCTTGTTTGACAATAGTGGTGATTGTTTCCCGATGATTTGACAAGCTTTGTTCCATCTTGAGTATTTCTGCTGTTTGTGAATTATCGTTTGTCACTAGACTTCCTAGATATTTAAATTCCTCAACTTGTTTTAATTGTTTGCCGTCTATAGTTATGTTGATGTTCTGTTTCTTTTATGCGATATTCATGTCTTTTGCTTTGTTCATGTTGTGTTTGGTGTCTATGCTGTTGAGTCTATATAAGTGCTCTCGTGGGTCTTCTATTTTTCCATGCAGTCGTGTCTGATCGCGTGCACATTCGAGCTCTTGAGTTATTTGCGGGTCATCATCATTGCACTCCGAACATGTCCATAGGTGCTCGGATTCCCTCCTCAGCAATTCCCTCAGTGTCCAGCGACTGACGACTCCAGTTCTGTGTCGGTTGATTAGTCTTCTTACACACCCACTAAGTTTCTCGTTTCTGGCTGCGCTCATCTTAACTCCCATCTCTTTCATCTGAAGGAATGACGTGGACTCATGGTTGTCGAAGTCCTGTGTCCTTCCAACTTCTCGGAGAGCATTGATGATGTCCGCCCGATCCATTGGTTGACCGTTCTCAACAATAGTGCAGCTAGCCAATCTGTCCGCTCTTTCATTTGCCCGTATCCCGGCATGTCCTGGGAAGTAGACAAAGGTGACCTTATGCATTTTTTTACTTCTGCAATGACTCTACACATTGCATGCGTACAGAGCCCGCCTCCACTTTTCTTATCATGCTCATCGAATCACTCAGTATACAGGCGCGGGTGTAGTCTTGTACTCTATTCGAGCTCTTTTGATTTTATTGTAACTTTTATGATCACGTAAGTGGCATAGTATATCAATGGGTAGATACTAAGATGGACCCTAGCAACGGTTGCTTAAATTAAGTATGGGCTACTTTGCACCAGATCATCCATACTTATCAGGGTCATATCCTCCATGATGATTCTTTGGTACATCGATCGATGTTTGTATTGACTAATCCATCTGAAGAAATATCCCGATTCATTGATTATGTCTAATTGTTACCTTTCTATTGCACTCTTTTCACCTGTAAAACAACGTATCGAAATTCTACTCCACCCCCGCATCATGCCTCTGCATTTAAATAGACTAACGTGACAGGTCAAGCCAAGAGGGATAGAAGAGAGATAGATGACAACTTGGAACTAAAAAAAAAATACCGCGCAGAAAAATGGATCAACACACACAATTCAGTTCCTAGGGACTTTTCGATAAAGGTGAAAGATGCCAACAAAAATCGCAAAGCCAAACCTTGATATGGAAAAGTGCAGGCGAAAGAAAAAAGAGGTCAGAACGATGACAAAAAAACCGACAACCCCGTTGCTGAAATTGTGAAGAGATTCGCCCAGACAGGAACATTCGGCGAGACACACTGGATTCTCGACGAAGTGTAACGACACTGGAAAGACGAAATAAACAATTCGTCGGCAAGACAAGGTCTTATCGGTTTTGTTTTGGTTTCTGCCAACGGTTAGAAAGTTAAGAAAGGAATCTTTGCCCTGTAAACCTTTTCAGTACTGAAGATAAATTAATTCAGTCAAGGGGACATCACTCCAGCTCAGGTGGCGAGACTTTGCCTTCTGCTGATTTCTGTTTGTACTAATGCTGCTGATGTTATTGCTACAACTTTATTTATTATAAGATAGTAAGTTTGAATGAAATAAATGTTACTGTTAATGACACGGGAAATCTAGGTACATTGCATTTGGTGATTCTATGCTCTCCTTAGCTTTATACTTTGTTATTTGTTTTATCATATTGTTATATTTTATGTCCACATCATCTTGATAAATACACTAAAAATAAATGACTAATAAATAATACTAATAATAATATTATACAGTATCAATCAACTAATTAATGACTAATACACTCACACTCACTGACACATGTACTGAGTATGATGACACTCACACAGTAGGACAAAGTAAAAAAAAAAACGTCTTTATCAAACATGATCATGAGTAGTAATGAGCAGCAACTATCTAATCTTATCAGCATATCTTAAAATAATTAAATCTAGTCTAGTCTCTCTACTTTGACAACAATGGCGTCTACCTAGAATGTCCATCCAGAATATGTTTGTACACAGTCTGTGTCGGTTGATAGGCCCTATCATAGGGCGGAAGAATAAAAAAGTGATCAATTGCTCAGAAAGCGAAAACAGCAACGTGTATGGTACACAAGAGGCATATTCAGGACATGAAAGACAAATAAGGCTGACCACCGTGAAAGAGATTGGAGCCTCATCACGTATTGCAAAGAAAGCTATGGAGAGAAATTCTATCTTATATCAGATTAATGGAAAGATAATCAATAACCAAAGATATGCTGATGATCATGATAGTATAGTATTACTATCAGAAAATCCCAAAAGACTTGCCACGCCATCTTGGTTTTTCAGAGAGCATTTTTTATACCCAATTCATTCACTGGGCAATAACAAATCAAGGTAGAGATGAGAATTTAACTATCACCACTTGTTCAGAAGGCAAGTGCACTAACTGATGCGCCTAAAAAAATGCAGATTAGTATTCAAGTAACTAGGAATGATAATAACATTGAAGGATAAATGTAACAAGGCCAAACCCACATGACAACATTAACAGCTTAAAAAGAAGTGATCAATCCACTATCTTCAGACTGAGAACTAGTCATGTAATGCTGAACAACCACATCATAGAGTACAACAAAATCAAACCCCAGCCTGTTCACTCTGTGAACAACTACATGAAACAGTAGATCTTCACCTGTTTGGCTGTCCAAATCATCATTGAGTGCTGTCTCCGCATCGAAGGTTGGCTACCATGGAGAGCCATTCCACTCTGTCTCTTGCTTTGATGGTGCAGATAGGTTGACTTGTCCATCTTTTGATATTACTCGTTCATGTTAGTCTTGGTCTGCCTCTGCTTCTTTTACCTTGTATTTTCCCTTGCAATATTACTTTTATTAGGCTGTTGTGTCTTTTAACATGCCTCAAAAATTTCATTTGTCTTGTTCTAATTGTGTTTAGTAGTTCTCTTTTCATTTTTAGTTGTTTTAAAACTTCGTTTGTTTTCTTTTCTTTCCATCTAATTCTATCTATTCTTCTATAAATCCACATTTCAAAGGCTTCAATTATCTGTTCTGTTTTCTTGTCTAATGTCCATGTTTCTGCACCATACAGGAATATTGAGAAGATGTAACATTTTGCTATTCTTAGTTTTAGCCCTGGTGTTATTTGTTTTGATGTTAGTATATTTTTCATGACATTAAAATTACTTTTTGCCATTCCTGTTCTTGTGTTTATTTCACTTATACATTTTCCATCACTGGTTATAGTATGTACAAGGTAGTTGTAACTCTGAACTGTCTCCAGGTGTATTCCTTCCACTTTGATATTTATTTGTAGGTCTTGAGAATTTTCTTTGTTTATGATCATAGTTTTAGTCTTTTTGATATTCATATCTAGTCCATATTTTTTGATTGTCATGTTTATTACATTAAGTAATTGTTGTAGATCTTTAGGATTTTCTGCTAGTAGTACAGTATCATCAGCATATCTTAGGTTATTGATTATTTTTCCATAATTGTCGGAATGTGATGTTTTTAAAGATTTGCTCAGTGTATAGATTGAACAGCTTGGTGATAGGATGCATCCTTGTCTTACTCCTCTTTTTATATCAATTGGTGTAGAGTTTTCCATGTTATATTTTATTATTGCTGTTTGCTCCCAGTACAAATTACATATTAGTTGTATGTCTGTGTCGTCCAGATTTATATCTTTTAGGCAGTCTATAAGACGATTATAGTGTATTCTATCGAAAGCTTTAGTGTAGTCTATGAAGCAGGCATATATTGGTTTGTTTACCTCTATGTATTTTTCAATCAATGTCCTCATGCTGAATATGGCTTCTTTTGTCCCACTGTTTTTTCCTGAATCCAAATTGCTGCTCATCTAATTCAGTATTGATTTTATTCTGAATCCTTCCTTGTATAACTTTTAATAAAATTTTTGTTACCTGGCTCATTAGACATATTGTTCTAAAATCACTGCATTCAACTGCACCATTCTTTTCGGGTAATGCAATGAAAGTTGATGTTTTTAGTTCATTTTATATGTATCCTGTGTGGTATATGTCATTGCATATGTCTGTGATCACTTAAATGCCAAAATCCTATAGTGCATGTATCATCTCTATCTGTATATTGTCAGGTTCTGCTGATTTTTCTCTTTTTCATTGTTTTTTATAGCTTTTTCTACTTCAGATTTCAGGATTTTATTGCTGGACGTACATTTTATAAAAGCTTTATTGTCCCTTTTGGCATGAAATAATTCTGTTATATATTCCTGCCATCTATCGATTATATATTTGTTGTCTGTTAGCATTCTTCCCTCTTTGTTTGCAATACAACAGTTTCCTGCAGTTTTTGGTCTTTTTTAGTCATTCTCTTTATTTCTGTGTGCATTCCTCTTAAATTTTGTTTACTTTCCATAGTTTTGACTTCTAGACATCTTCGGTTGAGCCAGTCTTCTTTTGCCTTTTTGCACTATTTGCGTATTTCATGATCAATTTCCTTGTATCTGGCAGTGTTCTTCGCTTGTCTTCTTTCTTCCATTTTTTCTAAGATGTTGTCAGTTATTCATTTTTGCTTTTTGTTATTTTCCTTTTTGGGTAAGGTGTCATAAGATTCCTGTATGCTGTTTTTTATGCATTGCCATTTGGTTGTGACTTTTTCTTCAGGATTTTCTCTTCTGTACTGCTCAATCCCTTCTTCTAGCAGCTTCTGATATGTGTTCTTTACTTTATAAGTTTCTTTAACATCTTTCTGATTTAAAGCTGTTATATCTATTTTTATTGCTGAATTAGTCTTTTACTTGTTTCTCTTTAATTTGATTTTCATTTTAATCATTACATGATTGTGATCTGAATTAATATCTGCTCCTGGATAGGTTTTGGCTTTCTTGGCGCTGTTCCAGAAACTGTCTTTTATCATTATGTAATCTATTTGATTCCTCTTCCTATCTCCAGGGTTTTTCCATGTGCATAATTTCCTTTTCTCTTGCTCAAAGAAGGTGTTACATATTATCAGCCTGTTTTCTTCACAAAATTGTATTAATCTTTCTCCTCTGTCATTTCTTTTTCCTAAACCATGATTTCCTATAATGGTCTTATATCTACCTTTTCCTACTTTAGCATTCATGTCACCCATTAAAATCAAGATGTCTGAAGATTTCACTTGCTTCATAACTTTATTTAGATCTTTTTAGTATGCTTCTATTTGTTCATCTATATAGTCTTGAGTAGGTGCGTATGTCTGTATTATTGCTATGTCAAATGGTTTTTCCTTAATTTTTAATAGTATAATCCTATCGTTGTATGTCCAGTGGGTATTTATATATTTTTGTAGCTCTTGTTTTATTACTATGCCTACCCCTCTTTGATGTTGTGTTGCCTGAATATATAAATGTATATTTATTGTCTTGTGTATATTTATTTTCTTTCCATCTTGTTTCTGATATGCTTAAAATATCTATGTTTAATCGTTCTGCTTCTACCATAAGATTTTCCTTGTTGATATAAGGTCCTAACATTCCATGTAGTTATTTTTAGCTTGTTCCTAAAACAATAGTTAGAATTTCCCTCCATGGCTTTCTTTGGAATGTTACGTGATGAGGCTCCAATCTTTTTCACGGTGGTCTGCCATATTCGTCTTTCGTGTCCTAAATATGCCTCATGTGAACCACACACTTTGCTGTTTTCGCTTTCTAGGCCGTTAATCAATTCTAATTCTTCCACAACATCCACAGTTACAGACTTTTTATATTCGGTTTGGACATAATTGCCCGGCGCCATTGTTGTCAAACTATGTGTTTGCCTGTTGAACCGTGAACACACGACACAAAGAAGAACAAATCATATTCCACTGAAATATTAGTAATGTTCACAGTTCATCCACTCATCAGAAGTAAAAACATACATCAAAAAGGGGAATAAAAAGTAAAAGTAAAGTACACCAGTCACGCCAAGTGGCGTATAGGGAAATATGGTGTTAGTGACCCTATATTTTACAGACCTTCAGCACATGATTTTTGGGGTAATGTGGTCAGTATTACGCCGTGCTGCTTTACTTTCCCAGAAAAAAATCCGGTACCCATTTAAGGCTGGGTGAACCTGGAAGCCGTCAGTTGGGATCGAACCCTACCCTTTGTCCTTTGTAGTCCCGTTCACTAACCACTGAGCTATTGCGGCTCCATGCCAACTGGTATGGCACACGATAATGATGAATCTGCTATAGAATGTAATAAATTACCATAAACTTTACTCTTCAGCATTGCTTGTTAACAAGAACTCAACTTCAATTAATTTTTAATAGAACTTAACACTTATTTGAATTTTTTATCTTTATCTGAGCTTTATTGTTATTTACTTCTTTTTTTTTCAGGTATCCATTGCCTTAAATGGCTAGATCAGGACTGCTAATTCTTACTCAGCCACTGTCCCATCTAAGATCATTAATCCCACATGTTGTGAAGCAAGCATCAGTAACTGTTAACGACACACTGTACATTTGCCTACAGCCAGCCTTGAGGAACCGTCCTGTGACACATGAATCATTTTGCAGCCTGTAGCCTGTACAAATGAGGTCCAGTCATTCATCAGGGACTTTTACATGAGTGGCTCAAAAGTGTGCCATACGTTAGATATACGAGTACTTCTTTCACATATTTGTCCCAATCCATCTGCTTTTGTCCCTATCCCTTACAGGTTAAAGAAAGAGATGTCATTTATATTATCAGATTCTGCATTCTTGAAAGATTTCTGGAATACTGATAAATTATCTCTCATTAATATACTGAAAGATTTATTTAAAAACATAAACCAGGACATAAAGTTTAGTTTCATTGGTTTGGAATCTGATCAGCAATCTAGTTCTGTGCCAGAGACACCATCTGTGGCACTGAATACATTCCCTAATATTGTGATTGGTGGAACGTTTGATCATTTTCACGCTGGACATAAGTTGTTACTCACTGATAGCTGTTTGATCTGTGACAACAAACTGACAGTAGGCATCACTGATGGGGAGAGAAATAAAAGTGAGTAGAGCTAATAACTAGTTAAATATACTGCAATTTGTGTAGTATAAGATGTATCCATCATTTCTTTATCTTTTTTCACTCATGACAGTGTAGCCCTGGAAACAGACTATAATAAACTTATTGGATTAACTGTATTGGAATTACTCAAACTGGTGCTCACCAAGGGCAAGAAGATAAGAGAGGAGAACCTGGAGTTACAGATAGCTGACTCAACACACTAAAATAATAGGGAGGTGACCTGTGAGTCACCAGCTGTAAACATAAAGGGTAGATAACTAAGATTGTTATGTATTTATGAAGGATTATGAAGGAATAGAAACAAGAAAAAGAGTTCTTAAATGTTATGTAGAGCCAGTCTTAACATATGGATGTGAATCATGGATAATAGGACAACAGACAAGAAAATCACTGGAGTCTGTAGAAATATGGTTTTACAGAAGAATGTTGAGAGTACCATGGATAGCTAAGAAGAGTAATGAAAATGTTCTGAGAGAGGTCAAAGCAAAAAAGAGAGCTAATTTTCAATATTAAGAAGAAACAATCATCATTTATTGGCCATGTTTTGATGCCTTTGGTCCAGAAGAGAACAACTGGAGTATATTGTAACAACTGGAAAAATTGAGGGAAGCAAAGAGAAAAAATAACAGACAACTTAAGAGAATGGCTTGGCAGAAGGTCAACAACAGAAATGATAAATAGCTGCAGAGATCGAAGGTTGTGGAGAGACGTGATCATCTATGCCAGTAGGCCCGGTACTTGATGATGATGATGAAGGAATTAAGATGGGACCCTGCTTAACTAAATAATTGATAGATGGAAAAAAGCTATTTGACTAAGGATGGATGAGTAGTAGTGAAACTTCTTGTTCTTCTGTGATCACCAAATAACTACTTCTTCTCCTCATCATCTGCCATCAAAAGTTAAACGTTAAGTGGGCGTAGATATGTTGCGTTATGGTTGCAGCTTAATTGTTATATTCACACTTTTCAGCTCAACATACCTGACTTCAGCACAATGTTTTTAAAATCTAGGTCTACTTCCCTCTTCAGTGCCTACTTGTATGTTCGGACTGGTCATTGTCCTTCAATATTTTCCATATCTCTTTCTCTCTGTATGTTTCATAAGCATTTTCATAATTCAATAAAATATAAGTTTAACTGTATCTTCAATTCAGAAGACTGTGCTAATATAAAAAAAACATATACTACTGTCATGTGCTTGTTCAAAATTAATTTTTGTGTTAAATTATCAAGTATCTAGTCAAATTAACTCAAGAGTTAAATGTTAATTCATCACAAACTTTCATTCTGCAGAAAAACAGTTATGGGAACTAATGGAACCTTTTGAAGACAGGGAGGAGCAGGTTGTCAGTTTTGTGAATGAGGTTAAGCCTGGTATTATTATAGAGCCAATTAAGATTTTGATGCTTTTGGTCCAACAATCACAGATCCAAATCTTGACTGTATTGTTGTCAGTGAGGAAACCAAAGGAGGAGGAGAGAAAGTTAAATGAGGAAAGACAGAAATTAGTGAGTAATATGTTTTTGATATGTTATGTTATGTTAAAATAGGATCATCATCACAGCACTCTGGACACATCCATATGTGCTCAGATCTTCTAAAAATGTTCATCAACACACAGCGGCTAATTGTGCCAGTTCTGTGTTGGAGGACAATCCTCTCTTTCATCTAGAATATCACTCTGTTCTGGTAACACTGGTTTCACTCCTATTCACAGTCTAGAAATAAAGGAATAAAGCTACTGGCCAATCAAAACTAAAACAACTTAAAATAATGCACTGGAATGCTGAGTGCATCAACAACAAAAGAGATGGATACAGTAAAAAGATGACAGCCGCGAAAGCTCAGTGGTTAGTGAACTGGACTACAAAGGACAAGAGGCCAGGTTCGATCCTGATCAATGGTTGTCAGGTTCTCCCAGCCTTAAATGGGTACTGGATTTTTTCTGGGAAAGTAAAGCGACACAGACATATTACCAACCACATTACCCCAAAAATCATGTGCTGAAGGTCTATAAAAAAAGAAAAAAAATTATGGTCACTAACACCATATTCCCTATACGCAACTTGGTATGACGGGGCTCTTTACTCACAGTAAAAAGATAGGGTTGGAAAATATCCTACATGAAGAGCAAGTAATCGTATGCTGCTTGCAGGAAACCCATCTAAACAAAGACATGGTCTTGAAGATTAAGGAATACCAGTGTTACCGATCTGACAGAAAAGACAGACAAAAAGGTGGAATGTTGACCCTTGTAAAGAACAACATTAGTGCATGTCAGCTTGAAGTGTATATGTTGACCCTTGTAAAGAACAACATTAGTGCATGTCAGCTTGAAGTGTATATGTTGACCCTTGTAAAGAACAACATTAGTGCATGTCAGCTTGAAGTGTATATGTTGACCCTTGTAAAGAACAACATTAGTGCATGTCAGCTTGAAGTGTATATGTTGACCCTTGTAAAGAACAACATTAGTGCATGTCAGCTTGAAGTGTATATGTTGACCCTTGTAAAGAACAACATTAGTGCATGTCAGCTTGAAGTGTATATGTTGACCCTTGTAAAGAACAACATTAGTGCATGTCAGCTTGAAGTGTATATGTTGACCCTTGTAAAGAACAACATTAGTGCATGTCAGCTTGAAGTGTATATGTTGACCCTTGTAAAGAACAACATTAGTGCATGTCAGCTTGAAGTGTATATGTTGACCCTTGTAAAGAACAACATTAGTGCATGTCAGCTTGAAGTGTATATGTTGACCCTTGTAAAGAACAACATTAGTGCATGTCAGCTTGAAGTGTATATGTTGACCCTTGTAAAGAACAACATTAGTGCATGTCAGCTTGAAGTGTATATGTTGACCCTTGTAAAGAACAACATTAGTGCATGTCAGCTTGAAGTGTATATGTTGACCCTTGTAAAGAACAACATTAGTGCATGTCAGCTTGAAGTGTATATGTTGACCCTTGTAAAGAACAACATTAGTGCATGTCAGCTTGAAGTGTATATGTTGACCCTTGTAAAGAACAACATTAGTGCATGTCAGCTTGAAGTGTATATGTTGACCCTTGTAAAGAACAACATTAGTGCATGTCAGCTTGAAGTGTATATGTTGACCCTTGTAAAGAACAACATTAGTGCATGTCAGCTTGAAGTGTATATGTTGACCCTTGTAAAGAACAACATTAGTGCATGTCAGCTTGAAGTGTATATGGATGAGACTGAATATCTGATACTCTACCTCAGGACAGAAATACAGACTTTCATTTATTCATCTACTATTGTCTGAGCGACCACCCCCAGGCACTAGACACAGTTTCATTAAAAGAAAAAATGATTGTATGTGGAGACTTCAACAGCCATTCACAGAGCTGGGGCTATGGACATATGGACAAGAGATGTGAAGAGCTTGAAAATTGGCAGGACGGCAGTGGACTTATACTGCTAAACCAGACAACAGATACATCAAACATTCTATTTCAGATCATGACATACAACATCTACACCAGACCTTGCTTTCCATTCACCAGACATGGACTGGAATATTATATGTATTTTTGGAAAACAACTTGGAGGCAGCGACCACCGACCAGTCGTTTTAGTTGCATAAATTGAAGCTGTCAGGGAGAACAGCACTCTCTCTAGATGGAATAATAAAACGCAGGTGGAAAATGTATCAACAATACACCAGTGTACTAGAGATCTAAATACAGACAGAGATGTCAACGAAGTAGTTGATAAATTAAGTAGACTAATACTACAATCTGCCAGTGAAACAATACCTAGAGGGGCATGGAAACATTGCAAACCATACTGAGTAGTGAACTAGAACAGCTGCATAATGACATGGAAATATTTTGAAAACAATTCAAAATTGTTCCTTTGCCAGGAACACCACAATATCTATCAACATGCTAAGGACAATTTTCAAAGGGCTAAACTACAAGCCAGTCGAAGAAGCTGGAAAGAGAAAACTGAGTCCTTGAATCTTGAACGAGACACAAGAAAAGTGTGGAAACTTGTAAAACAGCTTAATGATTAGGGTACAGAAAGGAACACCAAAATTACACTGAAGAAGGATATAACATCCTAACAGGCAAGCAGGCAGCAAATAACTTTGCAGACTCCATTGTAAAAGACAATAATATTGAAATTAGCCTAGAGAAAAACAAGAAACTTGCTTAAAGCGACATAATGCAAGATAAGAATGGACCATACATGAAGTCATGGAAATACTCATTACACAAAGAGAGCTAGAGCTGACAATATCCAAATCAAAAATAAAAAGTCACCAGGCAGTAATGGAGTATCCAATTAAATGATTAAGAACTGCAGCTAAAGCAATAACACTACAGATCTACAAAATTTCCTGGATCACAGGTAGTGTGCCACTGCCATGGAGAGAAGCGAGCATTTCTTGGCTTCTAGTGTTTCTGATAAAATAAACATAAATTGTATGGAAACCGCTAATCTAATAGAAAGACAGGACAAACTACAACATTTTGGCAAAATCCTTCATCAGTTATGGCAAACAAACTATACAAATTAAACACATAAATCCAAGCCAGAAAATACAACACAAATCTAAAAAGCGAAAAAAGATGGTGACCAGGATGTACATAGAGTCAGGTTAAAAGATAAATAGACAAGACGACTAATGGTGAGAGATAACAAGGAAACAAACAACATGTAGCAGCAGTATATAAATGGAGATGAGCACAAATGTCAAATATACATACTCTACTTCATACCATTTTATCTTTATTTTACATGTTCTCAGCAGCTATACTCGTGGTCCCACATAATATTTAATATTTTGTATATTTGATATTTGTCATAGTATTTAATATTTTGTATATTTGATATTTGTCATAGTATTTAATATTTTGTATCTATCTATCTATTGACCTTTCGAGCCGTAACCGGCCCATAGGGCGTAGACCAAGATACACCTTCTCCTATATGAATTTTTGTTCTAGCAGTTTTCTTTTAAAGATATTTTATCAAATCTCGCCATCTGTCTCTGTTCTGTGCAAGCAGTTCTATCTCATTGAGGGAGCCGATTCCTGCTGCTCTTGCCTCTCTCATCAATGTTCTTCTCAGTGTCTCCCTGGGTCTTCTCTTTTTCTTTTACCTGTTGTTTCCCATATGAGGGCTTGCTTTGCTATTCGATTATTATCTCTTCTCATCACATGTCCAACGTATGACCATCGTCTTTTCTTTATTACTGAAGATATTAGTGGTTGATTGGCGATTTCTCTAATTTCCTCGTTTGTTTTGAATTCGTTCCATTCTATACCAAGTATTTTCCTTAGACATTTATTTTCGAATGCGTTCAACTTTGTTTCTATATCTCTTGTTGTTTTCCAGCTTTCACACGCATACGTAAGGGTTGATAGTACATTTGATTTGAATAGCCTAAGTTTTGTGTTTGTGCTAATGAGTTTTGATTTCCACAACTTTTCAAGGCTTCTGAAAGACATTGCTGCTTTAGCCAGTCTGATTCTAATTTCTTTGCTCGTATCCCCTTCTCGATCAATGTGACTTCCAAGATAGATGAAGTGATCGATCTCTTCTACTGGTTTGTTTCTTTCCCAGGAAATTGAGGATGCGTTTCAAGAAAAGAAACTGGTACTAGCAGCATGGATAGACCTAAAGAAAGCATTTGATAAGGTATGGAAGGAAGGGCTTTTGAAGAAACTGAGAAATTATGGAGTAAATGGCAGGATGTACAAATGGGTCAAAGCATACCTGCATAACAGGAGAGCCAGAGTGCAACTGGATGGTCTTAAGAGTAAGAAGGTCTTACTGCGCCAGGGCGTTCCACAGGGAGGGGTACTATCTCCAACACTTTTTCTGATCTACATCAATGACCTAGTTACTGAACTACCACATGGTATCAAAGTGGCAATGTATGCAGATGACTTGGTAATGTGGTGCACAGAGGAGTATGCAACAGTGGCCTCCAAATTGTTACAAAGAGCTATGAATGCACTGAATTCATGGACAAATAGATGGTGTATCAGCATCAATACAGACAAATGCAGTACTACACTTTTCACTCTTTCCCCAAAACAAAAAGCAGGAGCCATCTATATAAACAATGAGCCTGTGAAAGAAGACATACAGGCTACGTATCTCGGAGTTACATTTGATAACAAACTATCTTGGAACAGCAGATAAATAAGGCAACCCAAAAAGCAAGGAGAAAATTGGCTATTCTAAGAAAGCTGTGTGGAACTACGTGGGTGCGAGTGGGAAAATACTCAGTAAAGTTTACCAACAGAGTATACGCCCACATTTAGAATATGGATCATCTGCATGGTGTTCAGCATCAACACCACACTTCAAGAACTGGATAAAGTACAAAACCAGGCACTTAGGGTCATCACAGGAGCAATGAAATCAACACCAATATTAGAGATGGAGAAATTGTGGAGGATACCAGCACTGAGAGAACGGAGGGACACAAAGGTGCTGATACAGGCAGAAAAATTTGCTTGCATGCCGAGACATCCAATGAAGGACCGATTCCAAAATCTTGCATTGGGACGACTTAAGAGAAGCAGTTTTATCCACCAAGCCAAGCGTATTAGTAGACAAACACCAGACATGCCAAGAGCTGTTAACCCCCTACTGCCCATACCAGACAGACTCCCTGGACAGAGGAATCTGGATTATCAGTTCAAATACGGACAGAAGTGAAAGGAATAGTTGATAAAGAGGAACAGAATAGTCTACAGCGAAAAACAATAACTCTCAGTTTCCTGGATGAAGAATACCCACAAGACCTATGGATTCGTGTGTATACAGATGGATCAGCACAGAATGCAGTAAAAAATGGGGGAGCAGGTGCATATATAGAATACCCAAATAACACTAGGGATATGAATAAAATAGCAACAGGGAAATATTGTCACAATTATGATGCAGAAATACAAGCAATAAAGTTAGCAATAGAAAAACTGCTGAACATTAATCTTAGCCCGCAGCCTGTAGTGTTTTTTGACAGATGCAAGATCAGTACTCCAGGCACTACAATCCAGAAAATTACCACATCTGCAGACCTTATTGACTGAACTCTGCAAGCACCACAGGGTTGCCCTGCAGTGGATCCCATCTCACTGTGGAATACCAGGAAATGAGAAAGCAGATCAGTTGGCAAAGGAAGGTTCAACAGGCACACAACTAGATACACCTGTTACATACCATCATAAGAAACAGATAATCAAATCAATCAGAGGACCACAAGCCCCAAATCAGGATGCCTTTTATAATATGAATAGATATGAACAAGTTATCATTATACGTCTCAGAACAGGACACAATCGACTCCATAGTCACATGTATACAAAATTCAAGATCGGCACCTCAACTACTTGTACATGTGGACAGGCGCCCCAGACTGCTGAACACATACTTCAAGACTGCACTGAATATAGTAGACTGAGGAAAATCCATTGGCCCATAGATACAACACTACAGACAAAACTATATGGGCCACTGCAAGAATTACAAAAGACAGTAACATTTATACAGGAAACGACATTGCAGATATAGACAATGCTTCAGGCGAACGAAAGATAGATAGATAGACTGTTTGTTTTTCCATGTATATTTTGTCACTTGTTGGAATTAAACTTTTCATGACTTTAGTCTTTTCATGATTGACCTCAAGCCCAATTTTGCTGGCTATTGATGATAGTTCATTTGTGTTTTCCTGCATCGTTTTTATCTGATTGCTGATGAGAACTATATTTTGTATATTTGATATAATCGACTCCCTCAATGAGATAAGAGTTGGTTGCACAGAACAGAGACAAATGACAAGATTTGATACAATATCTTTACAAGGATTGAAAACTGCTAGAATAAAAATTAGATAAGAGAAAGAGTATCTGGGTTTATGCCCTATGGCCGTCTATGGCTCGAAAGGTCAATAGATAGATATTTCATATTTGTCATAGTATTTAATATTTTTTATATATGATATTTGTCATAGTATTTAATATTTTGTATATTTGATATTTGTGTTTATCTCCTTCTCAGGGTTTCAATCAACTGGAGTTGGTTACCATAGATCTGGTTGAGGATGTATGCCATGCAGATGATGAGGATCTGAAAGTGAGTTCTTCATCCTTCAGAAAGAGATTGCTGGGAACTCTGTTGCGGCCACTTCCAGTAAGCTTCTCTTGTATTTAATATTTTGTCGTGCTAGACAACAAAACTCACAACTTTTGCTATATTTATGTCATTTACTTTTATATTTAAATGTAACATTACATTATAAGTGTACATATTTTTAGCTGCATTCCAATTTGTCAATCAGTTCATACCATTACATTATTGGTTTAACATAATCTCACTTCTTCATCTTTTGATGTATCTTAAAGTATAATGCTTGTTTGTAACTCATTCAAATGTGGAGTCTGAAAGCTGATTTGATCATGTATATACAAGCATACATACATAGTACTGGTTTTAAAAAAAAGTAAAGGGTACCCTCCACACTTTGTGGCATATATGGAGAATGTGGCTTTAATGCCTATATTTATTCATGAATCATCATCATCAAGTACCGGGCCTGCTGGCGTAGGTGATCATGTCTCTCCACAACTTTTGATCTTAACAGCTATTTATCATTTCTGTTGTTGACCTTCTGCCAAGCCATTCTCTTAAGCTGCCTGTTATTTTTTCTCTTTGTTTCCCTCTATCTCTTCATGCCTCAATTTTTCCAGTTGTTACAATATATTCCAGTTGTTCTCTTCTCATTACATGGCCAAAAAATGATAATTGTTTCTTCCTAATATTGGAAATTAGCTCTCTTTTTGCTTTGACCTCTCTCAGAACATTTTCATTACTCTTCTTAGCTGTCCATGGTATTCTCAACATTCTTCTGTAAAACCACATTTCTACAGACTCCAGTGATTTTCTTGCCTGTTGTCCTATTGTCCATGATTCACATCCATATGTTAAGACTGGCTCTACGTAACATTTAAGAACTCTTTTTCTTGTTTCTATTGTCAAAAATGGATTGCATAGTTATCTTCCTCATTTTTTGGAAAGCTGCTTTTGTCTGAGCCATACTGCATCTCACCTCTTTTGTACATCTTCCATCTGAGGTTAACAACGTTCCCAAATATTTAAATTCATTTACCTGTTTTAATATTGTTCCACTTGTCTTTATTTTGCACTGAGGTGATGTCTTTTTCTTTGTTGTTACCATTACCTCTGTCTTTTTGCTATTAAGGCTGAGTCCTTTATTTTTGCTTTCTTTCACTATAATGTCCAACATTTCTTGTAACTCATTTTCACTCTTAGCAATTAAGACTGTATCATCAGCATGCCTTAGATTACTTATATTATGACCTCCAATTGTTATTCCAGGCATGCCCCGTATGGATCTTAAAATAATCTCACTATAAATATTAAACAAATCTGGTGACAGCACACAACCTTGTCTAACACACTGTTTTATTTGTTGAAATATTCCCAATTGGTTTCCAGTTCTTATGGCCGCGACCTATTCATGAATAGGTGCACATTTTATGGGTTATGTGGTTGGTATTGAAACAGACTACCCTACTTTTCTATAAAAATCCAGTATCCATTTTTAATGGCTGGGTGAACCTAGAAGCCATAGATCAGGATTGAACGTGACCTCTTGTCCTTAGTAGTACAATTCACTGTTACACCCCTGCTCTCCTATTTTGGTTAATTGAAATATAATGTCAACAAATGAGATGCTATTATGAAGGTGAAGAACTGCACAGTTATAACAAGAAATGCATGGCTTGTAGGCTGTATTCAAAGTTTCATGGTATTTTGGATATTGCTTTTTATTCTCTTCTTCAGTGCTTGAGTTTGTTTTTACTTGTCTGATACATGTCAAGTGATAGAAACATCTGTTTCTAATGCATAACATATTGCAAACTTCTAATATAATCTGTTGGTGAAAGTCTATAGTTTGAGCATAATGTCCTAGGTAACATACTTGTGGACAATTTTCTTTATTTTTATCTTTTAGAATAGGCTAAACATTCCCAAGACCCCATACAGGATTGCTGTGACTGGAGGCATTGCCAGTGGCAAGTCAAATGTGTGTTCAGAGTTGGAGAATTTGGTGCTAAGATTATAAACTGTGATTTATTAGGTATGAGAAAACTATCTTTTATTAGGTATGAGAAAACTATTTTTTATTCTATCTTTTTTGGTTAAAATTGTACAATTTTTGTTTAAAAAGATGTATTAAGATGATTTCATAATTGTTAATGGTGTTATCATAGGAGAGTGGGTGGCTAAATAAATAATTTGTCATACTCCAAAACAGAAGAATGTGGGTTCCAATCATGAGGTTCTGTCTGGGTTTTGTTTGTTTGTTTTGCATTCACCAGCTTTCAGCATCTGGCAAAACCCCTGAGAGCTTGTGGACTTTATCAGGGACTCAGTTATTGTGTGAATGCTTGTTTAGTTCCCAGTACACACTTGCTCTGTGAGTGGTCTCCCATACAGGCTGATATTCTCAGACTTCAGAAGTAACTTTTGGGGGTGAAATAAAAACTTGGATCCGAACAACTTGAGGTGGCAGCACTTGACAACTTGACAAACAGTCTTCTCTGTCCTGTACTCCCAGCAACTGTATAAATGTGATAAATACTGTAAAGAGAGCTTTCTATTCTTTTATATACATACATACATACATACATACATACATACATACATACATACATACATACATACATACATACATACATACATACATACATACATACATACATACATACATACATACATACATACATACATACATACATACATACATACATACATACATACATACATACATACATACATACATACATACATACATACATACATACATACATACATACATACATACATACATACATACATACATACATACATACATACATACATACATACATACATACATACATACATACATACATACATACATACATACATACATACATACATACATACATACATACATACATACGTACGTACGTACGTACGTACGTACGTACGTACGTACGTACGTACGTACGTACGTACGTACGTACGTACGTACGTACGTACGTACGTACGTACGTACGTACGTACGTACATACGTACATACGTACATACGTACATACGTACATACGTACATACGTACATACGTACATACGTACATACGTACATACGTACGTACGTACATACGTACATACGTACATACGTACATACGTACGTACGTACGTACGTACATACGTACATACGTACATACGTACATACGTACATACGTACATACGTACATACGTACATACGTACATACGTACATACGTACATACGTACATACGTACATACGTACATACGTACATACGTACATACGTACATACGTACATACGTACATACGTACATACGTACATACGTACATACGTACATACGTACATACGTACATACGTACATACGTACATACGTACATACGTACATACGTACATACGTACATACGTACATACGTACATACGTACATACGTACATACGTACATACGTACATACGTACATACGTACATACGTACATACGTACATACGTACATACGTACATACGTACATACGTACATACGTACATACGTACATACGTACATACGTACATACGTACATACGTACATACGTACATACGTACATACGTACATACGTACATACGTACATACGTACATACGTACATACGTACATACGTACATACGTACATACGTACATACGTACATACGTACATACGTACATACGTACATACGTACATACGTACATACGTACATACGTACATACGTACATACGTACATACGTACATACGTACATACGTACATACGTACATACGTACATACGTACATACGTACATACGTACATACGTACATACGTACATACGTACATACGTACATACGTACATACGTACATACGTACATACGTACATACGTACATACGTACATACGTACATACGTACATACGTACATACGTACATACGTACATACGTACATACGTACATACGTACATACGTACATACGTACATACGTACATACGTACATACGTACATACGTACATACGTACATACGTACACATACGTACATACGTACATACGTACATACGTACATACGTACATACGTACATACGTACATACGTACATACGTACATACGTACATACGTACATACGTACATACGTACATACGTACATACGTACATACGTACATACGTACATACGTACATACGTACATACGTACATACGTACATACGTACATACGTACATACGTACATACGTACATACGTACATACGTACATACGTACATACGTACATACGTACATACGTACATACGTACATACGTACATACGTACATACGTACATACGTACATACGTACATACGTACATACGTACATACGTACATACGTACATACGTACATACGTACATACGTACATACGTACATACGTACATACGTACATACGTACATACGTACATACGTACATACGTACATACGTACATACGTACATACGTACATACGTACATACGTACATACGTACATACGTACATACGTACATACGTACATACGTACATACGTACATACGTACATACGTACATACGTACATACGTACATACGTACATACGTACATACGTACATACGTACATACGTACATACGTACATACGTACATACGTACATACGTACATACGTACATACGTACATACGTACATACGTACATACGTACATACGTACATACGTACATACGTACATACGTACATACGTACATACGTACATACGTACATACGTACATACGTACATACGTACATACGTACATACGTACATACGTACATACGTACATACGTACATACGTACATACGTACATACGTACATACGTACATACGTACATACGTACATACGTACATACGTACATACGTACATACGTACATACGTACATACGTACATACGTACATACGTACATACGTACATACGTACATACGTACATACGTACATACGTACATACGTACATACGTACATACGTACATACGTACATACGTACATACGTACATACGTACATACGTACATACGTACATACGTACATACGTACATACGTACATACGTACATACGTACATACGTACATACGTACATACGTACATACGTACATACGTACATACGTACATACGTACATACGTACATACGTACATACGTACATACGTACATACGTACATACGTACATACGTACATACGTACATACGTACATACGTACATACGTACATACGTACATACGTACATACGTACATACGTACATACGTACATACGTACATACGTACATACGTACATACGTACATACGTACATACGTACATACGTACATACGTACATACGTACATACGTACATACGTACATACGTACATACGTACATACGTACATACGTACATACGTACATACGTACATACGTACATACGTACATACGTACATACGTACATACGTACATACGTACATACGTACATACGTACATACGTACATACGTACATACGTACATACGTACATACGTACATACGTACATACGTACATACGTACATACGTACATACGTACATACGTACATACGTACATACGTACATACGTACATACGTACATACGTACATACGTACATACGTACATACGTACATACGTACATACGTACATACGTACATACGTACATACGTACATACGTACATACGTACATACGTACATACGTACATACGTACATACGTACATACGTACATACGTACATACGTACATACGTACATACGTACATACGTACATACGTACATACGTACATACGTACATACGTACATACGTACATACGTACATACGTACATACGTACATACGTACATACGTACATACGTACATACGTACATACGTACATACGTACATACGTACATACGTACATACGTACATACGTACATACGTACATACGTACATACGTACATACGTACATACGTACATACGTACATACGTACATACGTACATACGTACATACGTACATACGTACATACGTACATACGTACATACGTACATACGTACATACGTACATACGTACATACGTACATACGTACATACGTACATACGTACATACGTACATACGTACATACGTACATACGTACATACGTACATACGTACATACGTACATACGTACATACGTACATACGTACATACGTACATACGTACATACGTACATACGTACATACGTACATACGTACATACGTACATACGTACATACGTACATACGTACATACGTACATACGTACATACGTACATACGTACATACGTACATACGTACATACGTACATACGTACATACGTACATACGTACATACGTACATACGTACATACGTACATACGTACATACGTACATACGTACATACGTACATACGTACATACGTACATACGTACATACGTACATACGTACATACGTACATACGTACATACGTACATACGTACATACGTACATACGTACATACGTACATACGTACATACGTACATACGTACATACGTACATACGTACATACGTACATACGTACATACGTACATACGTACATACGTACATACGTACATACGTACATACGTACATACGTACATACGTACATACGTACATACGTACATACGTACATACGTACATACGTACATACGTACATACGTACATACGTACATACGTACATACGTACATACGTACATACGTACATACGTACATACGTACATACGTACATACGTACATACGTACATACGTACATACGTACATACGTACATACGTACATACGTACATACGTACATACGTACATACGTACATACGTACATACGTACATACGTACATACGTACATACGTACATACGTACATACGTACATACGTACATACGTACATACGTACATACGTACATACGTACATACGTACATACGTACATACGTACATACGTACATACGTACATACGTACATACGTACATACGTACATACGTACATACGTACATACGTACATACGTACATACGTACATACGTACATACGTACATACGTACATACGTACATACGTACATACGTACATACGTACATACGTACATACGTACATACGTACATACGTACATACGTACATACGTACATACGTACATACGTACATACGTACATACGTACATACGTACATACGTACATACGTACATACGTACATACGTACATACGTACATACGTACATACGTACATACGTACATACGTACATACGTACATACGTACATACGTACATACGTACATACGTACATACGTACATACGTACATACGTACATACGTACATACGTACATACGTACATACGTACATACGTACATACGTACATACGTACATACGTACATACGTACATACGTACATACGTACATACGTACATACGTACATACGTACATACGTACATACGTACATACGTACATACGTACATACGTACATACGTACATACGTACATACGTACATACGTACATACGTACATACGTACATACGTACATACGTACATACGTACATACGTACATACGTACATACGTACATACGTACATACGTACATACGTACATACGTACATACGTACATACGTACATACGTACATACGTACATACGTACATACGTACATACGTACATACGTACATACGTACATACGTACATACGTACATACGTACATACGTACATACGTACATACGTACATACGTACATACGTACATACGTACATACGTACATACGTACATACGTACATACGTACATACGTACATACGTACATACGTACATACGTACATACGTACATACGTACATACGTACATACGTACATACGTACATACGTACATACGTACATACGTACATACGTACATACGTACATACGTACATACGTACATACGTACATACGTACATACGTACATACGTACATACGTACATACGTACATACGTACATACGTACATACGTACATACGTACATACGTACATACGTACATACGTACATACGTACATACGTACATACGTACATACGTACATACGTACATACGTACATACGTACATACGTACATACGTACATACGTACATACGTACATACGTACATACGTACATACGTACATACGTACATACGTACATACGTACATACGTACATACGTACATACGTACATACGTACATACGTACATACGTACATACGTACATACGTACATACGTACATACGTACATACGTACATACGTACATACGTACATACGTACATACGTACATACGTACATACGTACATACGTACATACGTACATACGTACATACGTACATACGTACATACGTACATACGTACATACGTACATACGTACATACGTACATACGTACATACGTACATACGTACATACGTACATACGTACATACGTACATACGTACATACGTACATACGTACATACGTACATACGTACATACGTACATACGTACATACGTACATACGTACATACGTACATACGTACATACGTACATACGTACATACGTACATACGTACATACGTACATACGTACATACGTACATACGTACATACGTACATACGTACATACGTACATACGTACATACGTACATACGTACATACGTACATACGTACATACGTACATACGTACATACGTACATACGTACATACGTACATACGTACATACGTACATACGTACATACGTACATACGTACATACGTACATACGTACATACGTACATACGTACATACGTACATACGTACATACGTACATACGTACATACGTACATACGTACATACGTACATACGTACATACGTACATACGTACATACGTACATACGTACATACGTACATACGTACATACGTACATACGTACATACGTACATACGTACATACGTACATACGTACATACGTACATACGTACATACGTACATACGTACATACGTACATACGTACATACGTACATACGTACATACGTACATACGTACATACGTACATACGTACATACGTACATACGTACATACGTACATACGTACATACGTACATACGTACATACGTACATACGTACATACGTACATACGTACATACGTACATACGTACATACGTACATACGTACATACGTACATACGTACATACGTACATACGTACATACGTACATACGTACATACGTACATACGTACATACGTACATACGTACATACGTACATACGTACATACGTACATACGTACATACGTACATACGTACATACGTACATACGTACATACGTACATACGTACATACGTACATACGTACATACGTACATACGTACATACGTACATACGTACATACGTACATACGTACATACGTACATACGTACATACGTACATACGTACATACGTACATACGTACATACGTACATACGTACATACGTACATACGTACATACGTACATACGTACATACGTACATACGTACATACGTACATACGTACATACGTACATACGTACATACGTACATACGTACATACGTACATACGTACATACGTACATACGTACATACGTACATACGTACATACGTACATACGTACATACGTACATACGTACATACGTACATACGTACATACGTACATACGTACATACGTACATACGTACATACGTACATACGTACATACGTACATACGTACATACGTACATACGTACATACGTACATACGTACATACGTACATACGTACATACGTACATACGTACATACGTACATACGTACATACGTACATACGTACATACGTACATACGTACATACGTACATACGTACATACGTACATACGTACATACGTACATACGTACATACGTACATACGTACATACGTACATACGTACATACGTACATACGTACATACGTACATACGTACATACGTACATACGTACATACGTACATACGTACATACGTACATACGTACATACGTACATACGTACATACGTACATACGTACATACGTACATACGTACATACGTACATACGTACATACGTACATACGTACATACGTACATACGTACATACGTACATACGTACATACGTACATACGTACATACGTACATACGTACATACGTACATACGTACATACGTACATACGTACATACGTACATACGTACATACGTACATACGTACATACGTACATACGTACATACGTACATACGTACATACGTACATACGTACATACGTACATACGTACATACGTACATACGTACATACGTACATACGTACATACGTACATACGTACATACGTACATACGTACATACGTACATACGTACATACGTACATACGTACATACGTACATACGTACATACGTACATACGTACATACGTACATACGTACATACGTACATACGTACATACGTACATACGTACATACGTACATACGTACATACGTACATACGTACATACGTACATACGTACATACGTACATACGTACATACGTACATACGTACATACGTACATACGTACATACGTACATACGTACATACGTACATACGTACATACGTACATACGTACATACGTACATACGTACATACGTACATACGTACATACGTACATACGTACATACGTACATACGTACATACGTACATACGTACATACGTACATACGTACATACGTACATACGTACATACGTACATACGTACATACGTACATACGTACATACGTACATACGTACATACGTACATACGTACATACGTACATACGTACATACGTACATACGTACATACGTACATACGTACATACGTACATACGTACATACGTACATACGTACATACGTACATACGTACATACGTACATACGTACATACGTACATACGTACATACGTACATACGTACATACGTACATACGTACATACGTACATACGTACATACGTACATACGTACATACGTACATACGTACATACGTACATACGTACATACGTACATACGTACATACGTACATACGTACATACGTACATACGTACATACGTACATACGTACATACGTACATACGTACATACGTACATACGTACATACGTACATACGTACATACGTACATACGTACATACGTACATACGTACATACGTACATACGTACATACGTACATACGTACATACGTACATACGTACATACGTACATACGTACATACGTACATACGTACATACGTACATACGTACATACGTACATACGTACATACGTACATACGTACATACGTACATACGTACATACGTACATACGTACATACGTACATACGTACATACGTACATACGTACATACGTACATACGTACATACGTACATACGTACATACGTACATACGTACATACGTACATACGTACATACGTACATACGTACATACGTACATACGTACATACGTACATACGTACATACGTACATACGTACATACGTACATACGTACATACGTACATACGTACATACGTACATACGTACATACGTACATACGTACATACGTACATACGTACATACGTACATACGTACATACGTACATACGTACATACGTACATACGTACATACGTACATACGTACATACGTACATACGTACATACGTACATACGTACATACGTACATACGTACATACGTACATACGTACATACGTACATACGTACATACGTACATACGTACATACGTACATACGTACATACGTACATACGTACATACGTACATACGTACATACGTACATACGTACATACGTACATACGTACATACGTACATACGTACATACGTACATACGTACATACGTACATACGTACATACGTACATACGTACATACGTACATACGTACATACGTACATACGTACATACGTACATACGTACATACGTACATACGTACATACGTACATACGTACATACGTACATACGTACATACGTACATACGTACATACGTACATACGTACATACGTACATACGTACATACGTACATACGTACATACGTACATACGTACATACGTACATACGTACATACGTACATACGTACATACGTACATACGTACATACGTACATACGTACATACGTACATACGTACATACGTACATACGTACATACGTACATACGTACATACGTACATACGTACATACGTACATACGTACATACGTACATACGTACATACGTACATACGTACATACGTACATACGTACATACGTACATACGTACATACGTACATACGTACATACGTACATACGTACATACGTACATACGTACATACGTACATACGTACATACGTACATACGTACATACGTACATACGTACATACGTACATACGTACATACGTACATACGTACATACGTACATACGTACATACGTACATACGTACATACGTACATACGTACATACGTACATACGTACATACGTACATACGTACATACGTACATACGTACATACGTACATACGTACATACGTACATACGTACATACGTACATACGTACATACGTACATACGTACATACGTACATACGTACATACGTACATACGTACATACGTACATACGTACATACGTACATACGTACATACGTACATACGTACATACGTACATACGTACATACGTACATACGTACATACGTACATACGTACATACGTACATACGTACATACGTACATACGTACATACGTACATACGTACATACGTACATACGTACATACGTACATACGTACATACGTACATACGTACATACGTACATACGTACATACGTACATACGTACATACGTACATACGTACATACGTACATACGTACATACGTACATACGTACATACGTACATACGTACATACGTACATACGTACATACGTACATACGTACATACGTACATACGTACATACGTACATACGTACATACGTACATACGTACATACGTACATACGTACATACGTACATACGTACATACGTACATACGTACATACGTACATACGTACATACGTACATACGTACATACGTACATACGTACATACGTACATACGTACATACGTACATACGTACATACGTACATACGTACATACGTACATACGTACATACGTACATACGTACATACGTACATACGTACATACGTACATACGTACATACGTACATACGTACATACGTACATACGTACATACGTACATACGTACATACGTACATACGTACATACGTACATACGTACATACGTACATACGTACATACGTACATACGTACATACGTACATACGTACATACGTACATACGTACATACGTACATACGTACATACGTACATACGTACATACGTACATACGTACATACGTACATACGTACATACGTACATACGTACATACGTACATACGTACATACGTACATACGTACATACGTACATACGTACATACGTACATACGTACATACGTACATACGTACATACGTACATACGTACATACGTACATACGTACATACGTACATACGTACATACGTACATACGTACATACGTACATACGTACATACGTACATACGTACATACGTACATACGTACATACGTACATACGTACATACGTACATACGTACATACGTACATACGTACATACGTACATACGTACATACGTACATACGTACATACGTACATACGTACATACGTACATACGTACATACGTACATACGTACATACGTACATACGTACATACGTACATACGTACATACGTACATACGTACATACGTACATACGTACATACGTACATACGTACATACGTACATACGTACATACGTACATACGTACATACGTACATACGTACATACGTACATACGTACATACGTACATACGTACATACGTACATACGTACATACGTACATACGTACATACGTACATACGTACATACGTACATACGTACATACGTACATACGTACATACGTACATACGTACATACGTACATACGTACATACGTACATACGTACATACGTACATACGTACATACGTACATACGTACATACGTACATACGTACATACGTACATACGTACATACGTACATACGTACATACGTACATACGTACATACGTACATACGTACATACGTACATACGTACATACGTACATACGTACATACGTACATACGTACATACGTACATACGTACATACGTACATACGTACATACGTACATACGTACATACGTACATACGTACATACGTACATACGTACATACGTACATACGTACATACGTACATACGTACATACGTACATACGTACATACGTACATACGTACATACGTACATACGTACATACGTACATACGTACATACGTACATACGTACATACGTACATACGTACATACGTACATACGTACATACGTACATACGTACATACGTACATACGTACATACGTACATACGTACATACGTACATACGTACATACGTACATACGTACATACGTACATACGTACATACGTACATACGTACATACGTACATACGTACATACGTACATACGTACATACGTACATACGTACATACGTACATACGTACATACGTACATACGTACATACGTACATACGTACATACGTACATACGTACATACGTACATACGTACATACGTACATACGTACATACGTACATACGTACATACGTACATACGTACATACGTACATACGTACATACGTACATACGTACATACGTACATACGTACATACGTACATACGTACATACGTACATACGTACATACGTACATACGTACATACGTACATACGTACATACGTACATACGTACATACGTACATACGTACATACGTACATACGTACATACGTACATACGTACATACGTACATACGTACATACGTACATACGTACATACGTACATACGTACATACGTACATACGTACATACGTACATACGTACATACGTACATACGTACATACGTACATACGTACATACGTACATACGTACATACGTACATACGTACATACGTACATACGTACATACGTACATACGTACATACGTACATACGTACATACGTACATACGTACATACGTACATACGTACATACGTACATACGTACATACGTACATACGTACATACGTACATACGTACATACGTACATACGTACATACGTACATACGTACATACGTACATACGTACATACGTACATACGTACATACGTACATACGTACATACGTACATACGTACATACGTACATACGTACATACGTACATACGTACATACGTACATACGTACATACGTACATACGTACATACGTACATACGTACATACGTACATACGTACATACGTACATACGTACATACGTACATACGTACATACGTACATACGTACATACGTACATACGTACATACGTACATACGTACATACGTACATACGTACATACGTACATACGTACATACGTACATACGTACATACGTACATACGTACATACGTACATACGTACATACGTACATACGTACATACGTACATACGTACATACGTACATACGTACATACGTACATACGTACATACGTACATACGTACATACGTACATACGTACATACGTACATACGTACATACGTACATACGTACATACGTACATACGTACATACGTACATACGTACATACGTACATACGTACATACGTACATACGTACATACGTACATACGTACATACGTACATACGTACATACGTACATACGTACATACGTACATACGTACATACGTACATACGTACATACGTACATACGTACATACGTACATACGTACATACGTACATACGTACATACGTACATACGTACATACGTACATACGTACATACGTACATACGTACATACGTACATACGTACATACGTACATACGTACATACGTACATACGTACATACGTACATACGTACATACGTACATACGTACATACGTACATACGTACATACGTACATACGTACATACGTACATACGTACATACGTACATACGTACATACGTACATACGTACATACGTACATACGTACATACGTACATACGTACATACGTACATACGTACATACGTACATACGTACATACGTACATACGTACATACGTACATACGTACATACGTACATACGTACATACGTACATACGTACATACGTACATACGTACATACGTACATACGTACATACGTACATACGTACATACGTACATACGTACATACGTACATACGTACATACGTACATACGTACATACGTACATACGTACATACGTACATACGTACATACGTACATACGTACATACGTACATACGTACATACGTACATACGTACATACGTACATACGTACATACGTACATACGTACATACGTACATACGTACATACGTACATACGTACATACGTACATACGTACATACGTACATACGTACATACGTACATACGTACATACGTACATACGTACATACGTACATACGTACATACGTACATACGTACATACGTACATACGTACATACGTACATACGTACATACGTACATACGTACATACGTACATACGTACATACGTACATACGTACATACGTACATACGTACATACGTACATACGTACATACGTACATACGTACATACGTACATACGTACATACGTACATACGTACATACGTACATACGTACATACGTACATACGTACATACGTACATACGTACATACGTACATACGTACATACGTACATACGTACATACGTACATACGTACATACGTACATACGTACATACGTACATACGTACATACGTACATACGTACATACGTACATACGTACATACGTACATACGTACATACGTACATACGTACATACGTACATACGTACATACGTACATACGTACATACGTACATACGTACATACGTACATACGTACATACGTACATACGTACATACGTACATACGTACATACGTACATACGTACATACGTACATACGTACATACGTACATACGTACATACGTACATACGTACATACGTACATACGTACATACGTACATACGTACATACGTACATACGTACATACGTACATACGTACATACGTACATACGTACATACGTACATACGTACATACGTACATACGTACATACGTACATACGTACATACGTACATACGTACATACGTACATACGTACATACGTACATACGTACATACGTACATACGTACATACGTACATACGTACATACGTACATACGTACATACGTACATACGTACATACGTACATACGTACATACGTACATACGTACATACGTACATACGTACATACGTACATACGTACATACGTACATACGTACATACGTACATACGTACATACGTACATACGTACATACGTACATACGTACATACGTACATACGTACATACGTACATACGTACATACGTACATACGTACATACGTACATACGTACATACGTACATACGTACATACGTACATACGTACATACGTACATACGTACATACGTACATACGTACATACGTACATACGTACATACGTACATACGTACATACGTACATACGTACATACGTACATACGTACATACGTACATACGTACATACGTACATACGTACATACGTACATACGTACATACGTACATACGTACATACGTACATACGTACATACGTACATACGTACATACGTACATACGTACATACGTACATACGTACATACGTACATACGTACATACGTACATACGTACATACGTACATACGTACATACGTACATACGTACATACGTACATACGTACATACGTACATACGTACATACGTACATACGTACATACGTACATACGTACATACGTACATACGTACATACGTACATACGTACATACGTACATACGTACATACGTACATACGTACATACGTACATACGTACATACGTACATACGTACATACGTACATACGTACATACGTACATACGTACATACGTACATACGTACATACGTACATACGTACATACGTACATACGTACATACGTACATACGTACATACGTACATACGTACATACGTACATACGTACATACGTACATACGTACATACGTACATACGTACATACGTACATACGTACATACGTACATACGTACATACGTACATACGTACATACGTACATACGTACATACGTACATACGTACATACGTACATACGTACATACGTACATACGTACATACGTACATACGTACATACGTACATACGTACATACGTACATACGTACATACGTACATACGTACATACGTACATACGTACATACGTACATACGTACATACGTACATACGTACATACGTACATACGTACATACGTACATACGTACATACGTACATACGTACATACGTACATACGTACATACGTACATACGTACATACGTACATACGTACATACGTACATACGTACATACGTACATACGTACATACGTACATACGTACATACGTACATACGTACATACGTACATACGTACATACGTACATACGTACATACGTACATACGTACATACGTACATACGTACATACGTACATACGTACATACGTACATACGTACATACGTACATACGTACATACGTACATACGTACATACGTACATACGTACATACGTACATACGTACATACGTACATACGTACATACGTACATACGTACATACGTACATACGTACATACGTACATACGTACATACGTACATACGTACATACGTACATACGTACATACGTACATACGTACATACGTACATACGTACATACGTACATACGTACATACGTACATACGTACATACGTACATACGTACATACGTACATACGTACATACGTACATACGTACATACGTACATACGTACATACGTACATACGTACATACGTACATACGTACATACGTACATACGTACATACGTACATACGTACATACGTACATACGTACATACGTACATACGTACATACGTACATACGTACATACGTACATACGTACATACGTACATACGTACATACGTACATACGTACATACGTACATACGTACATACGTACATACGTACATACGTACATACGTACATACGTACATACGTACATACGTACATACGTACATACGTACATACGTACATACGTACATACGTACATACGTACATACGTACATACGTACATACGTACATACGTACATACGTACATACGTACATACGTACATACGTACATACGTACATACGTACATACGTACATACGTACATACGTACATACGTACATACGTACATACGTACATACGTACATACGTACATACGTACATACGTACATACGTACATACGTACATACGTACATACGTACATACGTACATACGTACATACGTACATACGTACATACGTACATACGTACATACGTACATACGTACATACGTACATACGTACATACGTACATACGTACATACGTACATACGTACATACGTACATACGTACATACGTACATACGTACATACGTACATACGTACATACGTACATACGTACATACGTACATACGTACATACGTACATACGTACATACGTACATACGTACATACGTACATACGTACATACGTACATACGTACATACGTACATACGTACATACGTACATACGTACATACGTACATACGTACATACGTACATACGTACATACGTACATACGTACATACGTACATACGTACATACGTACATACGTACATACGTACATACGTACATACGTACATACGTACATACGTACATACGTACATACGTACATACGTACATACGTACATACGTACATACGTACATACGTACATACGTACATACGTACATACGTACATACGTACATACGTACATACGTACATACGTACATACGTACATACGTACATACGTACATACGTACATACGTACATACGTACATACGTACATACGTACATACGTACATACGTACATACGTACATACGTACATACGTACATACGTACATACGTACATACGTACATACGTACATACGTACATACGTACATACGTACATACGTACATACGTACATACGTACATACGTACATACGTACATACGTACATACGTACATACGTACATACGTACATACGTACATACGTACATACGTACATACGTACATACGTACATACGTACATACGTACATACGTACATACGTACATACGTACATACGTACATACGTACATACGTACATACGTACATACGTACATACGTACATACGTACATACGTACATACGTACATACGTACATACGTACATACGTACATACGTACATACGTACATACGTACATACGTACATACGTACATACGTACATACGTACATACGTACATACGTACATACGTACATACGTACATACGTACATACGTACATACGTACATACGTACATACGTACATACGTACATACGTACATACGTACATACGTACATACGTACATACGTACATACGTACATACGTACATACGTACATACGTACATACGTACATACGTACATACGTACATACGTACATACGTACATACGTACATACGTACATACGTACATACGTACATACGTACATACGTACATACGTACATACGTACATACGTACATACGTACATACGTACATACGTACATACGTACATACGTACATACGTACATACGTACATACGTACATACGTACATACGTACATACGTACATACGTACATACGTACATACGTACATACGTACATACGTACATACGTACATACGTACATACGTACATACGTACATACGTACATACGTACATACGTACATACGTACATACGTACATACGTACATACGTACATACGTACATACGTACATACGTGCATACGTGCATACGTGCATACGTGCATACGTGCATACGTGCATACGTGCATACGTGCATACGTGCATACGTGCATACGTGCATACGTGCATACGTGCATACGTGCATACGTGCATACGTGCATACGTGCATACGTGCATACGTGCATACGTGCATACGTGCATACGTACATACGTGCATACGTGCATACGTGCATACGTGCATACGTGCATACGTGCATACGTGCATACGTGCATACGTACATACGTGCATACGTGCATACGTGCATACGTGCATACGTACATACGTGCATACGTGCATACGTGCATACGTGCATACGTGCATACGTGCATACGTGCATACGTGCATACGTGCATACGTGCATACGTGCATACGTGCATACGTGCATACGTACATACGTGCATACGTGCATACGTGCATACGTGCATACGTGCATACGTGCATACGTGCATACGTGCATACGTACATACGTGCATACGTGCATACGTGCATACGTGCATACGTGCATACGTGCATACGTGCATACGTGCATACGTGCATACGTGCATACGTGCATACGTGCATACGTGCATACGTGCATACGTGCATACGTGCATACGTGCATACGTGCATACGTGCATACGTGCATACGTGCATACGTGCATACGTGCATACGTGCATACGTGCATACGTGCATACGTGCATACGTGCATACGTGCATACGTGCATACGTGCATACGTGCATACGTGCATACGTGCATACGTACATACGTGCATACGTGCATACGTGCATACGTGCATACGTGCATACGTGCATACGTGCATACGTGCATACGTGCATACGTGCATACGTGCATACGTGCATACGTGCATACGTGCATACGTGCATACGTGCATACGTGCATACGTGCATACGTGCATACGTGCATACGTGCATACGTGCATACGTGCATACGTGCATACGTGCATACGTGCATACGTGCATACGTGCATACGTGCATACGTGCATACGTGCATACGTGCATACGTGCATACGTGCATACGTGCATACGTGCATACGTGCATACGTGCATACGTGCATACGTGCATACGTGCATACGTGCATACGTGCATACGTGCATACGTGCATACGTGCATACGTGCATACGTGCATACGTGCATACGTGCATACGTGCATACGTGCATACGTGCATACGTGCATACGTGCATACGTGCATACGTGCATACGTGCATACGTGCATACGTGCATACGTGCATACGTGCATACGTGCATACGTGCATACGTGCATACGTGCATACGTGCATACGTGCATACGTGCATACGTGCATACGTGCATACGTGCATACGTGCATACGTGCATACGTGCATACGTGCATACGTGCATACGTGCATACGTGCATACGTGCATACGTGCATACGTGCATACGTGCATACGTGCATACGTGCATACGTGCATACGTGCATACGTGCATACGTGCATACGTGCATACGTGCATACGTGCATACGTGCATACGTGCATACGTGCATACGTGCATACGTGCATACGTGCATACGTGCATACGTGCATACGTGCATACGTGCATACGTGCATACGTGCATACGTGCATACGTGCATACGTGCATACGTGCATACGTGCATACGTGCATACGTGCATACGTGCATACGTGCATACGTGCATACGTGCATACGTGCATACGTGCATACGTGCATACGTGCATACGTGCATACGTGCATACGTGCATACGTGCATACGTGCATACGTGCATACGTGCATACGTGCATACGTGCATACGTGCATACGTGCATACGTGCATACGTGCATACGTGCATACGTGCATACGTGCATACGTGCATACGTGCATACGTGCATACGTGCATACGTGCATACGTGCATACGTGCATACGTGCATACGTGCATACGTGCATACGTGCATACGTGCATACGTGCATACGTGCATACGTGCATACGTGCATACGTGCATACGTGCATACGTGCATACGTGCATACGTGCATACGTGCATACGTGCATACGTGCATACGTGCATACGTGCATACGTGCATACGTGCATACGTGCATACGTGCATACGTGCATACGTGCATACGTGCATACGTGCATACGTGCATACGTGCATACGTGCATACGTGCATACGTGCATACGTGCATACGTGCATACGTGCATACGTGCATACGTGCATACGTGCATACGTGCATACGTGCATACGTGCATACGTGCATACGTGCATACGTGCATACGTGCATACGTGCATACGTGCATACGTGCATACGTGCATACGTGCATACGTGCATACGTGCATACGTGCATACGTGCATACGTGCATACGTGCATACGTGCATACGTGCATACGTGCATACGTGCATACGTGCATACGTGCATACGTGCATACGTGCATACGTGCATACGTGCATACGTGCATACGTGCATACGTGCATACGTGCATACGTGCATACGTGCATACGTGCATACGTGCATACGTGCATACGTGCATACGTGCATACGTGCATACGTGCATACGTGCATACGTGCATACGTGCATACGTGCATACGTGCATACGTGCATACGTGCATACGTGCATACGTGCATACGTGCATACGTGCATACGTGCATACGTGCATACGTGCATACGTGCATACGTGCATACGTGCATACGTGCATACGTGCATACGTGCATACGTGCATACGTGCATACGTGCATACGTGCATACGTGCATACGTGCATACGTGCATACGTGCATACGTGCATACGTGCATACGTGCATACGTGCATACGTGCATACGTGCATACGTGCATACGTGCATACGTGCATACGTGCATACGTGCATACGTGCATACGTGCATACGTGCATACGTGCATACGTGCATACGTGCATACGTGCATACGTGCATACGTGCATACGTGCATACGTGCATACGTGCATACGTGCATACGTGCATACGTGCATACGTGCATACGTGCATACGTGCATACGTGCATACGTGCATACGTGCATACGTGCATACGTGCATACGTGCATACGTGCATACGTGCATACGTGCATACGTGCATACGTGCATACGTGCATACGTGCATACGTGCATACGTGCATACGTGCATACGTGCATACGTGCATACGTGCATACGTGCATACGTGCATACGTGCATACGTGCATACGTGCATACGTGCATACGTGCATACGTGCATACGTGCATACGTGCATACGTGCATACGTGCATACGTGCATACGTGCATACGTGCATACGTGCATACGTGCATACGTGCATACGTGCATACGTGCATACGTGCATACGTGCATACGTGCATACGTGCATACGTGCATACGTGCATACGTGCATACGTGCATACGTGCATACGTGCATACGTGCATACGTGCATACGTGCATACGTGCATACGTGCATACGTGCATACGTGCATACGTGCATACGTGCATACGTGCATACGTGCATACGTGCATACGTGCATACGTGCATACGTGCATACGTGCATACGTGCATACGTGCATACGTGCATACGTGCATACGTGCATACGTGCATACGTGCATACGTGCATACGTGCATACGTGCATACGTGCATACGTGCATACGTGCATACGTGCATACGTGCATACGTGCATACGTGCATACGTGCATACGTGCATACGTGCATACGTGCATACGTGCATACGTGCATACGTGCATACGTGCATACGTGCATACGTGCATACGTGCATACGTGCATACGTGCATACGTGCATACGTGCATACGTGCATACGTGCATACGTGCATACGTGCATACGTGCATACGTGCATACGTGCATACGTGCATACGTGCATACGTGCATACGTGCATACGTGCATACGTGCATACGTGCATACGTGCATACGTGCATACGTGCATACGTGCATACGTGCATACGTGCATACGTGCATACGTGCATACGTGCATACGTGCATACGTGCATACGTGCATACGTGCATACGTGCATACGTGCATACGTGCATACGTGCATACGTGCATACGTGCATACGTGCATACGTGCATACGTGCATACGTGCATACGTGCATACGTGCATACGTGCATACGTGCATACGTGCATACGTGCATACGTGCATACGTGCATACGTGCATACGTGCATACGTGCATACGTGCATACGTGCATACGTGCATACGTGCATACGTGCATACGTGCATACGTGCATACGTGCATACGTGCATACGTGCATACGTGCATACGTGCATACGTGCATACGTGCATACGTGCATACGTGCATACGTGCATACGTGCATACGTGCATACGTGCATACGTGCATACGTGCATACGTGCATACGTGCATACGTGCATACGTGCATACGTGCATACGTGCATACGTGCATACGTGCATACGTGCATACGTGCATACGTGCATACGTGCATACGTGCATACGTGCATACGTGCATACGTGCATACGTGCATACGTGCATACGTGCATACGTGCATACGTGCATACGTGCATACGTGCATACGTGCATACGTGCATACGTGCATACGTGCATACGTGCATACGTGCATACGTGCATACGTGCATACGTGCATACGTGCATACGTGCATACGTGCATACGTGCATACGTGCATACGTGCATACGTGCATACGTGCATACGTGCATACGTGCATACGTGCATACGTGCATACGTGCATACGTGCATACGTGCATACGTGCATACGTGCATACGTGCATACGTGCATACGTGCATACGTGCATACGTGCATACGTGCATACGTGCATACGTGCATACGTGCATACGTGCATACGTGCATACGTGCATACGTGCATACGTGCATACGTGCATACGTGCATACGTGCATACGTGCATACGTGCATACGTGCATACGTGCATACGTGCATACGTGCATACGTGCATACGTGCATACGTGCATACGTGCATACGTGCATACGTGCATACGTGCATACGTGCATACGTGCATACGTGCATACGTGCATACGTGCATACGTGCATACGTGCATACGTGCATACGTGCATACGTGCATACGTGCATACGTGCATACGTGCATACGTGCATACGTGCATACGTGCATACGTGCATACGTGCATACGTGCATACGTGCATACGTGCATACGTGCATACGTGCATACGTGCATACGTGCATACGTGCATACGTGCATACGTGCATACGTGCATACGTGCATACGTGCATACGTGCATACGTGCATACGTGCATACGTGCATACGTGCATACGTGCATACGTGCATACGTGCATACGTGCATACGTGCATACGTGCATACGTGCATACGTGCATACGTGCATACGTGCATACGTGCATACGTGCATACGTGCATACGTGCATACGTGCATACGTGCATACGTGCATACGTGCATACGTGCATACGTGCATACGTGCATACGTGCATACGTGCATACGTGCATACGTGCATACGTGCATACGTGCATACGTGCATACGTGCATACGTGCATACGTGCATACGTGCATACGTGCATACGTGCATACGTGCATACGTGCATACGTGCATACGTGCATACGTGCATACGTGCATACGTGCATACGTGCATACGTGCATACGTGCATACGTGCATACGTGCATACGTGCATACGTGCATACGTGCATACGTGCATACGTGCATACGTGCATACGTGCATACGTGCATACGTGCATACGTGCATACGTGCATACGTGCATACGTGCATACGTGCATACGTGCATACGTGCATACGTGCATACGTGCATACGTGCATACGTGCATACGTGCATACGTGCATACGTGCATACGTGCATACGTGCATACGTGCATACGTGCATACGTGCATACGTGCATACGTGCATACGTGCATACGTGCATACGTGCATACGTGCATACGTGCATACGTGCATACGTGCATACGTGCATACGTGCATACGTGCATACGTGCATACGTGCATACGTGCATACGTGCATACGTGCATACGTGCATACGTGCATACGTGCATACGTGCATACGTGCATACGTGCATACGTGCATACGTGCATACGTGCATACGTGCATACGTGCATACGTGCATACGTGCATACGTGCATACGTGCATACGTGCATACGTGCATACGTGCATACGTGCATACGTGCATACGTGCATACGTGCATACGTGCATACGTGCATACGTGCATACGTGCATACGTGCATACGTGCATACGTGCATACGTGCATACGTGCATACGTGCATACGTGCATACGTGCATACGTGCATACGTGCATACGTGCATACGTGCATACGTGCATACGTGCATACGTGCATACGTGCATACGTGCATACGTGCATACGTGCATACGTGCATACGTGCATACGTGCATACGTGCATACGTGCATACGTGCATACGTGCATACGTGCATACGTGCATACGTGCATACGTGCATACGTGCATACGTGCATACGTGCATACGTGCATACGTGCATACGTGCATACGTGCATACGTGCATACGTGCATACGTGCATACGTGCATACGTGCATACGTGCATACGTGCATACGTGCATACGTGCATACGTGCATACGTGCATACGTGCATACGTGCATACGTGCATACGTGCATACGTGCATACGTGCATACGTGCATACGTGCATACGTGCATACGTGCATACGTGCATACGTGCATACGTGCATACGTGCATACGTGCATACGTGCATACGTGCATACGTGCATACGTGCATACGTGCATACGTGCATACGTGCATACGTGCATACGTGCATACGTGCATACGTGCATACGTGCATACGTGCATACGTGCATACGTGCATACGTGCATACGTGCATACGTGCATACGTGCATACGTGCATACGTGCATACGTGCATACGTGCATACGTGCATACGTGCATACGTGCATACGTGCATACGTGCATACGTGCATACGTGCATACGTGCATACGTGCATACGTGCATACGTGCATACGTGCATACGTGCATACGTGCATACGTGCATACGTGCATACGTGCATACGTGCATACGTGCATACGTGCATACGTGCATACGTGCATACGTGCATACGTGCATACGTGCATACGTGCATACGTGCATACGTGCATACGTGCATACGTGCATACGTGCATACGTGCATACGTGCATACGTGCATACGTGCATACGTGCATACGTGCATACGTGCATACGTGCATACGTGCATACGTGCATACGTGCATACGTGCATACGTGCATACGTGCATACGTGCATACGTGCATACGTGCATACGTGCATACGTGCATACGTGCATACGTGCATACGTGCATACGTGCATACGTGCATACGTGCATACGTGCATACGTGCATACGTGCATACGTGCATACGTGCATACGTGCATACGTGCATACGTGCATACGTGCATACGTGCATACGTGCATACGTGCATACGTGCATACGTGCATACGTGCATACGTGCATACGTGCATACGTGCATACGTGCATACGTGCATACGTGCATACGTGCATACGTGCATACGTGCATACGTGCATACGTGCATACGTGCATACGTGCATACGTGCATACGTGCATACGTGCATACGTGCATACGTGCATACGTGCATACGTGCATACGTGCATACGTGCATACGTGCATACGTGCATACGTGCATACGTGCATACGTGCATACGTGCATACGTGCATACGTGCATACGTGCATACGTGCATACGTGCATACGTGCATACGTGCATACGTGCATACGTGCATACGTGCATACGTGCATACGTGCATACGTGCATACGTGCATACGTGCATACGTGCATACGTGCATACGTGCATACGTGCATACGTGCATACGTGCATACGTGCATACGTGCATACGTGCATACGTGCATACGTGCATACGTGCATACGTGCATACGTGCATACGTGCATACGTGCATACGTGCATACGTGCATACGTGCATACGTGCATACGTGCATACGTGCATACGTGCATACGTGCATACGTGCATACGTGCATACGTGCATACGTGCATACGTGCATACGTGCATACGTGCATACGTGCATACGTGCATACGTGCATACGTGCATACGTGCATACGTGCATACGTGCATACGTGCATACGTGCATACGTGCATACGTGCATACGTGCATACGTGCATACGTGCATACGTGCATACGTGCATACGTGCATACGTGCATACGTGCATACGTGCATACGTGCATACGTGCATACGTGCATACGTGCATACGTGCATACGTGCATACGTGCATACGTGCATACGTGCATACGTGCATACGTGCATACGTGCATACGTGCATACGTGCATACGTGCATACGTGCATACGTGCATACGTGCATACGTGCATACGTGCATACGTGCATACGTGCATACGTGCATACGTGCATACGTGCATACGTGCATACGTGCATACGTGCATACGTGCATACGTGCATACGTGCATACGTGCATACGTGCATACGTGCATACGTGCATACGTGCATACGTGCATACGTGCATACGTGCATACGTGCATACGTGCATACGTGCATACGTGCATACGTGCATACGTGCATACGTGCATACGTGCATACGTGCATACGTGCATACGTGCATACGTGCATACGTGCATACGTGCATACGTGCATACGTGCATACGTGCATACGTGCATACGTGCATACGTGCATACGTGCATACGTGCATACGTGCATACGTGCATACGTGCATACGTGCATACGTGCATACGTGCATACGTGCATACGTGCATACGTGCATACGTGCATACGTGCATACGTGCATACGTGCATACGTGCATACGTGCATACGTGCATACGTGCATACGTGCATACGTGCATACGTGCATACGTGCATACGTGCATACGTGCATACGTGCATACGTGCATACGTGCATACGTGCATACGTGCATACGTGCATACGTGCATACGTGCATACGTGCATACGTGCATACGTGCATACGTGCATACGTGCATACGTGCATACGTGCATACGTGCATACGTGCATACGTGCATACGTGCATACGTGCATACGTGCATACGTGCATACGTGCATACGTGCATACGTGCATACGTGCATACGTGCATACGTGCATACGTGCATACGTGCATACGTGCATACGTGCATACGTGCATACGTGCATACGTGCATACGCGCATACGCGCATACGCGCATACGCGCATACGCGCATACGCGCATACGCGCATACGCGCATACGCGCATACGCGCATACGCGCATACGCGCATACGCGCATACGCGCATACGCGCATACGCGCATACGCGCATACGCGCATACGCGCATACGCGCATACGCGCATACGCGCATACGCGCACACGCGCACACGCGCACACGCGCACACGCGCACACGCGCACACGCGCACACGCGCACACGCGCACACGCGCACACGCGCACACACGCGCACACGCGCACACGCGCACACGCGCACACGCGCACACGCGCACACGCGCACACGCGCACACGCGCACACGCGCACACGCGCACACGCGCACACGCGCACACGCGCACACAACATAACATACATAACATTCATAACATACATAACATACATAACATACATAACATACATAACATACATAACATACATACATACCCATACATACATACATACATAACATAACATAACATACATAACATAACATACATAACATACATAACATACATAACATACATAACATACATACATACCATACATACCATACATACCATACATACCATACATACCATACATACATACATACATATTATTCCCCACCTCTCTGGTTTAACTTATTCAAGATCTGCATGTTTAACTCACTAACGTTAAATAAGCATTACAAAATCTAGATACTGTTCTAAGCTTTTACATAGTTTGTATTGGTTACCAACAAATTCATAAATAGTTTTGATTTGGAATTCAACTTCAAATATTTGTTTCTTTCAACTTGTAGTTGGTGTTTATATTTTTCTGACCAAAAATTACTAAGATAGAAGCATAAATAATTCATATTGGAGCTCATCTGATGGGCTTTTTGAGATATCATCAGATCATATCATACCTACCTGTAGAGTTGTGTCTTTTAGAGTTTGTTAGAGCCATATCATCATCATCAGGTGCTATGCCAGTTAGCATAGACAATCATCTCTCTTCACATCATTCATACATGTCATAGTTTCAGTTGGTGACTTTTTATTATGCTATTTGAATAAGCTGTTCAATATTTTTTCTCTGGTTTTCCTCTGCTCTTCTTTCCATTCATTATGCCCATTGTTATAGTATTCACAATGCCTTCTTTCGCAAAACATGCCCAAGAAATGTAGATTGCCTTTTCCTTATGATTTTGATTATATTTCTCCAGCTCGTTTTAAAAACTCTTCATTTGTAATTTTTGTTGCTCATGGAATTCGTAGCATTCTTCTGATAAACCACTTCTCAGCTGCCTCTAGTGTTCTCTGTGTTTTGCTTATTGTCCATGACTTACTTCCATATAGTAGAAAAGGTTTGATGTGGCACTTTAGGACACATTTTCTAACATAATTGACAATGATTTGTTATAGGATTTTTTCATTTGATGGAATTCTGTCTTGCATCTGCAGTGCGTACTATCCCCTCTACTGTTTATTACATACATGGACCATATATGCAAGCTAGCCAACCCATCAGAAACAGAGGAGATCAACGAGCTTTTATTTGCAGACGGCCAAGCACTAATACATGAAACAATAGAAGACCTACAAGAACACTTAAACAAACTCAACATCTCAGGCACAAAATACAACATGAAAATGTGCTGAAGTCGGATGTGTTGGGCCGAAAGGCGCAAATATAACAGTTATACTGCAAACCACAACACAACGCAGACACACCCACTTAACGTCCTTTTAAGGATGGATGACGAAGAGGGATTCTACAGTGTACGAATACTCTAGAATACTTTAGTCATCGGGCGAACGCAAGAAAGCACAACATGAAAATCAACATCAACAAAAAATAAACAGAACATCAACATAACTATAGAAGGCAGACAACTAAAACAAGTAGAGGAATTCAAATACCTAGGAAGCCTAATGACAAACGATAATTCTCAAAATAAGGCAGATGAGGAAGGAAAGAAGAAGAAGATCTGCCATCTGATGTTAATATTGATCCCTGTATATTTGAATCTATGATCTTTGTTTCAGGATTTATCCATTTAGTTTTACTCTACATTCATATGTTTTTGTTTTCTTTGTGAAGCACTAAATAATGAAACTGATTTCATTAATATCTGTAACACCAAATGATGAAATGTTGTTATTGATATCTCAAACACCAAATGATGAACATTTTTGTACATTGGTATCTCAGACACTAAATGATGAAACTTTGTATATTGAAATCTTAAACACAAGTGATGAAACTTCATACAATGTAATCTCACTTTTCATTGCTACAACGCTTTGAAGTTGTGGGATTAATTTCCATAATAATTCAATTGTTGCATTAGCTGTAGGACTTACATAAAGTACTGTTTTCACAAATATTTTAGAGTTTCTTTTATTTACTCTGTCATTATTGGAAGGTTATTGCTAGTTGTGATGTATTGAAAACTAATTAAATATGGCTATTGTTACAGCTTTTTTCCATTTCTGTGCTGTGCCAGGGTTTTTTTTTTCTGGAGCTAGTAAATAAAGGCCACATGCAGCTGCCAGGCAGATGAGGTGGTTGGGTCAGAGTATTTATTTCAACCCCAATTATATCATAAAGTCATCCACACTACTAAGGTTTGAATCTTTCTTCACCACTAGAAAACAGCAGGTTTTTATCCTTTCACCCACTTGCTGTCCTATGATATCTTTATGAGCATGAACCTGGAGTCATTTTTATTGATATGTAGGACACAAAGCATACCTAAAAGGTACACCAGCTTACCATGCTATTGTGAAGGAATTTGGTGAATCTTTACTTGATGACAATGGAGACATCAACAGGCAAAAACTTGGGTCCATCGTCTTCAGTGATAAGGTAGGATACATTTGTCTTTTTGTGCATTACCTGGTGCCTGTTGCAGCTGATATTTTATAATATGAGATATGTAACACACAGTAGTTTATTTTGTGAATTAGTTATTACAGTAATGATTTCATTATTTAACCTATTTTAAACTGGGCAATCTATTTTATCGAGATTATAGCATGCAATAGATGGATCTAATATAACTGATAAGCTAAACAATGTGAGGGTCTGTGGGATTTCTTTTATTGCACAATCATGAACAGATATCAAATTAAACTTACATGATTAGGGAGAGAATGAATTGCTTGCAGAAAAAATACAGCAGATGATGGATTCAGAAAACTTGCTAAGTTTATTACCATAGATTTAATGCAATGAGGAAGTCAGTATATAATTTAACACTGTTAGGCTGCAGGATTTGATGGATCAAGATAAACAACATAAATTAATTGATCCAATAGCTCAAGTGAATTGACCCACATTGATCTTATAGCTGGGTGTCCGGTTAGCGCAATCGATAGGCGGTTGGCTTACCACGGCAACAGCCGGGGTTCGTACCCTGGCGAGCCCTAAAAATTAGTACCTCTGAAGTCGGAGTAAATCTGCCTGCATGGCGAGGGGCATCCTGTAATGGGATAAAACAGACTTTACACGCAAAATTCAGTCCCACAAAATTGAGTGGGTGGGACTTCGTCAGAGGTCAAAAGCTGGCGAAAGCGAACGAACGAACGATCTTATAGCTCAGGTGAATTGACCCACATTGATCCAATAGCTCAGGTGAATTGACCCACATTGAACCAATAACTCAGGTGAATTGACTCGCATTGATCCAATAGCTCAGGTGAATTGGCAGGAGGATGTATATAGTGATGACAAATATGAGCAGGGTAAGAAAGACAAGGGAGCCGCGATAGCTCAGTGGTTAGTGAACTGGACTACACAGGACAAGAGGTAGGGTTCGATCCCAATCAACAGCTTTCGGTTCACCCAGCCTTTAATGGGTACCGGATTTTTTCTGGGAAAGTAAAGCGACACGGCCGTAATACTGACCACATTACCCCAAAAATCATGTGCCGAGGGTCTTTAAAATTTTTGGTCATTAACACCATATTCCCTATACGCCACTTGGCGTGACGGGGGTACTTTACTTTTTTTTTTTTTTAAGAAAGACAAAATTGATTAAATGAGTCTTGGTGAGGGTTTTGGGTTCATGATGTAGGGGTTACTGTTATTAATGTCATACTGTTGAAACAGTGGAAGACCCATTTTGCAGAGGAAAAAAAAAAACAAATTTGAAAAATAATTATAAATGACTTATGTTTGAAAAGCACTGCGGAAGCCACCTGAGAGTATTGCAAGACAGGCCCTTTTTTGAAACCACCAGGGGAAGAGATAAAGAGGAAGACCAAAGTATTCTTGGAGAAGACAGGTGGAAGAAGATGATGGTGAAGACATGGAATAATGTTAAGTGAATAGCAAAAAATAGGAGCGCGTCGAAAGTGTTTGTTGAAGACCTATGCTCCTCAGGGAGCTGAAAAAAGAAGAATGTTTAAAAATAAAGGAAATACATATTTGTATTATGCCATGTTATGTGACTAGTTGTTGATGGGATTAATTATGCATATTCAGAATCATTTGTACTTTATTTTATTCATCACTCTTTCATCCCACTGTGTCAAACTTCAGAATTTTCTTCCTCTCTTATTCTTTACATCTTCCCTAGAACTTCCATTTTGTAAGAGTGACCCTTAACTTGTTAGGATCTTTCTAAAAAATAAACTTTTGCACCTTAAAAGGCAATTTGTGAGGAAAACTGGCCATTCGTGTGACTTTCTACATAATTTTCGTATTAAAATAAATCTAAATGTACAATTTTAACAAAAAATACATTTATGCAGAATTGTGAAAATATCACTGTCTATGTGTGTGATAGTCAATAAAACATGTTTACTGTACTTGTGTACACCAGCTTTATATCTCTAGCAAGGTCCCATAGGACTGAATTTTCTGTGAATATCATCTTTTCCTATTTTTCACACCAGTAGTTGTGTTGCTAAGATGTCCCTCACCAAACAGGTAGGTTTCTCTGACTTCAGAGGTTCTCTCATTTTTCTTTTATCGAGAGTTTTGGCGTCTTGGGTAGATAACTTATATTTTGCACAAGTAATAATTAGATAGCCAGTTGCCAACATCTAGAGCAAACATCAATATAAACTTTTAGCTGTTCCAAGAAAGGAACAGCTGGAATATATTGTGAAGATAGAAAAATGGGGAGAGACAAGATTACATCCACCAGTAGGCAGCTATTGCATGGTGATGACATTGAAATCACTGAGCACATTTTGATTTCCATCATGCTTCACTATTTTTTTGTTGAAATTCTCCATGAAATGTGTTTAAATTTGATAAGATTGAAATGTAACTAAATTGTGAGACTAGTTTAATAATGAGTTATTTGTTTAGTACACTAACTATTTGGTCGTTTTACTTCAGTCCAGACTTGGCACTCTCAACAGCATTGTCTGGCCAGCTATTCGATGTCTTGCTGAGGAGGAAATTGGCATCCACAGAAAATGTAATTCATTTTAATAGCACTTAGAGCTCACTATCGTTTATTTCTGACTTCTTGTGTTTAGCCTATGATCATACACCATCACTTTAGCCCTATGATCATACACCATCACTAGACCTGTCTACTGATCTGTTTCTTTTTCTTATCCTTTTTACAAATGAAAAATATCTTATGCAACAAATCTATGTCAATAAAAATGAGAAAGAGAGTTCATCGGTGCTGTATAGAACCAATTCTGACCTATGGAAGCGAATCATGGTCAGTAGACAAACAAATGAAAAGACGATTAGAGGCCACAGAGATGGGATTTCTCAGAAGAATGTTGAAAGTTCCCTGGACAGATAAAAAGACCAATGAGGAAGTTCTCAAAGAGGCCAACACAAAAAGGGAGCTCTTAAAAAACTTAAGAAAGAAGCAATCAACATTTTTCGGGCACATCATGAGAAGAGGAAAGTTGGAATACTTGGTTACAACTGGCAGAATAAAAGGAAAAAGATATCGCGGATGACAAAGAGAGAAAATACTGGATAGCTTGGTGGCATGGCATGGAAAACAGTCAACAACAGAACTGATACGATGCACTGCAGATAGAAGATTGTGGAGGGACATGATCACCAACGCCAACCGGCAGGGTACATGATGATGATGATGATGATGGTAGCAGGTCTATTAACTCTTTCCATATGGAAGTCAATCTACATAATTATATCTAACCTATAACATACTATATATGAATTTTTGGATAATTGAACAATGATTTAAATTTCACCAATACCAAGATAATGCAAAACATGTAAAAAGAATATGGTTTAATAACGATTTACACTAATCAGATTAAGAGGGATGCACTATGTGGCTAAATGTACGTGACCGAAATTAGCATAGCGCATGGTGCGTTGAAACGTATGGAAAGAGTTAATTTATTTCTCATTTGTAAATGTGCAATTTAAATTAGGGGGCTGGGTAGTCTAGAGGTACAGCGTTGGCCTCAGGACAGGAAGCACCCAGGTTCAGAGTCCACTAGAAGCAGTGGTGATTTTAAAAAATAGTCAATATTAATCCATGGTTTCTTAATGATGTTGCCCTCCCCGTGAGATCCGATGTCTAGATGACACTGAAAGTATTTTTTTATCTTTACACAGACACACAATTGGATAAAATGACATCTATTTCATAACTTTTTAAATAAAATATTGTACTAGTTCATTGAGTTATTTGCGGGTCATCATCATTGCACTCCAAACATGTCCATAGGTGCTCAGATCCCCTTCCCAGCAAGTCCTGCAGTGTCCAGCGACTGATGACTCCTGTTCTTTGTTAGTTGATAAGTCTTCTTATACACCCACTAAGTTTCTTGTTTCTAGCTGTGCCCATCTTAACTCCCATATCTGTCTTCCAAAGGAGTGACATAGACTCATGGTTGTCAAAGTCCTGTGCCCTTCCCATGTCTCGGGGGGCATTGTTGATGTCTGCTCGATCCATTGGTTGGCCGTCTTGCTAGCTTGCATTTGCCCGATGACTAAAGTATTCGTAGACTGTAGAATTCCTCTTCCTCATCCGTCCTTAAAAGGACGTTAAGTGGGTGTGTCTGCGTTGTGTTGTGGTTTGCAGTATAACTGTTATATTTGCACCTTTCGGCCCAACACATCCGACTTCAGCACAACTTTTTTGAGTACAGGGTTGTCTTCCCTCTTCGATCCCTGCTTGCTTGACCAGACTAGACAGGTTAGTCTGTTATTTGAGGCACCATGGAGAGGTGGAACAGGGTCTGAATGGTTTTGGTTCACCGATCCTGGCGCAAGCCATCAGCTGTGGGTCGCTGACAACTTCCAGCTCTGGTGCTGGGAGGCACGCCTTCGCCTCCATTGGCCGTCTTCAACGACAGTGCAGCTAGCCAACAAGTCTGCTCTTTTATTTTCCCATACTACTGCATGTCCAGGGATGTAGACAAAGGTGACCCTACATAATTTTGACTTCTGCAATGACTCTACCCATTGCCTGCGAACATAGCCCGCCTACTTTTTTTTTATCATGCTCATCGAATCACCTAGTATGCAGGCATGGGTGTAATCTTGCAACTATAACCAGATGAATGCCCTGGTCACTGCCATCATCTCCATCGATATGCTACTCGTGGTCATAATATATGCACCACTGTCTTCTTTGACTATTCTGCCTGCCGAGCGTGCTGTAAATGCCCATGAACTTCTTTGGCGTCGTATTATAGATCTGTCTGTATAGATGACTGCATCTTTCTCATCGGTGTCCTCATCAAGGCCAGCTCCTTGTCGTGGGGATGGGGCTTGACAGTCACCAGGGACTGAAAACTAAGACTGGCCAGGCCTTCCTACAACCGAGCAAGACCACAGTCTGCTCTAGCAAGTTCAAGTGCTGAAGTCGGAGGCAACCAGCCAAAAGGCACAACAATCAGGATGCCACGCACTCAACGCAAATGGAAGTATGTCTATAACCGCAAATCAATATGGCACTCGCCCTGTGATGGGCACTCAGGCAGGAGCAGCGCCGGGTCCTCAGCCTCGAAAGGGCCCAACCTCTATTACTGGATGTCCTTCTCAACCGCTCTGTGGAGTCAGGGGGCGAGAGAATAGAGCTACTGGCCAATCCAAAATAAGACCACTAAAAATAATGCACTGGAATGCTGAAGGCATCAACAGCAAAAGAGATGGGTACAGTAAAAAGATAGAATTAGAAAATATCCTGCATGAAGAACAAATAAGCATATGCTGTTTGCAGGAAACCCATCTAAACAACGACATAGCCTTGAAGATTAGGGGATACCAGTGCTACCGATCTGACAGAATAAATAGACAAAAGGGCGGAATACTGACTCTTGTAAGGAACAACATTAATGCATGTCAGATTGAAGTGTATATGGATGGGGCGGAATATCAAATACTGCACCTCAGGACAGGAAATACAGACTTCCATCTACTTAACTACTACTGTCCGAGTGACCGCCCACTAGCACTAGACACAATTACATTAAAAGAAAGAATAATTGTATGTGGACACTTTAACAGCCACTCACAGAGCTGGGGCTATGAACATATGGACAAGAGAGGTGAAGAGCTTGAAAATTGGCAGGATGACAATGGGTTTATACTATTAAACCAGGCAACAGATCCACCAACATTCTACTCCAGATCATGGCATACCACATCTACACCAGACCTTGCTTTCCATTCACCAGACCTGGATTGGAATATCACACGAATTGTTGGGAAACAACTTGGAGGCAGCGACCACCGACCAGTCTTTTTAGTGGTGCAAAATAAGGCCATCAGGGAGAGCAGCACTCTCTCCAGATGGAATTACAAAAAGGCAGACTGGAAAATGTATCAACACTACACCAGTGTACTGACTAAAGATATAAATACAGATAGAGACATCAACAAAATAGTTGATGAATTCAGTAGACTAATAATACAAGCTGCCAGTGAAACAATACCTAGAGGGGCACGGAAACACTACAAACCATACTGGAGTAGTGAGCTAGAGCAACTGCACAATGACATGGAAACATCTCGAAAGCAAGCAGAAAATAACCCTTGCCAAGAACACCACAACAACTACCAGCATGCTAAAGCCAAATTTCAATGGGCTAAACTACAAGCCAGACGGAGAAGCTGGAAAGAGAAAACAGAGTCCTTGAATCTTGAACGAGACACAAGAAAAGTGTTGAAGCTTGTAAAACTGAATGATGAGGGTACAGAAAGGAACACCAAAATTACACTGAAGAAGGATGGAAACATTCTAACAGGTAAACATGCAGCAAATTACTTTGCAGACTCCTTTGCAAATGACAATAATATTGAAATTAGCCTAGAAAAACGACAAGAGACCCGTTTAAAACAACAAAATGCAAGACAAGAAGAGACCACACATGAAGTAATGGAAACACCCATTACACAAAGAGAGCTAGAGCTGGCAATATCCAAATTAAAAATGAAAAAGTCACCAGGCAATGATGGAGTGTCCAATGAAATGATTAAGAACTTGGGAACTGCAGCTAAAGCAAAACTACTGCAGATCTACAACATTTGCTGGATCACAGGTAGAGTGCCACAGGCATGGAGGGAAGCAATTATGATACCATTACTAAAGCCAGGAAAAGATGGTTCAATGACATCCAGCTATAGACCAATCAGCCTTACAAGCTGTTTGTGTAAAACAATGGAACGTATAATCAATCTCAGACTGCAGTGGTACCTGGAAAGTGAAAATCTCCTTGTCCCACAACAAGCAGGCTTTAGACAGTGTTACTCTACCGAAGATCAAGCAACCTATCTTTCCCAGGAAATTGAAGATGCGTTTCAAGAAAAGAAACTGGTACTAGCAGCATGGATAGACCTAAAGAAAGCATTCGATAAGGTATGGAAGGAAGGGCTTTTGAAGAAACTGAGAAATTATGGAGTAAATGGCAGGATGTACAAATGGGTCAAAGCATACCTGCATAACAGGAGAGCCAGAGTGCAACTGGATGGTCTTAAGAGTAAGAAGGTCTTATTGCGCCAGGGCGTTCCACAAGGAGGGGTACTATCTCCAACACTTTTTCTGATCTACATCAATGACCTAGTTACTGAACTACCACATGGCATCAAAGTGGCAATGTATGCAGATGACTTGGTAATGTGGTGCACAGAGGAGTATGCAACAGTGGCCTCCAAATTGCTACAAAGAGCTATGAATGCACTGAATTCATGGACAAATAGATGGTGTATCAGCATCAATACAGACAAATGCAGTACTACACTTTTCACACTCTCCCCAAAACAAAAAGCAGGAGCCATCTACATAAACAATGAGCCTGTGAAAGAAGACATACAAGCTACATATCTCGGAGTTACATTTGATAACAAACTATCTTGGAAACAGCAGATAAATAAGGCAACCCAAAAAGCAAGGAGGAAATTGGCTATTCTAAGAAAGTTGTGTGGAACCACATGGGGTGCGAGTGGGAAAATACTCAGTAAAGTTTACCAACAGAGTATACGCCCACATTTAGAATATGGATCATCCGCATGGTGCTCAGCATCAAACACCACATTGCAAGAACTGGATAAAGTACAAAACCAGGCACTTAGGGTCATCACAGGAGCAATGAAATCAACACCAATATTGGAGATGGAGAAATTGTGGAGGATACCAGCACTGAGAGAACGGAGAGACACAAAGGTGCTGATACAGGCAGAAAAATTTGTATGCATGCTGAGACATCCAATGAAGGACAGATTCCAAAATCTTGCATTGGGACGACTTAAGAGAAGCAGTTTTATCCACCAAGCCAAGCGTATTAGTAAACAAACACCAGACATGCCAAGAGTTGTTAAACCCCTTCTGCCCAAACCAGAACAGACTCCCTGGACAGATGAATCAGGATTATCAGTTCAAATATGGACAGAAGTGAAAGGAATAGTTGACAAAGAGGAACAAAATAGTCTACAGCGAAAAACAATAACTCTCAGTTTCCTGGATGAAGAATACCCACAAGACCTATGGATCTGTGTGTACACAGATGGATCAGCACAGAATGCAGTAAAGAATGGGGGAGCAGATGCATATATAGAGTACCCAAATAACACTAGGGATATGAATAAAATAGCAACAGGGAAATATTGTCACAATTATGATGCAGAAATACAAGCAATAAAGTTGGCAATAGAAAAACTGCTGAACAGTAATCTTAGCCCACAGCCTGTAGTGTTTTTGACAGATGCAAGATCAGTACTCCAGGCACTACAATCCAGAAAATTACCACATCTGCAGGCCTTATTGACTGAACTCTGCAAGCACCACAGGGTTGCCCTGCAGTGGATCCCGTCTCACTGTGGAATACCAGGAAATGAGAAAGCAGATCAGTTGGCAAAGGAAGGTTCAACAGGCACACAACTAGATACACCAGTTACATACCATCATAAGAAACAGATAATCAAATCAATCAGAGGACCACAAGCCCCAAATCAGGATGCCTTTCATAATATGAATAGATATGAACAAGTTATCATTATACGCCTAAGAACAGGACACAATCGACTCCATAGTCACATGTATACAAAATTCAAGATCGGCACATCAACTACTTGTACATGTGGACAGGCACCCCAGACTGCTGAACACATACTTCAAGACTGCACTGAATATAGTAGACTGAGGAAAATCCATTGGCCCATAGATACAACACTACAGACAAAACTATATGGGCCACTGCAAGAATTACAAAAGACAGTAAAATTTATACAGGAAACGACATTGCAGGTATAGACAATACTTCAGGCGAACGAAAGATAGATAGATAGATCTCATCGGTGTTATCCCAGATGAGACTGTTGACCTCCACATTGATCATGACTGAGTTCTGCTCCCTACATTTCCTGTTGAGTGTGACATTACATGAGAATGTGCCCCTGAATGACGAAGGCACTGGTATCCACTCCTCGCCAGCATTGATATCGGTAAGCCCACAGACCTGTTTGATGACATCTTTTGCTCAGCTCACCCATGATTTGTCTCTTTTTAAGCTTGACACCTTTCTCTGTGTGTAGCTAGTTCATGAAACAACAATAGCATTTTATATTTTTAGTTAAAAATGTAATTTGCTTGTTAATGTTTCAATGTAAAAAATGGAACCCTTGATTCATGACTATCTACTTCTGCTGACATTTAATGCAGATCTTTCAAATACAGAGTTAAGTGTGTATAATTGCACTAACAATTTATTTATGTTTTGTTTACTTCTGTAACTCACCTTTATTGCAGCCACACTCAAATTGCCTAAAACGAAACAAATGGAAACCTATCATCATGTAGATGAATTAAAGTAAATTTTGCAGCACAGAGATAGGGTTAAGATTCATGGGAGCTTTTGACTGATCTGTTCACTTAAAGAAGCTACACTCATTAATGAACTTAGCTGCCATGATTTCTTCTTTGTTTGTCCTGAGAGAAGGTGCTTGTTTTCTTGTGTTGCAGTTTAAAGTGAAATTGTGATATTTTTGCCTTTCATTTTGATGTATTTAATTTTGTCATTCTCAGTTTTTGCCTTTCAGTTTGATGTATTCAACTTTGTCATTCTCAGTTTTTGCCTTTCAGTTTGATGTATTCAACTTTGTCATTCTCAGTTTTTGCCTTTCAGTTTGATGTATTCAACTTTGTCATTCTCAGTTTTTGCCTTTCAGTTTGATGTATTCAACTTTGTCATTCTCAGTTTTTGCCTTTCAGTTTGATGTATTCAACTTTGTCATTCTCAGTTTTTGCCTTTCAGTTTGATGTATTCAACTTTGTCATTCTCAGTTTTTGCCTTTCAGTTTGATGTATTCAACTTTGTCATTCTCAGTTTTTGCCTTTCAGTTTGATGTATTCAACTTTGTCATTCTCAGTTTTTGCCTTTCATCTCTGATCCTCACTCACTGAGTCAGGTTGAATTGCCTATTTTTTTTAACAACCACATATAGGCAAAGAAGGGTTAGGGTCAGCACTGTCTCACTTATCCTAACATCAGCAAATTGTCAATTGTAAGGAACTTGACTTTCGTCATAGGTGCCGTCTGGCTGAGAGAAAAGTGAATAAAGAAAATGAAAATGTGATTATTTCATTGATGTCGTTATAAGCTTAATTGTCATCATGGGATTCAACATGATGTCCTCTATTTCAGCTGGTGCAAGTGTTGTGGTCCTGGAAGCTGCTGTACTTATAGAAGCAGGATGGAATGACATGGTGCATGAAGTCTGGACAACTTTTGTTTCCAGAGAGGAGGTATGTTTTCAGTTTTGATACCCAAATAACAGTTGGCATGTTTTAATTAGTTATGTTATATTTTGTTATGTTAGGATCATTATCAATGCACTCCAAAGAGGGTGAAGTTACATAAAGCACCAAGGCTGGAAGTGATCATAGTTGACTGCTTGTATCAAGTTGATTAACCCGAACTATCCAGATCCTTCTCCACCTCTTTGCAGTACCCCTATTAATAGACTAACCAATCTAGTCTGGCCAAGTGAGAAGGGATCAAGAGGGAAAGCAGCCCAGTACGCAAAAGCACATTGCTGAAGTCTGATGTGCTGGGCTGAAAGGGACAAATATCAAAACCACAAATCGCAGCTTCACCACTACTTAACATCCTTATAGGAGTGGATGACAAAGAGGACTACCTGGTCCTTTGGTTGTGGGGTGAATAAAGGGGTTGGGTAGTAGAGGTATGACATTGACTCATAACAGGAAGGACCCGGATTCAAAGCCCACCAGAAGCGGTGGTGATTTTTCAAAAATAGGACAAATTAATCTGTTGTTTCTTTATGACGATACCCTGATCTCTTGGGTAGTGAGATTTGATGTCTAGCTGTCTTGGAGAACAGCAGTAAACAGGAGAACCCATGTGCACTCATGGATGTTAAGGAATACTTGGCATTGAAAAGAGTAGGTCTTAAATATGGCCGCTGCCTAGGCAAATTTATCAACAAAAACCTATTCACATTGTGGATCCCAGGCTATGCTATGGAGTTTGTGCATGATAGCCAGGATTCTCCTTGGATTTTCTTGAGATTCCCATGGGGATATTGGAACATCTATGGATTTGTCTGGTGTACAGTGATGATGATCCTAACAACAAAGGAAAAACTGCACTCTGAACATTTCAGTAGGTTCTCTGATTTTCTCCTCGAAATACTGAGAACCTCCAAGGAGAATCCTGATCCATGAACTCCATTACCCAGTCTAGGATTTATTTGGGTAGATTTCTAACAATTTTTGTCCAGGCAGTGTCCATATTTGACCTACTCTTTTATTAAACTTTTAACAATCAAGGTTTCTTTAACATGTGGGGGTCAAACAGTACTCGCCTGTTTTTGCTGCTATCCAAGAGGGTCACTACCCAAGACCAGAGGGAGCTGCGATAGCTCAGTGTTTAGAGAACTGGACTACAAAGGACAAGAGGTAGGGTTCGATCCCAACCAACGGCTTCCGGTTCACCCAGCCTTTAATGGGTACTAGATTTTTTCCTGGAAAGTAAAACGGCATGGACGTTCATCTGCCAAAGGTCTGTAAAATTTTTTGTCACTAACACCATATTCCCTATACGCCACTTGATATGACAGGGAGTACTTTATTTTTTTTTTACCCAAGACCAGTTTAGGCTAGAACTGTGAAGAAATAATGAATTTGAAAATAAATATTCCCACCAACTGTGGCAGGATTTGAACATTAAACCTTCTTATCCAGAGGCCAAAGTCTTACCTCTAGACCACCCAGATCTAGATTTAAGTTGTGATACCCAATAGAATGGAGGTATATTTTAAGCTGTGATACCCAATAGAATGGAGGTATGTTTTAAGCTGTGATACCCAATAGAGAGGAGGTATATTTTAAGCTGTGATACCCAATACAGAGAAGGTATGTTTTAAGTTGTGATACCCAATAGAGAGGAGGTATGTTTTAAGTTGTGATACCCAATACAGAGGAGGTATGTTTTAAGTTGTGATACCCAATAGAGAGGAGGTATGTTTTAAGTTGTGATACCCAATACAGAGGAGGTATGTTTTAAGTTGTGATACCCAATAGAGAGGCAGTATGTTTTTTAAGTTGTGAAACCCAATAGAGAGGCAGTATGTTTTTAAGTTGTGAAACCCAATAACTTTTCTTTCATTTTTTAAATTTAGCAACTTATCCTTCACCAAGCTCATTATAAAACATTTTAAGTGTTTTCAAAACAAGCTATTGTGTTCTATTTATACTGGTTGCAGTACCTGCTGTGATATGGAAATATGAATATATTTACAATTTATTTGTTGGTAGGAACTATCTGAAATGACATAAACTAGAAATAAAATGTTATGCTCAAGTGAAGAAAGTTCCTCTATATTTTATACCTTACGCGAAGAGAAGAAAGAAGCAGTCTGAGGGCAAATACTAGATTAAAATGGATGAACATCAAGAAAACACAACATCAGCATCAAATTAAAGAAGTTGAGGTTGTCATAAGAATGAGAACTAGACCTTTGTATGTTTCTCAACACTCAAAGTGTATAGGAGAAGGTGGAGAAGTTAAACTGATCTTGTTTCATTTAGGCAAATCTAGTTGGGCCCGGTCCCTTTTTTGATAGTGAAGAGTATGAACATTTGTTGTTCCTCTTGCTCATTGTATTAACAAGATCTGTATTACATTGATACATTAATGTTGTATAATAAAATGTTTCATTTCTAAAATTAAGCAAAGATTTTGAAAATATTCTTAAAATACAAAAAAAAATATTACAAAGATTAAAATAATGTAAGATGCAAATAAAAACCCCCCGAGTCTCACACGTCATAGCAACTGTTTTAACCATACGGCCTTTATCTCACCAGTCTTATTATGAGCCCCCCGACATAATCCAGCAATGGTAATATGTGTCGTAAAGATAGATGAGTAGAGTTGTCAGCTGAATGCAGCAGAAGAAGATATAAGGAAAAAACATGCTATTATTTTATGTATCAACTTTTGTATTGTTCTCAGGCTGTACAACGTGTGATCAAGAGGAATAATTTAAGTCAAACTGAGGCAGAAAAAAGGATAGACTCTCAGATTTCTAATGTGGAGAGAATAAACAAGTCTAATGTTGTCATCTGTCCTCAATGGGAATATGAAATAACACGAAAGCAGGTAATCCCATGTTTCTGTGGTCTTGGTTTCCCTACAGAAGTTTGAAGCATTAAATTTATATAAGATAGAACGTATGTAGCCAGTTTAAGGATAACAGATAAGATGTATGTGGCCAGTCCAAGGATCATGATAACTTATGTGGCCAGTCTAAGGATCATGATAACTTATGTGGCCAGTCTAAGGATCATGATAACACATAAGATGTATGAGAGACCAGTCTAGGGATCATGATAACTTATGTGACCAGTCTAGGGATCATGATAACACATAAGATGTATGAGAGACCAGTCTAGGGATCATGATAACTTATGTGGCCAGTCTAAGGATCATGATAACTTATGTGGCCAGTTTAAGGATCATGATAACTTATGTGGCCAGTTTAAGGATCATGATAACTTATGTGACCAGTCTAGGGATCATGATAACTTATGTGGCCAGTTTAAGGATCATGATAACTTATGTGACCAGTCTAGGGATCATGATAACTTATGTGACCAGTCTAAGGATCATGATAACTTATGTGACCAGTCTAGGGATCATGATAACTTATGTGGCCAGTCTAAGGATCATGATAACTTATGTGACCAGTCTAGGGATCATGATAACTTATGTGACCAGTCTAGGGATCATGATAACTTATGTGGCCAGTTTAAGGATCATGATAACTTATGTGGCCAGTCTAAGGATCATGATAACACATAAGATGTATGAGAGACCAGTCTAGGGATCATGATAACTTATGTGGCCTGTCTAAGGATCATGATAACTTATGTGACCAGTCTAGGGATCATGATAACTTATGTGGCCAGTTTAAGGATCATGATAACTTATGTGGCCAGTCTTAGGATCGTGATAACTTATGTGGCCAGTCTTAGGATCATCATAACACATAAGTTGTATGAGAGGCCAGTCTAGGGATTATGATAAAATATGTGGCCAGTCTAAGGATCATGATAACTTATGTGATCAGTCTAAGGATCGTGATAACTTATGTGGCCAGTCTAATGATCATGATAACTTATGTGGCCAGTCTAGGGATCATGATAACATATGTGGCCAGTCTAGGATCATGATAACATATGTGGCCAGTCTAATGATCATGATAACATATGTGGCCAGTCTAGGATCATGATAACATATGTGGCCAGTCTAATGATCATGATAACATATGTGACCAGTCTAGGGATCATGATAACATATGTGGCCAGTCTAATGATCATGATAACATATGTGGCCAGTCTAGGGATCATGATAACATATGTGGCCAGTCTAATGATCATGATAACATATGTGACCAGTCTAGGGATCATGATAACTTATGTGGCCAGTCTAAGGATCATGATAACTTATGTGGTCAGTCTAAGGATCTTCTATCAAAGCAGTGTAATGCAGGTGCTAAATCTTTGATGCCTTGAGACTGATAAAGTAAAACTCAGCCAGACTGATGGACTCAGTAACTATCATATATATACTTCTTCTTCTACCTTTCAGCTCCCTGTGGAGCATAGGTCTTCAACAAACACTTTCCAAGTCGTTCTGTTTCTTGCCATTCTTTTAAGATCAATCCATGTCTTCCCCATCATCTTCATCTCTGTTTCTATCCGCCTTCTCCAAGAATTCTTTGGTCTTCCTCTTTGTCTTTTCCCCTGGAGGTTCCAAAAAAGGGCCTGTTGTGTAATACTCTCAGTTGGCTTCCGCAGTGTGTGTCCTATCCAGTGCCATCGTCTTCGCTGTATCTCTTTATCCACTGGTATTTGACTGGTACATTTCCATAATTCTATGTTAGTGAATTTGTCCTGCCATTTTCATCCTTTTATTCTGCGTAAGCATCCATTAATGAAAGTCTGTATCTTCACGATTGTCATTTTTGTTGTTCTCCATGTTTCACAGCTATATAATAGGACTGACTTAACATTGGAGTTTAAAATTTTCTTTTTTGTATTTAACCTAATTTCTTTGGACTTCCATATGTTTCCCAGTGCAACAAAAGCTCCTCATGTTTTGATATCCTTATTTTGGTATCATTTTCTGTTCCTCCCTCTTTATCTATATTCATCATCATCGAGTTCCGTCTCCGCAGCAAAGGTTGGCTACCATGGAGTGCCATTCTGCTCTGTCTCTTGCTTTGATGGTGCAGGTTGTCTTAGGCTGATTTGTCCATCTTTTGATGTTACTCGTCCATGTTAGTCTTGGTCTGCCTCTGCCTCTTTTACCTTGTATTTTTCCCTCCAGGATTACTTTTAGTAGGCTGTTGTGTCTTTTAACATGGCCCAAAAATCGCATTTGTCTTGTTTGAATTGTGCTTAGTAGTTCTCTTTTCATTTTTAGTTGTTTTAGGACTTAATCCTTTGTTTTCTTTTCCTTCCATCCAATTCTACCTATTCTTCTATATATCCACATTTCCAAGGCTTCAATTCTCTGTTCTGTTTTCTTGTCTAATGTCCATGTTTCTGCACCATATAGGAATATTGAGAAGATGTAACATTTTGCCATTCTTAGTTTTAGCCCTGGTGTTATTTGTTTTGATGTTAGTATGTTCTTCATGACATTAAAATTACTTTTTGCCATTCCTATTTTTTTGTTTATTTCAGTTGTACATTTTCCATCACTGGTTATAGCATGTCCAAGGTAGTTGTAGTTCTGAACTGTCTCCAGGTCTATTCCTTCAGTTTTGATATCCACTTGTGGGTTTTGAGTATTTTCTTTGTTTATGATCATAGTTTTAGTCTTTTTAATATTCATATCTAGTCCATATTTTTTGCTTGTCATGTTTATTTAATTAAGTAATTGTTATATATCTTTAGGGTTTTCTGCTAGTAGTACAGTATCATCAGCATATCTTAGGTTATTGATTATCTTTCCATTAATTTGTAGGCCTGGCATCTCTATGATGTTTTTAAAGATTTGCTCAGTGTATAGATTGAACAAGCTTGGTGATAGGATGCATCCCTGTCTTACTCCTCTTTTTATATCAATGGGTGTAGAGTTCTCTTTGTTATATTTTATTATTGCTTTTTGCTCCCAGTATAGATTACAATTTAGTCGTATGTCCATGTCATCTAGATGTATCTCTCTTAGGCATTCTATAAGTTGTTTGTGGTGTACTCTATCAAAAGCTTTGGTGTAGTCTATGAAGCAGGCATATATTGGTTTGTTTACTTCTGTGTACTTTTCGATTAATGTTCTCATGCAGAATATGGCTTCTTTTGTCCCGCTATTTTTCCTAAATCCAAATTGCTGCTCATCTAATTCAATATTGATTTTATTCTGAATCCTTCCTTGTATAACTTTTAGCAAGATTTTTGCAACATGGCTCATTAGGCTTATTGTTCTATAATCACTGCATTCAACTGCACCATTCTTTTTAGGCACTGCAATGAATGTTTATGTTTTTAGTTCATTTTGTATGTATCCTGTATGGTATATGTTGTTGCATATGTCTGTAATCACTTCAATGCCAAAATCTTCTAGTGCCTGTATCATCTCTATCTGTATACTGTCAGGTCCTGCTGCTTTTCCCTTTTTCATTATTTTTATAGCTTTTTCCACCTCAGATTTTAAGATTTTATAGCCTGATGTACATTTTATAACTGGTTTCTTGTCCCTTTGATCATGAAATAATTCTGTTATATATTCCTGCCATCTATCTATAATGTCTTTATTGTCTATTAGCATTTTTTCTTTTTGTCTGCAATACATCCACTTTCTGTTGCTTTTTTATTAGTCATTCTCTTTATTTCTGTGTGCATTCCTCTTAAGTCTTGTTTGCTTTCCATAGTTTCTATTTTTCTACATTTTTGGCTGAACCAGTCTTCTTTTGCCTTTTTGCACATTTTACGTATTTTATTATCTATTTTATTGTATTGGACAGTGTTATTGTGCATTATCTATATTACTGCCCAGATATATGTAAGATTGTATGTCTAGTAGAGGTATTTCTCCTAATTTAATTTGGTTATTGCCAACTGCATTAATTATCATAATGTTGGTCTTATCTCTAGTAATTTTCAGTCCTAGGTGTTGTGATCTTTCATCAAGTATGTTCATTTTATCCTGCATCTGTTGATGGCTGTGTGATAAGAGAGCTATGTCATCAGCAAAGTCCAAATCATCAAGTTGCTTGGTCAGTGACCACTGGATTCCGTTTCTGTTGTTTTGAGTTATTTTCATAATCCAATCTATGGCTAGTAGAAAGAGAAATGGAGACAGAAGGCATCCCTGCCTTACTCCTGTTCTTATTTCAAATGCTTCTGTAAACTGCTCTTCATGCACCACACTATATTTCGTTCCTTCATACATTGTTTTTATCAGGTTAATAAACGTTATGGGGATTCCGTAATGACTCAGCAACTTCCAAAGCATTCCTCTGTCTAAACTATCAAATGCCTTTTTGCAATCAATGAACCCAATATAAAGTGGTGATTTTAGTTCTAAGCTTTGTTCAACTATTATACGTAGAGTAGTTATTTGATCAGCACATGATCTGTTCTTCTTAAAACCTGCTTGTTCATCTCTCAAATGTTTGCCTACGGCCTCTTTTAGTCTCTCCAGAATGATTCTGCTTAATATTTTTCCAGGCACTGATAGTAGCATAATTCCCCTATAATTTGTGCACTCCTGTAAACTTTCTTTCTTTGGTATTTTGATCATATAACCTTCTTTCCAGTCTTTAGGTATTTCTTCCCTCTCCCAAATTTTATCTAATAGATTATGTAATGTCTTGGTAGAGGTGTTAATATCTGCTTTGATGGCTTCCGAAGGAATTTCATCTGGTCCTGTGGCTTTACCATTTTTTAATAGCTTAATGGCTTTCATTATTTCTTCTTTGCTTGGTTTTCCACAGTTAACGTGTAACTCTTCTTCTGCTGGTAGTATATCTGGAGGATTATTTGAGCCGGGTCTGTTCAAAAGTTCTTCAAAGTGCTCTTTCCATCTCTCCCTTTGTTCCCTTATATTACTAAGCAGATTTCCTTTCTTATCTTTAATAAAGGCATTGATCTGTTTGTATTTTCCACTTAATTTCTTTGTGCTGTTGTACAGTTCTTTCATATTCCCTTTATTTGCTGCTTCCTCTGCCTCTTTAGCTAGTTTATCTATATATCTCCTCTTATCACTTTTAATGCATCTTCTCACTTCTTTGTTCACCTCTTTGTAAGCTTCCTGTGTTTTGGCTTTATTACTTCTCGTTTTGCTTTTATTTGTGTATGCTTTCTTGTTCTTTCTTTCTTTAATTTTATCCAGGGTCTCTGCTGTCATCCATGATATATGTACTGCAGCTTTGTTTATGTTAACTTTTTAATTTGTTTATTTTGTGTGTGAGTGAACAGTTTCTTCTCTGTTTGTTTTCAGATTCAACGGGCATGGTCTCTGCTGCAAATGAGAATCAAAACAGACACCCAGAATAAGTTATAAGTTGATAAAGATGCAAGTATCATTATTCAGTACCCTACACAGTATTGTTATACAGATATTCGATAATCAGAGTTGCCTGCGCTAGATACAGGGCACTTTTTGCAAAGATTAGACTTGTTGTCTGTTTTATCGGACTGTGATGCTTGTATGTAAATGCCTTCATTAACTATGCACACAGTATGAAATGTTAGCTTTACAAAATATGGTCAGGGAATTAGCATGATATATCTTTATTAATACATGACCATATCAGTTTTTTAAATATTTAATTTGGTTGTTTTTTAGTTTTGAATTCGTCTGTTTTCGTTATCAGGATAGACAAGAGCAAAAAAGTTGGTTTCTGCTAATTAAATAAATTGAGATACTTTTTTATTTATGCTATTTAAAAACACTTTACAACAGAAAAAGAAGAGTTTCAATAAATTAATATAATTTTGTAGCATCTAATTAATACGCTTTGTGTAATATCACAATAATATTATGTTTCTCATTTATAGACGTTTATAAAAATAAATTATCATTTGCAACAGAAATGTCTTAGATGAAAACTGAATATGACAAGAAGAGACAAAATCAGAAATTATGATCTTTTATTTCTGGCATTCACTTGATGACTACTAGAGGAATTGATTGACCTCTTCATTATCCATCCTTAAAAGGATGTTAAGTGGGCATAGATATGTTGTGTTGTGGTTTGTAGTAGAACTGTGATATTTATGCCTTTCAGCCTGTCACATCTGACTTCAGCACAGCATTTTAGGGTACTGGGTTGCCTTCCCTTGTCGATCCCTACTCGCTTGGCCAGATTAGACTGGTTAGTCTGTTGCTAGAGGCATCTTGAAAATGTGGAGTAGGGTCGGAATGGTTCTGGTTCACTGAATCTGGCACAAGCCATCAGCTGTTGAGTCATCGACAGCTTCCAGTTCTGTGAGTCACTGACAGCTTCCAGCTCTACGAGTCACTGACAGCTTCCAGCTCTGTGAGTCATGGACAGCTTCCAGCTCTGTGAGTCACCGACAGCTTCCAGCTCTGTGAGTCACCGACAGCTTCCAGCTCTGTGAGTCATGACAGCTTCCAGCTCTGTGAGTCACAGACAGCTTCCAGCTCTGTGAGTCACAGACAGCTTCCAGCTGTGTGAGTCACTGACAGCTTCCAGCTCTGTGAGTCACTGACAGCTTCCAGCTCTGTGAGTCATGACAGCTTCCAGCTTTATGAGTCACAGACAGCTTCCAGCTCTGTGAATCATGGACAGCTTCCAGCTCTGTGAGTCACCGACAGCTTCCAGCTCTGTGAATCATGACAGCTTCCAGCTCTGTGAGTCATGGACAGCTTCCAGCTCTGTGAGTCACCGACAGCTTCCAGCTCTGTGAGGTTCCTGGCTTCATTTATGATTTAAAATAAAAGGGGTGGGTTTACACAAAAGCTGAATTATATAAGAGACACACCACAGATCCTATACCTGAACACACCATTTTCTCTCATTGCTGACAGGTAATAGAGGAGGAGAAAAGTAAGCTTTTAAGGTGTTGATTTCATTTGTAAAGGTTGTAATTTGTAGATGTCTGTTGAACAAAGCTGGTTTAATGTATACGTTGTAAATGAGAATTGTAGTTGCCATTCAATAAGCTTCTATTTGCAGATGATCAGGCACTAATACATGGAAAAATAGAAGACCTACAAGAACACTTAAATAAAATCAACAGCACAGGCACATAATACAACATTAAAATCGACATCAACAAAAAAGAAGTCATGAATATTGCAAAAGAGAAACAGAACATCAACATAACTATAGAAGACAGGCAACTAAAACAAGTAGAGGAATTTAAATACCTAGGAAGTCTAGTGACAATTCACAAACAGCAGAAATAGACTCAAGATCCAACAAAGCTTGTCAAATCATTGGACAGCAATCACCACTATTGTTCAACAAGGAAATAACTCTAGAGAGGTAAAACGGGCACTCTACAATACAATCTTCATCCCAACGTTGTGCTACAGATGACTGTCCTGGACACTGGATGTAATAAGAAAACCTCTACTGAGATGAAATGTGTTAGACGAATGACAAGAAACAGCCTGAGAGATAAGATCAAAAATGTAGAACTGAGAAAAAGGCTAGGAATAACCGCCGCCTTAGAATATATAAAGAAACAACAGATAAAATGGTTTGGCCACATGACAAGGCAGAAAGATCAAACCACAACACAACAAACCTTCAATAAACAATGCGAGAACACCATACCCAAGAGCAGACCACAAAAAAAGATGGTTTGGCAAAATATTAGAAACTAGAAAACATAGCAGCAAAGATGAACAAAAGAGCAAAAGACTGCAAATCATATTTCCCCTCGACACTGAAAAATATATGAGGAAGGAAAGAAGTTACCATTTGTCAGTATTTTTGTATACATGCATAGTTATATGTAACATCACAGAAAACACTCTAAAGTAAGTCTACTATTTCTTCTTTGCTGATGATCTATCTATATATCTATTAACCTTACGGGCCGTAGCCAGCCCATAGGGCGTAGACCCAGATACTCCGTCTCTGATCTAAATTTTTATTCTAGCAGTTTTCAATCCTTGTTCGCCATTTATCTCTGTTCTGTACAAGCAACTCTATCTCATTGAGGGAGCCGATTCCTGCTGCTCTTGCCTCTCTCATCAATGTTCTTCTCAGTGTCTCTCTTGATCGTCCTCTTTTCCTCTTACCTGTTGTTTCCCACATGAGGGCTTGTTTTGTTATTCGGTTATTATCTCTTCTCATCACATGTCCAACATATAACCATTATCTTTTCACTGATGATCTGGCCATTTACAAATCAGAACAAATTTACCATTAACCATTAGTTGTGTGTGTACACATGCAAAACTTACAGACAATCCTATATCTGAGTTGGGAAACTCTCTCTCTCTCTCTGCGTTCAGGACTCAATCAGAGTAACGATTCCAGACTCTCATATGAAGTCAGCTGTCAGGCTAAGTGTGTTGTTCGCCCCCACAGACAGAACATCACAATTAGAGTCTGTCAGATCCACTCTGACTGAACACCTGTTAAGACGTTGCACTGTGTTCTGCGCCAGTGGCCCAGTGCATCCGATTTCAGCCAGCATTTTATTCGGGTTTGCTTTCCCTAGCCTTTGATTGTCCCCAATCTTCCTGCAAGGCAGCAGATGATCTTTTCTGTAGGGGGATTCTGCCCTTAGATGGTAGGCCCTCCCAGGTTTACGAGCACCATCTGCCCGAGTAACTAGAGGTGACTAACACAGACACGGACACATAGAACGTTCTCTTGCATGTACAGATTCCCGATCGACTGTTGACAGGTGTCGTTGAAACAGTTGTCCAGACATTTGAGAGTACATATGATGTCACAGCCATCAGAACACATCTGTTCGCACTGTAGCCCAAAATTACCATCTGGACAAGTGTCATTACAGGTATAGCCAAGATGTTTACATTGCAGGCATTTTCCAGATTTTTCCTCAAATAAAGGACAGACACTGAGACAAGACCCGGAACAGTCGTGTCCATAGATCCCATGTGAACAGTAGCCGTGACAAGTACCGATGATGACATTGCAGCCTTTACTACACCCACTACACACTGCACAAAACGACAAGAATGCTCGTCCAGACAATAGGTGTCTGTAAATGTTTGCACCTCACATACCGTCAGTGCACTGTCGGTCTGCGAAATGGTCGGTGAGAACTCAATCTTAATGTGTGCCATTGACGTTTGTGTTTTGACTACAATAGTGTTCACAGATAAATTAGGGTAGGATATATCATTATACTGGAACACTACTCCGCCACTGTCAGAGAAAGCCCTTAAAGTGGCAAATGTTAATAGGGTGTATATCAATCATCATCAAGTACCATGCCTGCTGGTGTAGGAGATCATGTCACTTTCGATCTCGACAGTTATTTATCATTTCTGTTGTTGACCTTCTGCCAAGCCATTCTCTTAAGCTGTCTGGTATCTTTTCTCTTTGCTTTCCTCTATCTCTTCGTCCCTCAATTTTCCAATTTGTCACAATATACTCCAGTTGTTCTCTTCTCATTATGGGGCCAACAAATTATGATTGTTTCTTCCTAATTTTGGATATTAGCTCTTTTTTTTTTGGTTTGGCTTCTTTCAGAATGTTTTCATAACTCTTCTTAGCTGTTCATGGTATTCTCAACATTCTTCTGTAAAACCACATTTCAACAACCTCCAGTGATTTTCTTGTTGGTTGTCCTATTGTCCATGATTCACATCCATATGTTAAGACTGGCTCTACATAACATTTAAGAACTCTTTTTCTTGTTTCTATTTGTATATTAATAGGTAAATATAAAGTTGAGAATGGCATATACTTTTTTTCAGTGCCTTACACAAGAATAACAGTCTGTTAGACTTCAGTGTGTTTGCTGCAGTTTTATATTCATAGATTACTTTTGAAGAAATAAATGTCTGCTCATAATTGGCTTATATCTCCTAGACTTCTCAATATACAGATGACAAGGCAAGACAAATGTATTTGCTTTACTGTAGAAACTATAATAATAATATTAATAATAACCAATTCTTATCTTACATATACTAACTATGTTATTATATTCATAAAGAAAGCATCTAAAGTTATTTGTTTTTTTATATTTTTTATTTCTTTTTAAATATTTGCTATTTTTTTGTTTCTTGTACACATCATGGCCCTAACAGATGATTCTTACAATGTTATGTACATTGTTTCTGATACAAGATGAGAATTATCTAACTTTTATTTCTCTCATTTTTTTAATAAAATAAATTCATGTTTCAGAAAGATGTGTTGTGTTTAAGTTGCTAATGTCATGGCTTACCATAAACTAGCCATACAACACATCATGCACACTTAGCCACCTGTATAGAATGAAGGAGCAGTTCTCAGGTGAACAATGAAAAAGGAGATAATCAAGTGATTATCTCTGTCAGTTGATGGCTGATTTTGGATCAACTGTAGAGAAGTTTATTAATCAATTGATTGGGATGAAGGACATCAGCTCACAGGCCACTGGATCCATCAATCAAGAATGACATAAGCTCACAGGCCGCTGGATCCATAAGTCAATTGACTGGGTCAAACAGTGTAAGCTCATTGGCCACTGGATCCATCAATCAATTGATTGGGTCAAACAGCGTAAGCTTAATGGTCATTTCTGAGGCTTCAATTCTCTGTTCTGTTTTCTTGTCTAATGTCCATGTTTCTGCACCATATAGGAATATTGAGAAGATGTAACATTTGTTATTCTTAGTTTTAGCCCTGGTGTTATTTGTTTTGATGTTAGTATATTTTTCATTAAAATTACTTTTTGCCATTCCTATTCTTTTGTTTATTTCAGTTGTACATTGTCCATCACTGGTTATAGTATGTCCAAGGTAGATGTAGTTCTGAACTGTCTCCAGCTCTGTTCCTTCAATTTTGATATCCACTTGTGGGTTTTGAGTGTTTTCATCATTTATGATCATAGTTTTAGTCTTTTTGATATTCATATCTAGTCCATATTTTTTGCTTGTCATGTTTATTTCATTAAGTAATTGTTGTAGATCTTTAGGATTTTCTGCTAGTAGTACAGTATCATCAGCATATCTTAGGTTATTGATTATCATTCCATTAATGTTTAGGCCTGGCATCCCTGTGATGTTTTCAAAGATTTGCTCAGTGTATAGATTAAAAAGCTTGGTGGTAGGATGCATCCCAGTCTTACTCCTCTTTTTATATCAATGGGTGTAGAGTTCTCTTTGTTATATTTTATTATTGCTGTTTGTTCCCAGTATAGATTACATATTAGTCATATGTCCATGTCATCTAGATGTATCTCTTTTAGGCATTCTATAAGTTGTTTGTGGTGTACTCTATCAAAAGCTTTTGGTGTAGTCTATGAAGCAGGCATATATTGGTTTGTTTACTTCTGTGTACTTTTCGATTAATGTTCTCATGCAGAATATGGCTTCTTTTGTCCCGCTATTTTTCCTAAATCCAAATTGCTGCTCATCTAATTCAATATTGATTTTATTCTGAATCCTTCCTTGTATCTATCTAACTATCTTTCGTTCGCCTGAAGTATTGTCTATATTTGCAATGTCGTTTCCTGTATAAATTTCACTGTCTTTTGTAATTCTTGCAGTGGCCCATATAATTTTGTCTGTAGTGTTGTATCTATGGACCAATGGATTTTCCTGTCTACTATATTCAGTGCAATCTTGAAGTATGTGTTCAGCAGTCTGGGCGCCTGTCCATATGCATGTGTAGTTGAGTACCGATCTTGAATTTTGTATACATGTGACTGTGGAGTTGATTGTGTCCTGCTCTGAGGCGTATAATGATAACTTGTTCATATCTATTCATATTATGAAAGGCATCCTGATTTGGGGCTTGTGGTCCTCTGATTGATTTGATTATCTGTTTCTTATGATGGTATTTAACCGGTGTATCTGGTTGTGTGCCTGTTGAACCTTCCTTTGCCAACTGATCTGCTTTTCTCCTGGTATTCCACAGTGAGATGGGATCCACTGCAGGGCAACCCTGTTCCTTGTATAGCTTTTAGCAAGATTTTTGTAACATGGCTCATTAGGCTTATTGTTCTAAAATCACTGCATTCAACTGCATCATTCCTTTTAGGCAATGCAATGAAAGTTGATGTTTTTAGTTCATTTGGTATGTATCCTATATAGTATATGTCGTTGCATATGTCTGTAATCACTTCAATGCCAAAATCTTCTAGTGTCTGTATCATCTGTATCTGTATATTGTCAGGTCCTGCTGCTTTTCCCTTTTTCATTGTTTTTATAGCTTTTTCCACCTCAGATTTTAAGATTTTATAGCCTGATGTACATTTTATAACTGGTTTCTTGTCCCTTTGATCATGAAATAGTTCTGTTATATATTCCTGCCATCTATCTATTATATCCTTATAGTCTGTTAGCATTTTTCCAGCATTTTTCCTTTTTTGTCTGCATTGCATCCACTTTCTGTTTCTTTTTTATTAGTCATTCTCTTTATTTCTGTGTGCATTCCTCTTAAGTCTTGTTTGCTTTCCATAGTTTCTATTTCTATACATTTTTGGCTGAGCCAGTCTTTTTTTGCCTTTTTGCACATTTTGCTTATTTTAGTATCTATTTTATTGTATTGGGCAGTGTTCTTCGCTTGTCTCCTTTCTTCCATTTTTTCTAAGATGGTGTTAGTTATCCATTTTTGTTTTTTTCTTCTTTCCTTTTTTGGGTAAGGTGTCGCAGGTTTCTTGCATGCTTTTCTTTATGCACTGCCATTTGGTTGTGACTTTTTCAACAGGAGTTTTTCTTCTGTATTGTTCAATTCCTTCTTCTAGCAGCTTCTGGTATGTATTCTTTACTTGTATTGTATCATCATCATCATGTGCCATACCGGTTGGCGTAGGCGATCATGTCCCTCCACAATCTTCTATCTACAGTGCATTGTATCAGTTCTGTTGTTGACTGTTTTCCATGCCATGACACCAAGCTATCCAGTATTTTCTCTCTTTGTCGTCCGCGATCTCTCTTTCCTTTTATTTTGCCAGTTGTAACCAGGTATTCCAACTTTCCTCTTCTCATGATGTGCCCAAAAAATGTTGATTGCTTCTTTCTGATGTTTTTTAAGAGCTCCCTTTTTGTGTTGGCCTCTTTGAGAACTTCCTCATTGGTCTTTTTAGCTGTCCAGGGAACTTTCAACATTCTTCTGTACCTTCTGTATCTTTAATATATTTTTGATTTGAAGCTGTTATATCTAGTGCTATTGTTGATGAATTAGACTTTTGTTTGTTTCTCTTTAGTTTGATTTTCATTTTAATCATTACAGGATTGTGATCTGAATTAATATCTGCTCCTGGATAGGTTTTGGCTATCTTTACGCTGTTACACAACCCATCTTTTATCATTATGTAATCTATTTGATTCCTCTTCTTGTCTCAAGGGCTTTTTCCATGTGTATAGTTTCCTTTTCTTTTGCTCAAAGTAGGTGTTACATATTATCAGCCTGTTTTCTTCACAAATTATATTAATCTTTCTCCTCTGCATTTCTTTTTCCTAAACCATGATTTCCTATTATGGTCTTATATCTACCTTTTCCTACTTTAGTGTTCATGTCACCCGTTATAATCAAGGTGTCTGATGGTTTCACTTGCTTCATAACTGTGTTTACATCTTCATAGTATGCCTCTATTTGTTCATCTGTATAGTCTTGAGTAGGTGCGTATGTCTGTATTATTGCTATGTCAAATGGTTTTGCCTTCATTTTTAATAATATAATCCTATCATTGTATGTTCAGTGGGTATTTATATATTTTTGTAGTTCTCGTTTTATTAGAATGCCTACCCCTCTTTGATGTTCTTTTGTGTTGCCTGAATATATAAATGTATATTTATCGTCTTGTATGTATTGACATTCTTTCCATCTATTCTCTGATATGCCTAAAATATCTATGTTTATTCGTTCTGCTTCTGGAATCAGATTTTCCAATTTCCCTTCTTGATATAGAGTCCTAACATTCCAAGTACTTATTTTAAGATCTTTCCTCCGACATAAGTTCGAATTCCTCTCTATGGCTTCCTCTGGACTAGTACGTGATGAGGCTCCACTCTCTTTCACGGTGATCAGCCACATTCGTCTTTCGTGTCTTGAACATGCCTCTTGTGTACCACACACTTTGCTGTTTTCGCTTTCTGGGCCGTTGGTCATTGCTGAGTCTTCCGCCCCATCCACCGTTGCAGACTTTGTACAATTCGGAATGGACATTTCCGTCTGCCTGGCGCGACAGTAAAAAACAATGACCTATCACCGATAGGTCTATCTCGAATGAAAAGAAGATAAATACCCACTTAACAACGAGAATTTCCACCGTCCACCAGCCTGTCAGAAGTTAAACAACCACAACAGGCATGAGCAGAACATTAAATCCAAGAAGCACACCGCGTGTACCCGGGTATTTCAAAACAACACACGCTGTAACGGAAAACAAATCACTGTCCACATACGGATGCCATTTGGAATAAAATTCAAGATTTGTTACTGTCCCGTATTTGTCCTGATTTTGACCGATTTTTTATCTTTTGTCCCGGATTTGTTAAAATACATTAGGGACACAAACATGTACCAATTTTGCCAATATGTTAAACGTCTCTTCAACTTAAAAATATACATTATTGTATAGAAAATGTTTTAAAAGTTGAACTGGCTGTTCATTTGGCGAAACAGTAAGAGTAAAATGCGCTCCAAGTGGCTCCAAGTTTTAAATCTTGAATACTGAAACTGAAACTCAACAAGTAGCATCTTTGTGGCCACGACATTTCATATTCTTGTATATTTATTATGTTACTTTTGTTTACCGACGAACTAATTCTTTTTATTGTGTTGTTTAGTGATAGAGGTTATTGCATTCATTACATTTTATTTCCATTGTGCTATTATTCAGTTACTTGACATTTAATTTTTTTTTTTTTCGTTTGCCAGCCTTCACCTCTGACGAAGTCCCTAAAGGCTAGGAACGAATGTTGTGTGTTAATCCATTTTTCGCTGGCAGCCGTGTGCACAGGGGTCCCTCCCCGCACAGGCAGACAACTCCGTCTTCGGAGGTACTCATATTTTTTCCATCGATGAGTAACTGACGTTTCAAGCCAGGCCTCGCTGCTGAAACCAGCGGTTGTTACCGCATAGTGAAATCATAAATAACAATTCCAACTGGTGTAGCCGGGATTTGAACCCACAACCTCTCTTTCTCGAGGCCGGCATCTTGCCTCGAGACCAACCAGTCTCCTCCTCCTCCCCCCCCCCCCCCATTTCGATGTTTAAGAACTTATGCTATGCATATGGTATAATCATAGAAAATTATTATTTATACTATTAGTTAGTTTGTAAAGTTTGTAATTGTCAACAAATGGCATCAAAACGTATATGCAGTTTCAATCAAAATTTACAAAGGGAATACCCCTTTCTAAAAAAAAAGTCTACATCAGACTTCACTGTAGGATGCAGTAAATGTGCCTCTGGGTTTTTGATTAACCATAGTGGACGTGATGATATTAAGAGTCACATAAATAGTGCGAAACATAAGAGAGTCGTCGCTATAGCTACATCAAGCTCGTCGTTAACAACATTTTTCGAGCTGGACAAATTGGTGAAAAAGAAGAACAGTTAGCTGCTACAGGAGGTGCATTTGCCCATCATGCATTGATACACAATCATACATTTAGATCTATGGACTGCACATCAAAATTACTTCAGGTTACTTTAGAACCAAAATTTGCTTGTGCACGTACGAAAACAGAAACCATTATTCGAAATGTGTTCACACCCCATGTTCAAAACGAGTTGAGATGATGACCTAGAAAATTCAACATTTATTTCCATACTGACAGATGCCTCCAACCACAAGGAAATCAAGATTTTTCCTTTGCTTGTCAGATACTTTGATCACAATAAGGGGCTGAAAGTTAAATAAATTATTAGAATTGAAGTCATTGCCAGGAGAAAAACATCTGATAGTGTTAGTAGTTTTATTAATGGTTGTCTAACGGAAAAAGGTTTAGAAAGAAAAGTAGTTGCAATAGGTGCAGACAACAGAAGAACTAATTTTGTGGTCGTTGAAAGGAAAGGAAAAAAACAATGTTTTCCTAAAGCTGAACGAAAACCTTGGACATGGTTTGATAGGTGCTGGTTGTGCATGCCATATTTTCCACAACACTGTTCGAGCAGCTGCAGATGTATTACCTATTGATGTTGAGATGATTATTGCTAAAATGTATCTGCACTTCAAATCATACACAGTTAGAGTTGAAAGTCTCAAGGAGTTTTACCAGTTTGTGGACACAGACTTCCAGATGATTTTAGGTTATGTACAGACTTGGTGGCTTGCACAGCTGCCTGCTGTTTAAAGGGTGCTTCACATGTTCCTGCCTTTAAAATCCTATTTTCAGTCTCAAGACAGATGCCCAGTCTTTATACAGAAATTATTTGAAAACCCCCTGTCTAAAGCATGACTTATTTTTGTTCACAGTCAAGCATCCTCTTCCTACGAAGCAGTGCAGAAAGTAGAGGGACAGGTGGTCACTGTTTTGGAAGTAATTGACAACATCGATGGGTTGAGAACTATCTTGGAGTCCAAACGGGAAGATAGTTTCTTGCCATCAAGAGTTAAGCTAATTCTCGACAAGTTGGAAATGGAAGGAATTCCACAGGATGATGTGAACAAGTTTAAAGCCAGTATTACTTCTTTCTATGAAACAGCTTTAAGTTATTTGAAGAAATGGGCTGCAAATAATTTTCAAAACCTTGAGGCCTACAGCTGGATAACAGAACACCAACTTGGTAAGATATTCAGAAATCTTCATCATCAGTGAGTCAAGCAGTACCTTCAGTCGACGTTCCAGAAAATGAAATGTATGACGAATATGTATACATGAAGCATTTTGTTACTTATCAGAAAATTAATGAATGAAGTATTAATAAGACATTACCACGGCAGGGTTGGTTTGAAATGGCTTCCCACTTCAAAAACAGGCATGTGCCAATTTCACATATTCTGAAGCTGGCAGAGTTCTTTTTGTGTCTACCGGGAACAAATGCTGCAACGGAAAGATTGTTTTCACTGATGAACAGCTTGTGGACAAATGATAAAACACATCTAAGTGTGGACACTAAATGCCATGTTGATCACCAAAGTGACAATGAGCAAACATGTGTTGAATTTTTTAAGATGCTCCAAACAAAGAAAGATCTTTTTTAAAAAAATCCACTCATCAGAAAAGTACAGCAACTCTACTTCACCTTCCATTTAAGTGAGCATCACTGTTTTTTTTTTTTTTAATCTCCTGATAACGTTTTGTAAGCCTATATTGTTAGGTGTTCTAATTAGTTTTAAAATATATGTATTATTCACTTGAAAAAGACGGAAGAAATGTCATTTTATTGATGGACAATTTAATCCGTTCCGAATTAGAGTTTCAAAAATATGGTCACCTTAATAGTATGGGCATCCCTTATGTGCTGGATTTCATTCTCTTTGCTTATTTGTTTTAGCCATGCTTCTTTTGCTTTTTTAACTGTGTTTGCTACTTCTCTTTTTTAAAAATATTTTTTATATTCATGTTTGTCTTGTTTGTTTCTTTGTGTATCCACCATCTCAGAATTTCTCCAAGTCGTGGTCCAATAGGACCATTTATCTTCTCTCCCCAGCCTGTCACGTGAGCTGGTTAGGGTTATGTTCTCTTAAATGACCATTTGCGTCTTCACGGACAGTTGAAATAGATGCTGGTCTACAATAGTAACTACCAAACGTTGTTTTGTCGAGCAACATCTGTCATGGTTGATCTTGCCGATACTTGAATGCCAGGTCCTGTACAAACGAAGAAGGCAGTGTTATGTCGAGGGTCTCGTCTCTTCCGTAATTGTTTCTTTCACTTAATTTCACTCTTTAATGTTATCATGCCGCTTTTTATTTATCTTCCCCGTGTGTTACGATCATTGGCCAGATTTCTCCAGTTTTTGTTACCAATGAAGAATTTACTCAGGGATGCCTTCCAGACATCTTTGTACCTCCGTTTTGTCTGCATACAGGCCGCTTCCCATCTATAAGCTCCCCATGTGGTATTTGTTTAGGGTCATCTTTGTCTACGTCCCCGGACATGCGCGAGTACGTGGAAATGAAAGAACGGACAGGTTGGCTAGCTGTGCTGTTGTTGAGGACGGTGATCCAATGGATCGGGCGGATGTCATCAATGCCCTCCGAGATGTGGGAAGGGCACAGGACCTCGACAACCATGAGTCCACGTCACTACTTCGGATGAAAGAGATGGGAGTTAAGATGGGCACAGCCAGAAACGAGAAACTTAGTGGGCGCGTTAGAAGACTTATCAACCAACACAGAACTGGAGTGGTCATTCACTGCGAGACTTGCTGAGGAGGGATCTGAGCACCTATTGACATGTTTGGAGTGCAATGATAATTATCCGCAAATAACTCAATCGTATTTGTTTGGGGATTCGATTGCTGTCCATTGTTCTAACATGGCCAGGTCATAAGAAGCCTAGAACGTCGCAGGACATCTGATTTGGGTTACTTTATCCTGTCATTTGATGTTCATTGTGTTCACATGAGATGCCCTCAACTATTACGGGCTGTTTATGAAGTCGCTGTGCAGTGAAAATATTTGGGAAATTACGGGAAACTGTAACGTACATTTTTATTATTCATCTAGACACTATTGCTCTTGGCTGGCTTGTATTGGGTAAAGTGGCTGTTCACACGAAGAAGTTGTGTCTACGGCATGTGTTCAAAATCTCCACCAAGGGCCTCAAGACAGTTGTTGACTCCACTTTTCATACTTTCGAAAATCTTCTTGATAATGACTGGAGATATGTGTTGGATCTGGGTGAAAATGTATGCCTTCAGGTCATTTAACGGTTTGCGGATTATTTAGATAAACTTTGTCCTTTCAGCGATGACACCGTGAATACAGCAACGGCGTGTTGTGTTATGCTGCAGACTGGATTCTGGACACAGAATGTCATGATGTAAATTTCATCAATCGGTGACGTAATCTCAAAGTTTTTTTTTCCCTTCAAATCATTGCCCAGCGACTTTATAAACACCCTGTACATTTTCTGTTTCTCTATTTGTTTTACGCTGGTTACGATTTATAACAATTTCTCTGTCACCATTTCTCATTCTATTTTCTTCTAACAACCTGGAATATTTTTCTTAAGCATAAGCAAAAAATACATATAACAAAAACACACATTAATTATCGATCATGTTGAACAAACTGATGCAAGCTGTGCGATTTGTCATTGATCTACCGCTATACAGCCAAGGGGAGATAACTATCAACATAGCAGAGTACTATCAAGCATAATTATATTGTAGGAGGTTACTCTGGCAGATCAATCACTGAAATGAAACTTACTTTGTGTGTGCTGGAAATAGTCTACAATAGCCTAACCTTTAGAGCTTAATCAATATGTGGCAGTTTAATAGTCAGTATGGCTTCAAGCAATCAATAGAATTGAATAAACGACTTTCACAAAATCATTCACATTGACGTATGTAGGGGGGAATGGTCGAAGGGGTACAAGGGAGGCTACTCTACACATTTATCAATCTAAACACCAGGTTCTCTATAATCTATTATATGTTTAGTGATATTGGGGCTACTCATTTAGTATTTAGAATCTAGACAATAAAGTGATTGACGTCAATAGTGATACATAATAACATATCACTTTAAACACCATTATCTCTGACTAGTACAGTCTCTACCACGAAGGAGATGAATGACAAGCTACCGTCTTCTAGTGACGAAAATTAATAATGTCAATACCAGGACACAATAATAACATCTGACGAAAGATGCACCACAGAAATAAACAGTAGAATAGCTCAGGCCAAAATGGCACATTAGAAAATGACAAAAAAAAAACGGCTTGCGCAACAAGTCTATGTCAATAGAAGTGAGAAAGAAGTTCAGCGGTGCTGCATAAAACCAATTCTGATCTATGGAAGTTAATCATTGGTTCGAGGCCACAGAGATTGTGTCAGAAGAATGTTGAAAGTTCCCTGGATAGCTAAAAAGACCAATGAGGAAATTCTCAACGAGGCCAACACAAAGAGGAAGCTTCTAAAAAACATCAGAAAGAAACAATTAATATTTTTCAGCCACATCATAAGAAAAATACATTTTGCATACTTGGTTACAACTGGCAAAATAGAGAGAAAGAGAGATCGCGGACAACAAAGAGGGAAGATACTGGATAGCTTGGTTCATGGCATGGAAAACAGTGCACAACATAATTGATACGATGCAATGTGGATATATAATAGTGGAAAGACATGCTTGCATACGCCAACCGGTATGGCACATGATGATGATGCACCGGCCGACCAGTGGACCGACATTTTCATGTATTTATTTGTTTAATTGGAATCATTTGTTATACCTGATAAAAGCTTTTGCCGAAACGTCGTAGTTATTTTATATTGTCTTTTATATTTTTTTTATTAGCTGAGCTGCTCCATACTGTTTTATATTTATTGTACATGTTCTCTATAGCTGTACTTGAGGCTCCGCAGAATATGTAACATTTTGTATATTTGATATTTGCTGGAGCTTTTATTTGCAGACGATCAGACACGAATACATGGACAAATAGAAGACCTACACGTACACTTAAACAAACTCAACAGCACAGGCACAAAATACAACATGAAAATCAACAACAACAAAACAGAAGTCATGAATGTCGCCAAAGATAAATAGAACAGCAATAAAACTATAGATAGCAGGCAACTAAAACAAGTAGAGGAATTCAAATACCTAGGAAGTTTAGTGACAAACGGCAATTTACAAACAGCAGAGATAGACCCAAGATGAACCAAAGCTTGTCAAATCTTTGGACAGCTATCACCACTATTGTCCAACAAGGAAATAACCCTGGAGGCAAAACGAGCACTATACAATACAATCTTCATCCCAACGTTGTGCTACCAATGCCAGACCTGGACCATAGATGCAGGAACGATAAGAAAAATAACCTATACCGAGATTAAATGTGTTAGACGAATGACAGGAAACAACCTGAGAGATAAGATAAGAAATGAAGAACTGAGAAAAAGGCTAAGAATAGCCCCCGCCATAAAATATACAAAGAAACAACAGATACAATAGTTTGGCCACGTGACAAGGCATCATCATCACGTACCGTGCCTACTGGCGTAGGTGATCATGTCTCTCCACACTTTTCGATCTCGGCAGCTATTTATCATTTCTGTTGTTGACCTTCTGCCAAGCCATTCTCTTAAGCTGTCTGGTATCTTTTCTCTTTGCTTTCCTCTATCTCTTCGTCCCTCAATTTTCCAATTTGTTACAATATACTCCAGTTGCTCCCTGGGGCCAAAAAATTATGATTGTTTCTTCCTCATTTTGGATATTAGCTCTTTTATTTTTGCTTTGGCCTCTTTCAGAATGTTTTCATAACTCTTCTTAGCTGTTCGTTGTATTCTCAACATTCTTCTGTAAAACCACATTTCTACAGACTCCAGTGATTTTCTTGTCTGTTGTCCGATTGTCCATGATTCACATCCATATGTTAAGACTGGCTCTATATAACATTTAAGAACTCTTTTTCTTGTTTCTATTTTCAAAAATGGATTGCATAGTATCTTCCTCATTTTTTTAGAAAGCTGCTTTTGCCTGAGCCATTCTGCATCTCACCTCTTTTGTACATCTTCCGTCTGAGGTTAACAAAGTTCCCAAATATTTAAATTCATTTACCTGTTTTAATATTGTTCCACTTGTCTTTATTTTGCACTGAGGTGATGTCTTTTTCTTTGTTGTTACCATTACCTCTGTCTTTTTGCTATTAAGGCTGAGTCCTTTATTTTGCTTTCCTTCACTACAATGTCCAACATTTCTTGTAACTCATTTTCACTCTTAGCGATTAAGACTGTATCATCAGCATACCTTAGATTATTTATATTATGACCTCCAATTGTTATTCCAGGCATGCCCCTTATGGATCTTAAAATAATCTCATTATAAATATTAAACAAATCTGGTGACAGCACACAACCTTGTCTAACATCCTGTTTTATTTGTTGAAACATTCCCAATTGGCTTCCAGTTCTTATGGCCGCTGTTTGTCGCCAGTACATGTTCTTTATTATTCTTAGATCTTTGCTGTCTACGTTTATGCTTTCTAAAATTTTTATTATTTCTTGGTGCTTTACTTTATCAAATGCCTTGGTGTAATCTATTAAACATAGGTATAGATCTGTTTTCACCTCTATGGCTCTTTCTACTAAAGATCTGATTATATAAATGGCATTGCTTGTTCCTTTATCTCTAACAAAACCACACTGTTCATCGCTAATTTCTGGACTGATTTTGTTTCGCACTCTTCGCATGATGATTCTTAGTAATATCTTAGTCATATGACTCATAAGGCTTATTGTGCGATGATCATCGCATTCAATCGCTCCCGATTTCTTTGGTAGGGCTATGAATATTGATTTGAGCAAGTCGTCTGGTATATATCCGCTGTTGTAGATATCATTCAATATTTTTGTTATTATTTCTCTTCCAAAATCACCCATGGCTTCAATCTCTTCTTTAGTTATATTATCTGGTCCAGGAGCTTTGCCTGCTTTCATATTGCGCAAGGCTACAAGGTGACAAGGCAGAAAGATCAAAACACAGCACAACGAGCCATCAATAAACGTTGCGAGAATACCAGACCCAAGGGTCGACCACGAAAAAGATGGATCGGTGGTATATTAGATGCACTTGAAAACATAACAACAGCAGAGGCGAATATAAGAGCAAAAGACCGCAAATTATATCTCCCATCGACGCTGAAAGGCAAACGAGGAAGGAAAGAAGAAGCAGAAGAAGATATTTGTTCGTATTTTCTGAGATAATCAGGAATGAAAACAAACTGGAAAATGTCTTCACATCCCGGAAGTGATAGTTGAAACGTTTGTCGTGAAAAATTCACAAAATGAAACAAATATTGAACATTATGTACACGCGAGATGCCCAGCTTCTGCAGCAGCCAATCCCAGCTCGTCTGTGATAATTTTGCACCCATCTTATTCTAGCCCTCCTACCCCACGTGTACCTGTAACTATGCCCCCCTCCTCTCATTATAGCTTTCTAACCTCCTTTGTTTATTCCTTGTATCCGCTCTGAGACGGGTCCTTTATTTATTTACTTTGTGAAACTATCTTTGATAACCAACTTCTATATTATCGCTGTATTCACCTTCTGGCCAGTGTTTATTATCCTCTTTGATATCTTTGTGTTCAGCCCATATATTACTATCCCAGATTTCAGTCCATGATATGGTTTATGAAGTATTTAATTATTAACTTCTTTGTGATTCATGTATTGAGCTCCTGACATAAAAAAAAGTAAAGTACCCCCGTCACAGCCAAGTAGCGTATAGGGAAATATGGTGTTAATTACCCTATATTTTACAGACCTTCAGCACATGATTTTTGGGGTAATATGGTCGGTATTACGCCCGTGCTGCTTTACTTTCCCAGAAAAAAATCCGGTACCCATTTAAGGCTGGGTGAACTCGGAAGCCGTCGGTTGGGATCGAACCCTAACCCTTGTCCTTTGTAGTCCAGTTCACTAACCACTGAGCTATCGCGGCTCCCGAGCTCCTGACATAGTCTTTGTTTATTAATTACTTCATATTCGCTCCGTGGCATGACCTCCTTTCATTAAAATCTATATTATTCGTGTATTCAGTCCGTGACATGGCTCCTTTCATTAAAATCTATATTATTCGTGTATTCAGTCCGTGACATGGCTCCTTTCATTAACATTTATATTATTCCTGTATTCAGTCCGTGACATGGCTCCTTTCATTAACATTTATATTATTCCTGTATTCAGTCCGTGACATGACCTCCTTTCATTAAAATCTATATTATTCCTGTATTCAGTCGGTGACATGGCTCATTTCATTTACATTTATATTATTCCAGTATTCACTCCGTGACATGGCCTCCTTTCATTAACATCTATATTATTCCTTTAGTCACTTCGTGACATGGCCTCCTTTCATTAACATCTATATTATTCCTTTAGTCACTCCGTGACATGGCCTCCTTTCATTAACATCTATATTATTCCTCTAGTCAGTCAGTGACATGGCCTCCTTTCATTAACATCTATATTATTCCTTTAGTCAGTCAGTGACATGGCCTCCCTTCATTAACATCTATATTATTTATTTAGTCACTCCGTGACATGGCCTTCTTTCATTAACAGCTATATTATTCCTTTAGTCACTCCGTGACATGGCCTCCTTTCATTAACATCTATATTATTTATTTAGTCAGTCAATGACATGACCTCCTTTCATTAACATCTATATTATTCCTTTAGTCACTCCGTGACATGGCCTCCTTTCATTAACATCTATATTATTTATTTAGTCAGTCAATGACATGACCTCCTTTCATTTACATTTATATTATTCCTTTAGTCAGTCCGTGACATGACCTCCTTAAATTAACTTCTATATTATTTATTTAGTCACTCCGTGACATGGCCTTCTTTCATTAACATCTATATTATTCCTTTAGTCACTCCGTGACATGGCCTCCTTTCATTAACATCTATATTATTTATTTAGTCAGTCCGTGACATGACCTCCTTTCATTAACATCTATATTATTTATTTAGTCAGTCAATGACATGACCTCCTTTCATTAACATCTATATTATTCCTTTAGTCACTCCGTGACATGGCCTCCTTTCATTAACATCTATATTATTTATTTAGTCAGTCAATGACATGACCTCCTTTCATTAATATCTATATTATTTATTTAGTCAGTCAATGACATGACCTACTTTCATTAACATCTATATTATTTATTTAGTCAGTGAGTGACATAGCCTCCTTTCATTAACATCTATATTATTCCTTTAGTCACTCCGTGACATGGCCTCCTTTCATTAACATCTATATTATTCCTTTAGTCACTCCGTGACATGGCCTCCTTTCATTAACATCTATATTATTTATTTAGTCAGTCAGTGACATGGCCTCCTTTCATTAACATCTATATTATTCCTTTAGTCACTCCGTGACATGGCCTCCTTTCATTAACATCTATATTATTCCTTTAGTCATTCCGTGACATGGCCTCCTTTCATTAACATCTATATTATTCCTTTAGTCAGTCAGTGACATGGCCTCCTTTCATTAACATCTATATTATTCATTTAGTCAGTCCGTGACATGACCTCCTTAAATTAACATCTATATTATTCCTTTAGTCAGTCAATGACATGGCCTACTTTCATTAACATCTATATTATTCCTTTAGTCAGTCAGTGACATGACCTCCTTTCATTAACATCTATATTATTTATTTAGTCAGTCAATGACATGACCTCCTTTCATTAACATCTATATTATTTATTTAGTCAGTCAATGACATGACCTCCTTTCATTAACATCTATATTATTCCTTTAGTCACTCCGTGACATGGCCTCCTTTCATTAACATCTATATTATTTATTTAGTCAGTCAATGACATGACCTCCTTTCATTAACATCTATATTATTTATTTAGTCAGTCAATGACATGACCTACTTTCATTAACATCTATATTATTTATTTAGTCAGTGAGTGACATAGCCTCCTTTCATTAACATCTATATTATTCCTTTAGTCACTCCGTGACATGGCCTCCTTTCATTAACATCTATATTATTCCTTTAGTCACTCCGTGACATGGCCTCCTTTCATTAACATCTATATTATTTATTTAGTCACTCCGTGACATGGCCTCCTTTCATTAACATCTATATTATTCCTTTAGTCACTCCGTGACATGGCCTCCTTTCATTAACATTTATATTATTCCTTTAGTCACTCCGTGACATGGCCTCCTTTCATTAACATCTATATTATTCCTTTAGTCAGTCAGTGACATGGCCTCCTTTCATTAACATCTATATTATTCCTTTAGTCAGTCAGTGACATGGCCTCCTTTCATTAACATCTATATTATTCCTTTAGTCACTCCGTGACATGGTCTCCTTTCATTAACATCTATATTATTCCTTTAGTCAGTCAGTGACATGACCTCCTTTCATTAACATCTATATTATTCCTTTAGTCACTCCGTGACATGGCCTCCTTTCATTAACATCTATATTATTCATTTAGTCACTCCGTGACATGGCCTTCTTTCATTAACATCTATATTATTCCTTTAGTCACTCCGTGACATGGCCTCCTTTCATTAACATCTATATTATTTATTTAGTCAGTCAATGACATGACCTCCTTTCATTAACATCTATATTATTTATTTAGTCAGTCAATGACATGACCTCCTTTCATTAACATCTATATTATTTATTTAGTCAGTCAGTGACATGGCCTCTTTTCATTAACATCTATATTATTCCTTTAGTCACTCCGTGACATGTCCTCCTTTCATTAACATCTATATTATTTATTTAGTCAGTCAATGACATGACCTCCTTTCATTAACATCTATATTATTTATTTAGTCAGTCAATGACATGACCTACTTTCATTAACATCTATATTATTTATTTAGTCAGTGAGTGACATGGCCTCCTTTCATTAACATCTATATTATTCCTTTAGTCACTCCGTGACATGGCCTCCTTTCATTAACATCTATATTATTCCTTTAGTCACTCCGTGACATGGCCTCCGTTCATTAACATCTATATTATTTATTTAGTCACTCCGTGACATGGCCTCCTTTCATTAACATCTATATTATTCCTTTAGTCACTTCGTGACATGGCCTCCTTTCATTAACATCTATATTATTCCTTTAGTCACTCCGTGACATGGCCTCCTTTCATTAACATCTATATTATTCCTTTAGTCACTCCGTGACATGGCCTCCTTTCATTAACATCTATATTATTCCTTTAGTCAGTCAGTGACATGGCCTCCCTTCATTAACATCTATATTATTCCTTTAGTCACTCCGTGACATGGTCTCCTTTCATTAACATCTATATTATTCCTTTAGTCAGTCAGTGACATGACCTCCTTTCATTAACATCTATATTATTCCTTTAGTCACTCCGTGACATGGCCTCCTTTCATTAACATCTATATTATTCATTTAGTCACTCCGTGACATGGCCTTCTTTCATTAACATCTATATTATTCCTTTAGTCACTCCGTGACATGGCCTTCTTTCATTAACATCTATATTATTCCTTTAGTCACTCCGTGACATGGCCTCCTTTCATTAACATCTATATTATTTATTTAGTCAGTCAATGACATGACCTCCTTTCATTAACATCTATATTATTTATTTAGTCAGTCAATGACATGACCTCCTTTCATTAACATCTATATTATTTATTTAGTCAGTCAGTGACATGGCCTCTTTTCATTAACATCTATATTATTCCTTTAGTCACTCCGTGACATGGTCTCCTTTCATTAACATCTATAATATTTATTTTATCAGTCAATGACATGACCTCCTTTCATTAACATCTATATTATTTATTTAGTCAGTCAATGACATGACCTGCTTTCATTAACATCTATATTATTTATTTAGTCAGTGAGTGACATGGCCTCCTTTCATTAACATCTATATTATTCCTTTAGTCACTCCGTGACATGGCCTCCTTTCATTAACATCTATATTATTCCTTTAGTCACTCCGTGACATGGCCTCCTTTCATTAACATCTATATTATTTATTTAGTCACTCCGTGACATGGCCTCCTTTCATTAACATCTATATTATTTATTTAGTCAGTGAGTGACATGGCCTCCTTTCATTAACATCTATATTATTCCTTTAGTCACTCCGTGACATGGCCTCCTTTCATTAACATCTATATTATTCCTTTAGTCAGTCAGTGACATTGCCTCCTTTCATTAACATCTATATTATTCCTTTAGTCAGTCAGTGACATGGCCTCCTTTCATTAACATCTATATTATTCCTTTAGTCACTCCGTGACATGGTCTCCTTTCATTAACATCTATATTATTCCTTTAGTCAGTCAGTGACATGACCTCCTTTCATTAACATCTATATTATTCCTTTAGTCACTCCGTGACATGGCCTCCTTTCATTAACATCTATATTATTCCTTTAGTCACTCCGTGACATGGCCTCCTTTCATTGACATCTATATTATTCCTTTAGTCAGTCCGTGACATGACCTCCTTTCATTAACATTTATATTATTCCTATAGTCAGTCAATGACATGGCCTCCTTTCATTAACATTTATATTATTCCTTTAGTCAGTCCGTGACATGACCTCCTTTCATTAACAGTTATATTATTCCTTTAGTCAGTCAATGACATGACCTCCTTTCATTAACATCTATATTATTCCTTTAGTCAGTCAATGACATTACCTCCTTTCATTAACATTTATGTTATCCTTGTACTCACTTCGTGACACAGCCATTACAGATGTATTTTGTTATCCTTGTAATCGTCCCAACATTTGATTTTTGTTAATGCTGTCTTTGTTATCTCCATCCACAGTACTGACCATATTCCCTTGCTTGTGCCAGAATCTGTAAAACAGAACCGTAATGACTCTCCTCCACCTGTTAGCGGTGCCTCTAAAATCAGATTAACCAGTCTACTCTAACCAAGCGAGTAGTGATCGAAAAGGGAAGACAACCATGTACTAAAAATGTCGTGCTGAAGTCGGATGCATTGGGTAGAACGGCGCAAATAAACTACAATGCAACACTTGTACTGCCACTAAACGTCTTTTAAAGGACCTATGACGAATAGAACAATGTCTTCACTTAATGGTCATCGTGTATACGCTATAAATAAATAAAGATGATACATAAGACTTCTGATAAATTGAGCACGAATACAAATTACTGTGTGTCAAAAAAAAAAAGGAATGACTATTCATAATTCGATGAATTCGATTCTACTAACAATCGAAAATGTAAGTTAATTTCCCCAGTCGGGTACGGTTTGTAGACCACGTACTTCACTTGCAACAAGGCAAACATCGATTTCAAGTTTTCTTCAGCAGTTGGATATTAGTTATTTATATCAACAATACTGCACAATTGAGGGTTTCATATATGTCTTCCCTTTCAGCTGATAGCGACGGATTGGTGAATATACGAGTAGTAGTAGTAGTAGTATTAATAGTAGTAGTAGTAGTAGCAGCAGTAGTAGTAGTAATAGTAGATAGTAATAGTAGTAGTAGTAGTATTAATAGTAGTAGTAGTAGTAGTAATAGTAGTAGTAATAGTAGTAGTAATTATAGTAGTAATAGTAGTAATAGTAGTAATAGTAGTAGTAATAGTAGATAGTAATAGTAGTAGTAATAGTAGTAGTAGTAGTAGTAGCAGCAGTAGTAGTAGTAGTAGTAGCAGCAGCAGCAGTAGTAGTAGGAGTAGTAGTAGTAGCAGTAGTAGTAGTAGTAGTAGTAGCGGCAGTAGTAGTAGTAGCAGTAGCAGCAGTAGTAGCAGTAGTAGTAGTAGCAGTAGCAGTAGCAGTAGTAGTAGTAGTAGCAGCAGTAGCAGTAGTAGTAGTATTAGTAGTAGCAGTGTCAGTAGTAGTAGTAGCAGCAGTAGCAATAGTAGTAGTAGTAGTAGTAGTAGCAGCAGTAGTAGTAGTAGCAGTAGCAGTAGCAGTAGTAGTAACAGCAATAGTAGTAGTAGTAGTAGTAGTAGTAGTATTAGTAGTAGTAGTAGCAGCAGTAGATGTAGTAGTAGTAGTAGCAGTAGTAGTAGTAGTAGTAGTAGTAGCAGTAGTAGTAGTAGTAGCGTAGTTGTAGTAGTAGTAGTAGTATTAGTAGTAGTAGTAGCAGCAGTAGATGTAATAGTAGTAGTAGCAGTAGTAGTAGTAGTAGTTGTAGTAGCAGTAGTAGTAGTAGTAGTAGCAGCAGTAATAGTAGTAGTAGTAGTAGTAATAAAAGTAGTAGCAGCAGTAGTAGCAATAGTAGTAGCAGTATAGTAGTAGTAGCAGTAGTAGCAATAGTAGTAGCAGTAGTAGTAATAGTAGTAGCAGTAGTAGTAATAGTAGTAGCAGTATTTGTAGTAGCAATCGTAGTAGCAGTAGTAATAATGGTAGCAGTAGTATTACTAAAAATAGTAGCAGTAGTTGCAGTAGCAACAGCATCAACAGCATCAACAGCAGTAGCAGATTATATTATAAATATTGCAATTATAGCATAATGTAAATCATGCAAAAAAGCAAGAACATAAATCTTTCAATCATGGCATGATGTAAATCTTGCAATCATAGCAGATTATAAAATTTGCAGTCGTAGCATAATATAAATCATGCAAAAAAGCAAGATCTTGCAATCATAGCAAAGTTTAGCAATGAATAGTTGGTGGGGTTTCGGGTTGTATATTGAACCGTTGTACTCGACACCTAGTGATAACTTATAAAACACGCAAATGTTTCTCCGACAAAAAGTCTTTCTTGTGATAAATGACTGGAGACAACTCCTCGACTGTCCGCCTTTGTTCTGGGAGGACAACGTTTGTGCTATGGCTCCACTGTTAAGTGCACTTTTTATAGAAAATCCTTTGGAAAAAACTTTTTTGGAAATCGTTTTCTTTCTGTGGGTTGAGAGCAGTCGCCATTATGGAGCTTCTTTAGAATCATCGTCATCACTACTACTTCTCTCATCATAACAATCGTAGCCGTCATCATCATTGTTGTCATCGTCATCATTATCATTATCAACATCATCACTACCACCAACACAACCTTCGTCATTATCAGCGGTGGCCAACTTAAGGATGACCAAGGGTCAGATTATAGCCAAGGTCAAGACCAGAGGGCCAAACTTAGAGTACCGTCAAAAATGACATGATATGATTTAGTCCTAAATAATAATGTCTGCACACTATCACGTGACAATGACAGAAAAGTAACTTTGCAGCGCCAAATATAAACAAAGACTTTTATTACTGTCGGCATCAATAGTTTTTTTTTTTTTTCAATCTACTAAAACTTAAACATTTTTTTTTATAGTTATGGTTTTGGCCAGTCGAAGGCCCTGGTATGACTGCAAACAACTCATCATCATGTGCCATACAGGTTGGCGTAGGTGATCATGTCCCTCCACAATCTTCTATCTACAGTGCATCGTATCAGTTCTGTTGTTGACTGTTTTCCATGCCATGACACCAAGCTTTCCAGTATTTTCTCTCTTTGTCGCCCGCGATCTTTCTTTCCTTTTATTTTGCCAGTTGTAACCAAGTATTCCAACTGGGGGGGCCTCGGTAGCCTAGTTGGGAAAACCACCCGACTGGACTACCGATGTTCGGACAACCCGTGTTCGATTCCCGCTGGGAGCAGTGTGAATTGTACTCGTGGTTGGAAAAAAAAAATACCCCCACGGTCGACCCAGCCGTTGGCAGAAATGGGTACCAGGGTATTATCCTGGGAAGGTGAGGAATGTCGCTTCGCATCTGAGTTTCGATGCTAGAGGCTACACTATACAGAAATATCCGAACATTTCTGGATAGGCGGCCGAGCACATATGGGTGTAAACTCGCGTGCTAAGACGCCGGTTCAAGTCTCGTACTTTACCTTTACCTTTTATTCCAACTGTTCTCTTCTCATGATGTGCCCAAAAAATGTTGATTGCTTCTTTCTGATGTTTTTTAAGAGCTCCCTTTTTGTGTTGGCCTCTTTGTGAACTTCCTCATTGGTCTTTTTAGCTGTCCAGGGAACTTTCAACATTCTTCTGAGAAATCCCATCTCTGTGGCCTCTAATCGTCTTTTCATTTGTTTGTCAACTGTCCATGATTCGCTTCCATAGGTCAGAATTGGTTCTATATTGCACCGATGAACTCTCTTTCTCATTTTTATTGACATAGATTTGTTGCATAAGATATTTTTCATTTTCTGAAATGCTATTTTGGCCTGAGCTATCCTGCTTTTTATTTCTGTGGTGCATCTCCCATCTGATGTTATTATTGTGCCCAAGTATTTGAAACGCAAACAACTAAAATCTATAATTGCTGAACTACTCATGCCAGTGGAATCATCCGAAATAAAACTCATCTCATTGAAGGATCCAAATAAAGAAAGGCAGCTGCAGTCCCTATAAAGTAGTTACAGCACACGCCAAAAGACATAAGGCCAAACGGCACCGAAAATGAACGCAGCTGAACTGTCCTTCGTCATACGATATCATAATTCATCGTAAGCAATCGGAATATGCTGACACGGTCCGGATGAAAAGCACAGCTCACGGTGTGCAAAGAGGACTAAACTCAGTAGGGCCGGCAGCAAGACGGACTTGGAATATGAGGAAACTGCAACTAGGAACACTTTTCAGACTGAGCCTCAATGGATCTTGCTGCCTATCCGTCATATTAACCGGAAGTCGGTTTTTATTTATAGACATTTAATATAGCGAGTGAGAGCAATAATAAAAAAAGAGGAAAAAAATAGTATGGTGACAGCTTTACGTGGGAATGGACGAAACAAAAGTCAACGTTTCGGCCACGAGGCCTTCGGCTGGACGAACAACAAACACACAAACTATATATAAGGGTATATTAACAGATCAAACTACATGGCGATAATATGCTAGATGGCGATAATATGCTTGACACTCAAGAGAGGAAAATAAAAAAAAGGAGGTCACTTCCCTGTGTTCCGCAGTGCGGTTAGTCTGACAATGGAAGTAGTGAGTGAGACACTTCAAGGGCAAAGAAATATAGACTAGCGGGCCGCATCTGGACCGCGGACCTCCATTTGGCCACCCCTGATCATCATCATCATCATCATCATCATCATCATCATCATCATCATCATCATCATCATCATCATCATCATCATCATCATCATTCTACTGCCTCATGAGTTTTCTATCGTCTGTAGTTGGAAGGACACAGTTCTATGTTTCCCACGGTATGGGGTATGTTTATGCATACACCTCTGACCTCTCTCTTTGTAGCGTCAGTTGCAGAGGCGTATCTCTATATTGGTGTTCAGATTTATATGGGATATTGTTTCTGAATAGTAAATTCAAAAGCAAATCAAACGCAGCGATTACAAAATAAAAAGAAACAAAAATTAAATATAAATAACAAGCAACATAGATAAAAGAATTCACCATCTTTATATATTTACATATACACAACACACACGACCACGCGCACAACAATACACATCGAGACAATACATAATAAATACATAACGCAGACAATCTGATTAAAAATGCAGAAGTTTGAAAAAAAAATAACTAACAAAACAAAAATAAATAAAAGTTATCTAAATATTCTGAAGCAGTAATGGAAACAAAATGAGAAGTGAATACTCCCCACACAAGAATCGGGAATAATTTGGCTTTGACGTAACGTAATTAGCGCGCGAAATCATGACGTCAAATGTAGAATATAATTATAGAAAATACTTAACCTGGACAATCAATTTCATTGTAGCCCCATTTTTTAAATATACTGATCCTTTCTTCTAGTCGCTATGTATCTGTTTTTATTTTATTATTTTTTTTTATTTTAAAAAATAATTTAAATTTGCAATTCTCAAACTTGTTTCCAGGAATCGACATTCATACATTAAACGAGAAACAATAAAATAATTACATTTCGAATGATTAAAATGCCGAGACAACTGTTTATTTACAAACGCTCGGTTGATCCATATTTTAGATAGTCCCAAGGGATGGTTTGAGTTAGACGCCAAGCATGAATGAGCAAACTGTTTCTCTGATGATGTGAACGAATGAACGTAACCCTGGGGTATTTTCTATTAATAACTCTCAGAGATGCTGGCGCTAATACATCACCGCTAAAACGTTCCGTTTTAATGTAAAAAAAAACCGAATTATTCATCCACATATGAAGAAACTATTAACGGACAATTAATTCATGTTCTATTTTTAAACGTGATATGGTCTGTCTAGAATAAAACAAATACATGTACTTATATTTATTTAAACGAGCAAAAGTTATCTGTTCAGAGAGTTTCCATTTGCTTCTTCTAAAAATTGTAAAGGATGTCCCATAACAACGGGGTCCGATTTATGTTTAGGCTAAATAATCTGCGGTGCCTCAGTCGCTGAGTGGTTGGTCTGCTCGTTTCCTGATCAAAAGGGTCTGAGTTAGATTCCCGGAATTGGCAGGTATTTTTTTTCCGAAACGACAAGCCTCCGGGGTTCTCCCAGCTTCTAAAAATGAGTACGAGATATTTTTTCTGGGAGGTAAAGGCGGCCTGGCGTGATACTGACATCACACTAATGTGCCGTGGTCATGGAATAATGTGGTCACTAACACCCTATTCCCCATTACCAAGGGAACCTTTACTATACTTAAATAAGCTACAGCTTGGGGTCTCACACGATGTGGTCTCCATTTTACTGATGTTGTAATCCATGATAAAAACCTCCTGCTGCTAATGTTTTAACAGGGGACCTCATAATCAGAGGAAGCCTCAAATTTGTTTATTGTTACCTGTTATAGAGACCTGTGGGTGTTAATTTTTTTTTTTTTTTAACAGGAGCCTCAACGATTCATTTAGCGTAGCCAGATTAGGGCTTAGGCGTTTCATTTAGCTTAGCCTGATGAGAACCTCAGCGTTTCATTTAACTTAACCAGATTAGAGCCTGGATGTATATTTATCGCCCTTGTTATTTGGAGTTGTTATGGACTTCATAATGAAGAAATGCTGCCCTGGTAACAAAGGCATTGAATGGATTCAAGGAGACCGTTTGGAGGACCTCGACTTTGCTGATGACATAGTACTTATCAGCGGTCTGATAAAAACGATGCATGAAAACACAAATGAACTATCATCAATAGCCAGTAAAATTTGGCTTGAGATCAACCATGAAAAGACTAAAGTCATGAAAAGCTTAATTCCAACAGACGACAAAATATACATGGAAAACAAACCAGTGGAAGAGATCAATCACTTTATCAATCTTGGAAGTCACATTGATCGAGAAGGGGATACAAGCAAAGGAATTAGAATCAGAATAGCTAAAGCAGCAATGTCTTTCAGAAGCCTTGAAAAGTTGTGGAAATCAAAACTCATCAGCACAAACACAAAACTTAGACTATTCACATCAAATGTACTATCAACCCTTACGTATGCATGTGACAGCTGGAAAACTACAAGAGATATAGAAACAAAGTTAAACGCATTCGAAAATAATAATTGTCTAAGGAAAATACTTGATATAGCGTGGAACGAATTTAAAACAAACGAGGAAATTAGAGAAATCGCCAATCAACCACTAATATCTTCAGTAATAAAGAAAAGACGATGGTCATATGTTGGACATGTAATGAGAAGAGATAATAACCGAATAGCAAAGCAAGCCCTCATATGGGAAACAACAGGTAAGAGGAAAAGAGGATGACCGAGAGAGACACTAAGAAGAACATTGATGAGAGAGGCAAGAGCAGCAGGATTTGGCTCCCTCAATAAGATAGAGCTGCTTGCACAGAACAGAGATGAATGGCGAGATTTGATAAAATATCTTTAAAAGAATTGAAAACTGCTAGAACAAAAATTCAGATAAGAGAAGGAGTATCTTGGTCTACGCCCTATGGGCCGGATACGGCTCGACAGGTCAATAGATAGATAGACAGACAGACAGACAGACAGACAGACAGACAGACAGACAGACAGACAGACAGACAGACAGACAGACAGACAGACAGACAGACAGACAGACAGACAGACAGACAGACAGACAGACAGACAGATAGATAGATAGATAGATAGATAGATAGATCTCGTACTACACATGAAAAAGTCACTCCACTGCCATAAACCCCACTAAACGAAAGTATTACCAAACATGAATGACATGCCTCTGTCATAACTACTAAACGACAGTCACGCCCCTGATATAACCCCACTAAGAGGAAGTATTACCAAACATGCAAGTTACGCCTCAGTCACACCCACAAAATACTACTACCAAATATAAAAGTCTCCTCCCTGTCATAACCCCACTAAGCTAAAGTATTACCAACCATGAAAGTTACGTCGCCGTCATGTCGCACTAAAAGAAAAGGTCAGGCCTGTTATAATGCTATTCAGTTGGCTTTCCGTCACAAGTCCATTAATTTACTGTCTCTCTAAAACAACGCCCCAACACTAGACAGCTGATAAACTCATTAGCGCGCCCCAACGGTCAGTCTTACGGGCAAGCGCTCAAATTATCCTTTAATGTCCTTCTGCTGTTCAAGTGTTAAACTCATTAGCGCAGCTCATGTAGACGACTAGGCTGGTTTAAGTTACCCAAGCGAAAAATTTCACAGAGAAACGGGGTCTTTGAAATGTTAAAACTGTTAAAGTCATTAACGTGGCCAGCGTGTGTTTCTGTAGGTGTTGGTTACGCTTTGGCGGGCAATTGCTAAAGTCATTAACCCGCCTTCGTGTACATACCTAGGCATGTGTAAGTGTTACGGACAAGCACTGAGTAAGTTTTTACCTTTAGATGCAAAGAAATTTTAGGTACACATTAAAAGCTATCTCTAATTAAAAAAAAAAAATAAATAAACTTGCCACTGTTTTAACTGCCTGAGCGTACAAAGAAATAATGGGAAAGCTATGTCACCCCACCCACCCCACTTTCCAGAGTCCCCGCCACGACGAACCATAACGAGAGCTCACCCCGCCTCGACGAGAGGTCAACACGAGCGGAAAAATGTTAGGCTAGACTCTCATATAGAAACAAAAAAATCTTCGGGTAGACTTTCATATAGAAAAAAATCTGCGGGTAGACTAAATATATAAGGAATAATAAGCTTGGAGCTTCAGATTCGGAGGTTCTAAATGCCATATATCACTACTGTCGTCGAATGTATCTGCTACTGTGTGCTTCTGGCGATCCAAATCTTTACGTTCAATTTAGCTTCATTTTGGCATTTCAGGTCAGGATGAGGTTTTTATTTCTCTATCTGGTTTGCAATCCTGACCGATGGAAGCGGATCATGGACAGTAGACGAGCAAATGAAAAGACGACTAGAGACCACAGAGGTGGAATTTCTCAGAAGAATGTTAAGAGTTCCCCGGTCACTTGAAAAGATCCTTGGGGAAATTCTCAAAGAGGCCAACACAAAAAGGAGCTCCTAAAAGACATCAGAAAGAAACAGTCAACATTTTTCAGGCACATCATGAGAAGAGGAAAGCTGGAATACTTGATTACAACTGGCAAAATACAGCAAAAGAGTGATCGCGGGTGACAAAGAGAGAAGATACTAGATAGGTTGGGATCATGGCATGGAAAACAGTCAACAATTGAATTTAAACGAAACACTGTGGATCGAAAATTATCGAAGGACATGATCGCCTACGCCAACCGTTCTGGCACACGATGATGATGATGATGAGAATTGTAACAGGTCGAGATAGCTTAGATATCAATGGGGAATCACATCTGTATCTTGATTCAGCTACAGTAACGCGGTAAGTTCAATAACCAATGATATACTTGATACTCGTACAACTTAACCATCATAGTGTCTTCAAAACGTCGAAGTACAAACATGTACAAAAAAGCTGTGTCTATAACTTGTACATATTATCATTTCAAGCAAACGAGAACCGGTGATCAAATCAATCAACATAAATAATCAGAGCCAATAAGGGAAATTAACAAGCGCCGCCTGGATGAGATAAGGGAAGCTACTGCAGTTGTGTTCTCTTGTGGATGGTTCTGAGATAGTCGTTTTTTCGTCCATTGCCAGCTTTAGAGCAAACATGCAGGCTAAAAGGGAAAACCTACCGTCAGCGTGACGTTTCCAGCTTTGCGAGCAGGGTTGGTCAACCGTTTATAACTCGCACAGACGAAAATGCATTTTAATAGTAAGGAGGTTTTCATTTCAGTTTGTAAGCTTAGTCTTTAGATGGCGTTTAGCGTGTCGGCCACCAGGTTTATAATTAATTAATAACAAGGGTGTAGACACGATTTCCCACTCATAGGTGATTTTCATTAATTTTCTTCTCGGGACCAAGATACCACATAGGGCGGAAGTCATAGTTCTCCATGATTGACGATTTGCTGCTAGTTCTTGGTTCTTTCTTAGTCCCATGGTTGAGCCTTTTCTAGTAATGGTTCTGCATATCGATTTTCTTGGTCTGCCTGACGGTGAAGTCTTTTTTTTTTTTACCAGATAGTTTCCAGATGAATGCCTGACGGTGAAGTCTTTTTTTTAATCAGATAGTTTCCAGATGAATGCCTGACGGTGAAGTCTTTTTTTTTAACCAGATAGTTTCCAGATGAATGCCTGACGGTGAAGTCTTTTTTTTAACCAGATAGTTTCCAGATGAATGCCTGACGGTGAAGTCTTTTTTTTAATCAGATAGTTTCCAGATGAATGCCTGACGGTGAAGTCTTTTTTTTTAACCAGATAGTTTCCAGATGAATGCCTGACGGTGAAGTCTTTTTTTTTAACCAGATAGTTTCCAGATGAATACCTGACGGTGAAGTCTTTTTTTTAACCAGATAGTTTCCAGATGAATACCTGACGGTGAAGTCTTTTTTCATTCATTCTCATAATAAGACCGATGTAATTCCAACGCCTACTTCTTGAAAAGCTCGACATGCATTCTTGTTTTGATTTGTCTCTTATCTGTTCGTTTCAAATATATTCTTTCCATCTTATGTTTGAGATCCAACAAATATATTTGTTTTCAAAGGCATTTAATTTTTACATTAAATTGTCACATTAAATTGTATATTCATTTTGACATAAAAATTTGATTGTGGCCTTTGCTAGGCATGTGAGCGTTCTGCTGAGACCTGTTTGTATGCTCAGACAGACGCTGTCTGAGTTCAGCTATGATGGATCCATTATATATTGTTTAAAAACCAGAGATCTAACAATGTGTCCGATACTGTGATAACCAAGCATAACTCACGAAACAGTACTCGATAAGAACAACAATAAGACCATTATGTCTCAATAGATAAATAGATATGTTACCACAGATCACTTGAAAGGGGACACAACATAGAGATGACCTTTCTAGAACACAAACCGGGGCAAGATGTTTGAAGAACATGTGTTGTCTAGGTCTCAGAATCTCCGTCGATACACAGTCGATCTTGTTAGTTTATTTCACAAAGGGACACTAGTGAGTTACGTGTAGTACCGATCACAGAGGGACACTAGTGAGTTACGTGTAGTACCGATCACAGAGGGACACTAGTGAGTTACGTGTAGTACCGATCACATAGGGACACTAGTGAGTTACGTGTAGTACCGATCACAGAGGAACACTAGTGAGTTACGTGTAGTACCGATCACAGAGGGACACTAGTGAGTTACGTATGGTACCGATCACAAAGGGACACTAGTGAGTTACGTGTAGTACCGATCACAGAGGAACACTAGTGAGTTACGTGTAGTACCGATCACAGAGGGACACTAGTGAGTTACGTGTGGTACCGATCACAGAGGAACACTAGTGAGTTACGTGTGGTACTGATCACAGAGGAACACTAGTGAGTTACGTGTAGTACCGATCACAGAGGAACACTAGTGAGTTACGTGTAGTACAGATCACAGAGGAACACTAGTGAGTTACGTGTAGTACAGATCACAGAGGAACACTAGTGAGTTACGTGTAGTACCGATCACAAAGGAACACTAGTGAGTTACGTGTGGTACCGATCACAAAGGGACACTAGTGAGTTACGTATGGTACCGATCACAGAGGGACACTAGTGAGTTACGTGTAGTACCGATCACAGAGGAATACTAGTGAGTTACGTGTAGTACAGATCACAGAGGGACACTAGTGAGTTACGTGTGGTACCGATCTAATTGTAGGAGCTGACGGAAGGGATTTTTTTTGGGGGGCGTTTGCCAGCTTTCAGCTCTGGCGAAGTCTCTAGAGACTAGGAACTGAATTTTGCGTTTTAATCTATTTTTTTCCCTGGCAGCCGTGTGCACAGTGGGCCCTCGCCGCACAGGCAGATAACTACTACTTCAGAGGTACTCATATTTTTTCCGTCGATGAGTAATTAACGTTACAAGCCGGGCCTCGCTGCTGAAATCATGGGTGGTCACCGTAGAGCTAAATCACAAATAAAAATCCCATCTGATGTAGCCTGGTTTTGAACTCGCATGCTCTTTGTTTCGAGGCCAGACAAACTAGTCCCCTGGACAGAAACTGTAACGGATCATTAGCCTCCTTTGGGTGACCTCTCCGGATTTTTAGTCTCTAATTTATCCCCATGGGAACCGCGATAGCTCAATGGTTAGTAAACTAGACTCCGAATTCGCCCAGCCTTAAATGGTTTTTTTCTTGGAAAGTAAAGCGGCACGGGCGTAATACCGACCACATTACCCCAAAAATCATGTGCCGAAGGTTTATAAAATTATGGTCACTAACACCATATTCCCTTTATGCCACGTGGCGTGACGAGGCTCTTGACTTTTTTATTTATTTATTTTATTAATATACTAATTTACTCCCCTAACCTTTGACCCCCAAACGACAGTCGGTACAAGATACAGGTTGTGCTGCTTACCTGTCTGTAGCAGCAGTAAGTTCGACATTTTCGATCACAGCTTGGCAATAAATTACTGGATACAGAAATTACTGTTGTTCTACCTTGTCACTACCGTGGCCCCAACTGTGTGGGGAGAAAAGAATAGAGCCACAGTTACCTGCCATGCATGTCGTAAGAGGCGACTAAGGAGGTTTCGAATCGTCGCCTGTGCAGTCGCGCAGGATATGCACGGAGAGACTTTGTCAAAAGTATTTTCTATGCGTTTTGGAAAATATTGTGACAAGTATTGGAACGGATATGGGGAATTCCCATTTGCAATGAAACTGGCTTTATGTGTGCAATAGAATAGAATAGTTTGTTACCACATCCATCTATAGTTTTACTAAACCTGTGGGCTGAAAGAGAAATCTCACAATCAACAAAACGTTTGTGACGTCTTCAGCTATGCTATAGTCGGCTGACGTCATTGTTCTCACAACTGTCCCTGGTCGAAATTGTGGAAACGTTACAAGCTTTGGCGATTCCTTTCAGCCAGCAGGCCTTGTAAAACTATAGATGGATGTGGTAAAACCATACTAAATGTCCACTGTTTTAACTTGATGGAAACCAGTTTTTATTCAGAGCAAATGTGTTGAGAAACATCGAGGAGATGAGTGTAATCATGCCTGGACTGTTTGGACATAGGACAATGACATTAACGATACTATGCAATTTATCATGACGTTTTTGTTATGGTTTGGGGCTAGTCTTACGGACGGAGACCAAAGTGGGTTCTTCCATTCACGACTACTTCCTTTATTGCTGACGTCACGACCCTCTATTTTGTCATCATCATCATGGTGTGCCATACCGGTTGGTGTAGGCGATCATGTACTTCCACAATCTTCTATCCGCTGTGCACCATATCAATTCTGTTGTTGACTGTTTTCCATGCCATGACACCAAGCTATCCAGTATTTTCTCTCTTTTTCGTCTGCGATCTGTCTTTCCCTGTATTTTGCCAGTTGTAACCAAGTATTCCAACTTTCCTCTTCTCATGATGTGCCCGCAACATTTTGGTTGTTTCTTTCTGATGGTTTTAGGAGCGCCCTTTTTGTGTTGGCCTCTTTGAGAATTATATTTTGTCACTTTCTCATTTTCCCTTGGAAAGGGGGAAAGGGGGGGGGGAGGGGAAGGGGCAGCCCTTCTCATCTTCAAACCCTCAACAATTACAGAGTAATTGCTTTTACAAAATTAGTCATGATTTATAGTCATGGTTTATAGTCATGGTTTATAGTCATGATTTATTCTGCTATCCCTCGATTTGTACCCTACATCACCCCCTACACCCCAAAGACAAAGTGCTCTGCTATTTTAACGGTGGCGATCTTATTCTCTTGGCCAGGTGACCTCCCCACATCCCATGGTGACAGATTTAATGCCAGCAGAAACGAAGGACAGGAAGTTACATTCTAACATTGATTCTAAACACTTGAGGAAAATTAACTGGTTTGGACTAACTAATCTTGAAAATGGATTCATGAGAGCGTTGATTGTAAACATCTATAGCGTGCAACACTCGGAAAGAACATTTAAAATAACGTGCGAACTGCAAGATCACCGCCCTAGCAATAATAATATAGCTGGAACAGTAAACAACCGAGTAATAATTTATTGCGTAATGAAAATCCAAACAGGCAACTCATGAAGTACTTCCTACATTACCTCAGTCTGATTAGTTTAATTACCGACCGACTCAGAATAATCACACAAACAATGGGAGTTGCTCAAGCCTCAATATTGTGTACATAATTCATGTTCGGCTTCTTTGTTTCCTGGCTCTGGCCACACATCCGTGTTGCAAATGTTTTGTTGTTTTCTCGCCCTTTAAAGCTGCATTTGTTTCGTCATGAGGTATTCATAGCAATGTCACACCTTTCAACATTTGTAGGATCGGTTTGTAAAAGCAAATAAAATGAGATTTGGAATGTGTAAAATATGTTCATGGAATAATGGAAGTCAATAATGATTAGTTCATTAAACAATGAAAGGTAATAATGATTAGTTCATGAAACAATGAAAGGTAATAATGATTAGTTCATGAAACAATGAAAGGTAATAATGATTAGTTCATGAAACAACGAAATGTAATAATGATTAATTCATGAAACAATGAAAGGCAATAATGATTAGTTCATGAAACAATGAAAGGTAATAATGATTAGTTCATGGAACAATGAAAGGCAATAATGATTAGTTCATGAAACAATGAAAGGTAATAATGATTAGTTCATGAAACAATGAAAGGTAATAATGATTAGTTCATGAAACAATGAAAGGTAATAATGATTAGTTCATGAAACAATGAAAGGTAATGATTATGTTCATGAAACAATGACAAGCAATAATGTTATGTTCATGAAGCAATGAAAGGTAATTATGATTATTTCATGGGACATTGAAATGGATGACGATTAATTCATGGAGCAATGAAAGGCAATAATGATTAGTTCATGAAACAATGAAAGGTAATAATGATTAGTTCATGGAACAATGAATGGTAATAATGATTATGTTTATGAAACAATGAAAAGCAATAATGGTATGTTCATGAAGCAATGAAAGGTAATTATGATTATTTCATGGGACAATGAAATGGATGACGATTAGTTCATGGTCTCATGGAGCAATGGTGATTATTATTTTATGTAAGACATGTGAGAGCGATAATAGTTAATAGAACCAATGAAAGGGCTGGTCATAATGAGATATAATTTCAAGCTTAGAGAGAAATAGAACAATACAAAGTTTGAAAATCATTGGCTTATAATATTTACAACCGCCGCCATTTTCCAATCAACGAAAGCCCACATTTCATTTGTTGTTTTTTGTGGACATTTGTATCTGATCCAGTGTGTGTTGGTGGAGAGACCGGAAATAGCAACAGAAAATAAATTGCTTTCTTGTTTACTTGCCGGAAAAATAATCCTTTATTAGGAGTTGTGTTGTGATGTCTTAATGTAACTGTAAGGAGTTGTTTTGTGATGTCTTAACGTGACTGTAAGGAGTTGTGTTATGATGTCTTAACGTGACTGTAAGGAGTTGCTTTGTGATGTCTTAACGTGACTGTAAGGAGTTGTTTCGTGATGTTTTAAAGTGACCAGTACTGTAAACACTCATAAATCTGTCACGCGGGGAACTAGTTGGTCTCGAGGCAAGACGCCGGCCTCGAGACAGAGAGGTTGTGGGTTCAAATCCCGGCTGCACCGGTTGGGATTTTTATTTATTATTTCTGTCTGCGGCAACCACCCTTGGTCTCAGCATCGATGCCCGGCTTAAAACGTCAATTACTCATCGACGGAAAAAAATATGTGGACCTCCGAAGACGGAGTTATCTGCCTGTGCGGCGTGGGACCCATGTGCACACGGCTGTCAGGGAAAAAACGAATTAACACGCAAAAATTCAGTTCCTAGTCTCTAGGGACTTCGTCAGAAATAAAAGCTGGCGAACGGAAAAAACAAACTGTCACGGGAAGAATGTTGACGGATGATTTGTACTGTAAAACACTACATATTTCACCCAGGGACAAAGTAAAGAGGGTGTAGGTGACGGTAGTGACCAAGATCTTTCATCGGCGCAAACAGAAAATGGGGAGTCAAATGTTTTAGTGGGAATGAGATGGTGGCGTAGCGATGCTTATGATGAGGGGAGAGGGGAGATGAAGAATGGTTCCAACAGTAACATCTCGGCACGGCTTCCAAACATTCCATGTCTTCTCTGTCAGCAGTCTAGCTGATGAATATTAGTCTCACGTGAACTCAAATTAGTCCAATTCGTGTACATAATGTATGCGAGAGTACATCATCACTATCATCATCATCATCATCATCATCATCATCATCATCATCATCATCATCATCATCATCATCATCATCAGCTGCCATGCCGTTTGGCGTAGGCGATCACATTTTCTCCACATCACTCGGTCCGTCATGCATGTCATAATTTCAGTCAGCGATCTTTAATCATGCCATTTGGATTAGCTGTTCAATATTTTTTCTATACATTTTCAGCAACTCTTCTTTCCATTCATTCTGCCTGTTGTTATAATATTTTCAATACTTTATTTTCGTATATTTGTACATCGCCCATGTGGGAGCCGAGATAGCTCAGTGGTTAGTGAACTGGACTACACAGGACAAGAGGTAGGGTTCGATCTCAACCGACGGCTTCCGGTTCACCCAGCCTTTAATGGGTACCGGATTTTTTTTCTGGGAAAGTAAAAGCGGCACGGGCGTAATACCGACCACATTACCACAAAAATCATGTGCCGGAGGTCTGTAAAAATTATGGCCACTAACACCATATTCCCTATACGCCACTTGACGTGAAAAGGGGGGGGGGGGTACTTTACTTTTTTTTATTACATCGCCCGTGTATATTATTCTCACTTATTTAAAGTCTTCATTTATAGTATTCTTACACTGGCACTGGACGCTCTTTTGGGCGGTGTGGCGTAGTGTTGACCAGTTTATCCAACATGGGCCGATGGTCAAGAAGAACATGAACAACGCCAAACTCACTAATCGTACACTCGAGATGTGGCTGTAACGGAGGTTGAAAGTGTGATTTTCTGCTCTTTTAACAGAAGGTTGTAAGCAACGTCTTGAATGACGTATAGTTATTTATTATTTAAAACCCCAGCTCTTATACTTTCTAACAAGCCCACTCAATTCCCAGTTGGAATTATTTCTTGTTCCGACATTCCGTTTTCCTCAGATATATCGTACTTGGATTCTAGCTATTAAAGTAATTGCTTCATGTAGAAGCAATCCGATAACTTTTATTGTTGACAATCCAGAAGCAATCCGATAACTTTTATTGTTGACAATCCAGAAGCAATCCGATAACTTTTATTGTTGACAATCCAGAAGCAATCCGATAACTTTTATCGTTGACAATCCAGAAGCAATCCGATAACTTTTATTGTTGACAATCCAGAAGCAATCCGATAACTTTTATCGTTGACAATCCAGAAGCAATCCGATAACTTTTATTGTTGACAATCCAGAAGAAATCCGATAACTTTTATTGTTGACAATCCAGAAGCAATCCGATAACTTTTATTGTTGACAATCCAGAAGAAATCCGATAACTTTTATTGTTGACAATCCAGAAGCAATCCGATAACTTTTATCGTTGACAATCCAGAAGCAATCCGATAACTTTTATTGTTGACAATCCAGAAGCAATCCGATAACTTTTATTGTTGGCAATCCAGAAGTAATCCAATAACATTTATTGTTGACAATCCTGAAGCAACCTGATAACTGTTATTTTTGACAATCCAGAAGCAATCAGATAACTTTTATTGTTGACAATCCTGAAGCAATCCGATAACCTTTATTGTTGATAATTCTGAAGCAACCCTATAATTGTTATTGTTGACAATCCAGAAGCAATCCGATAACTTTTATTGTTGACAATCCAGTTGGCTTGTCTAACATTGGCGGCAACAGGCCGCAGCGATTTACAAACAACTTTAGTATTTAACTCCAAACTATTTCTTACTATCTCACTTGTATCCTTCCCTTCTTTAACTAATTCTGTAGTCTATTGTAAAGAGTTCTTAAATGGTATATAGTGCCAGTCAAAATATAAATGTGAATCATGGACAATAGGACAACAGACAAGAAAACCACAGGAGGCTGTAGAAATGTGGTTTAACAGAAGAATTGTTGAGAATACCATGGCCAGCTAAGAAGAGTAATGAAAACGTTCCGAAAGAGGCCAAAGCAAAACGAGAGCTCATCATCATCATGTGCCATACCGGTTGCCTTAGGTGATCATGTTCCTCCACAAACCTCTATCTACAGTTCATCATATCAGTTCTGTTGTTGACTATTTTCCATGCCATGACACCAAGTTATCCAGTATCTTTTCTCTCCGCGATCTCTCTTTCCTTTTATTTTGCCAGTTGTAACCAAGTATTCCAACTTTTCTCTTCCCATGATGTGCCTGAAAAATGTTGATTGCTTCTTTCTGATGTTTTTTTAAGAGCTCCCTTTCTGTGCTGGCCTCCCTGAGAACTTCCTCATTGGTCTCTCTAGCTGTCCAGGGAACTTTCAACATTCTTCAAACGAGAGCTCATTTCCAAAATTAGGAAGAAACAATCATCATCCCCCATCCCCCCCCATATAATGAGAAAGGAACAGCTGGAATATATTGTAACAACTGGAAAATTTGAGGGACGAAGAGATAGAGAGAGACAAAGAGAAAAGATACCAGACGGCTTAAGAGAATGGCTCGGTAGAAGAGCAACAACAAAAATAATAAATAACTGTCGAGATCGAAAGTTGTGGAAAGACGTGATCACCTGCGCCAGCAGGCACGGTGCTAGATGATGTTGATAGTCTATTGTCGAGTTCACTTGGAGCTAATGAGCACACAGAAATATCTTCACATTCTACTTTCTATTGAACAAGCTGAACTATCATATCATCTTCCGGTGATATTGACAAAGTTATCATCCTCTTACTGCCTTGCTATATCTTCTTCATCATCTTTCTGGGTCTTATCTTGTGGATCTATTGACAGTTTTTGTTTTTGGTTCGAGCGTTATGCTGTTTATTTCGATACGTTAGGCTCGGTGGTTCTTTTGTTCTCCAACCCCCGTCTGGATTCCTTTCTCCAACCGTCACCTTTCCAGGTCTTGTTTGCTCTCTTCAATCCCACGTCATCACTTCTATCTGCGGTCCCTTCTCCTCTATAAATGTCTTTTATGCGGTGGTCACCTAGCTAGTTTTTACCGTTGGTCCTAAGCCGTGCCCAGTTTCAATGACGTTACTTCATGCGTTCATTCCGTCGTTCTCTCTATATGTTCTTACCTCTTCTCACCATGCTATATCGATGGTTTTTTCTATGAAGTTATGGTTATGGTTATAGAAGGCCCCGGTATCACTGCAAACGAATTAAAATCCATAATTGTTCAACTCCAGTACCAGTGGAATCATCCGAATTACTATCTCATCTCCCAAACAAAGAAAGATAGCTGTAGTCCCCATCATAGCAGTCTCAGCAAACGCCAAAAGATATAAGGCAAAACCGGACAGAAAGTGAACACAGACATCTGTTCTCGATCATACGATATCATCATTCATCGTAAGCTATCGGAATATCGAAACACGATCAAAACAGATGAAACGCACAGCTCACAGTGTGCACAGAGCACGTAACTCTGTAGCTCCTGCAACAAGCCTGCCTTGGAATATGAGGAAACTGCAACAAGGAATCAAGGAACACTTTTCAGGCATAGTCTTTAATGGCTCCTGTCGCCTATCCACCATATTGACCGGAAGTTCACGTCCTCCTGAAAATGATGATCGTCATTTATCTTTAAAAAATGTATAGCGCTTGATGATGTTAGGACATCGTTTTTGACACACAGTTAGTCGTCGGATTATCCCCGTCGTACATCAAACAAAAGACAGTAAGATCTTCCTGCAATGTGAATTTGTGAAATCTATGAAGTATCATTACCATGCTATACATCGCGGGTTTTCTCTATGAAATGTCCTTAAATATCCTTACTGTGCTATATATCGAGGGTTCTCTCATGTTCTTGCATTTGGTAACACCCACCAAGTAGCCTGACCAGTCGAGCACGTTACTCTCTATATCTCGTTGTCTAGAATACTTTAGAACATTGATTTTCTCGTTGTCTAGAATACTTTAGAACGTTGATATTCTCGTTGTCTAGAATACTTTAGAACATTGATTTTCTCGTTGTCTAGAATACTTTAGAACGTTGATATTCTCGTTGTCTAGAATACTTTAGAACGTTGACTTTCTCGTTGTCTAGAATACTTTAGAACATTGACATTCTCGTTGTCTAGAATACTTTAGAACATTGATATTCTCGTTGTCTAGAATACTTTAGAACGTTGACTTTCTCGTTGTCTAGAATACTTTAGAACGTTGATATTCTCGTTGTCTAGAATACTTTAGAACATTGACTTTCTCGTTGTCTAGAATACTTTAGAACATTGGCTTTCTCGTTGTCTAGAATACTTTAGAACATTGATATTCTCGTTGTCTAGAATACTTTAGAACGTTGACTTTCTCGTTGTCTAGAATACTTTAGAACGTTGATATTTTCGTTGTCTAGAATACTTTAGAACGTTGACTTTCTCGTTGTCTAGAATACTTTAGAACGTTGACTTTCTCGTTGTCTAGAATACTTTAGAACATTGACTTTCTCGTTGTCTAGAATACTTTAGAGCATTGATATTCTCGTTGTCTAGAATACTTTAGAACATTGACTTTCTCGTTGTCTAGAATACTTTAGAACGTTGATATTCTCGTTGTCTAGAATACTTTAGAACGTTGACTTTCTCGTTGTCTAGAATACTTTAGAACGTTGATATTCTCGTTGTCTAGAATACTTTAGAACGTTGATATTCTCGTTGTCTAGAATACTTTAGAACATTGATTTTCTCGTTGTCTAGAATACTTTAGAACGTTGATATTCTCGTTGTCTAGAATACTTTAGAACATTGATTTTCTCGTTGTCTAGAATACTTTAGAACGTTGATATTCTCGTTGTCTAGAATACTTTAGAACGTTGACTTTCTCGTTGTCTAGAATACTTTAGAACATTGACATTCTCGTTGTCTAGAATACTTTAGAACATTGATATTCTCGTTGTCTAGAATACTTTAGAACGTTGACTTTCTCGTTGTCTAGAATACTTTAGAACGTTGATATTCTCGTTGTCTAGAATACTTTAGAACATTGACTTTCTCGTTGTCTAGAATACTTTAGAACATTGGCTTTCTCGTTGTCTAGAATACTTTAGAACATTGATATTCTCGTTGTCTAGAATACTTTAGAACGTTGACTTTCTCGTTGTCTAGAATACTTTAGAACGTTGATATTTTCGTTGTCTAGAATACTTTAGAACGTTGACTTTCTCGTTGTCTAGAATACTTTAGAACGTTGACTTTCTCGTTGTCTAGAATACTTTAGAACATTGACTTTCTCGTTGTCTAGAATACTTTAGAGCATTGATATTCTCGTTGTCTAGAATACTTTAGAACATTGACTTTCTCGTTGTCTAGAATACTTTAGAACGTTGATATTCTCGTTGTCTAGAATACTTTAGAACGTTGATATTCTCGTTGTCTAGAATACTTTAGAACATTGATTTTCTCGTTGTCTAGAATACTTTAGAACGTTGATATTCTCGTTGTCTAGAATACTTTAGAACATTGATTTTCTCGTTGTCTAGAATACTTTAGAACGTTGATATTCTCGTTGTCTAGAATACTTTAGAACATTGACTTTCTCGTTGTCTAGAATACTTTAGAACGTTGATTTTCTCGTTGTCTAGAATACTTTAGAACGTTGATATTCTCGTTGTCTAGAATACTTTAGAACATTGATTTTCTCGTTGTCTAGAATACTTTAGAACGTTGATATTCTCGTTGTCTAGAATACTTTAGAACGTTGACTTTCTCGTTGTCTAGAATACTTTAGAACGTTGACTTTCTCGTTGTCTAGAATACTTTAGAACATTGACATTCTCGTTGTCTAGAATACTTTAGAACACTGATATTCTCGTTGTCTAGAATACTTTAGAACGTTGACTTTCTCGTTGTCTAGAATACTTTAGAACGTTGATATTCTCGTTGTCTAGAATACTTTAGAACATTGACTTTCTCGTTGTCTAGAATACTTTAGAACATTGGCTTTCTCGTTGTCTAGAATACTTTAGAACATTGATATTCTCGTTGTCTAGAATACTTTAGAACGTTGACTTTCTCGTTGTCTAGAATACTTTAGAACGTTGATATTTTCGTTGTCTAGAATACTTTGGAACGTTGACTTTCTCGTTGTCTAGAATACTTTAGAACGTTGACTTTCTCGTTGTCTAGAATACTTTAGAACATTGACTTTCTCGTTGTCTAGAATACTTTAGAGCATTGATATTCTCGTTGTCTAGAATACTTTAGAACATTGACTTTCTCGTTGTCTAGAATACTTTAGAACGTTGATATTCTCGTTGTCTAGAATACTTTAGAACGTTGACTTTCTCGTTGTCTAGAATACTTTAGAACGTTGATATTCTCGTTGTCTAGAATACTTTAGAACGTTGATTTTCTCGTTGTCTAGAATACTTTAGAACATTGACTTTCTCGTTCTCTAGAATACTTTAGAACATTGATATTCACGTTTTCTAGAATACTTTAGAACGTTGACTTTCTCGTTGTCTAGAATACTTTAGAACGTTGATATTCTCGTTGTCTAGAATACTTTAGAACGTTGACTTTCTCGTTGTCTAGAATACTTTAGAACATTGATTTTCTCGTTGTCTAGAATACTTTAGAACGTTGATTTTCTCGTTGTCTAGAATACTTTAGAACATTGACTTTCTCGTTGCCTAGAATACTTTAGAACATTGACTTTCTCGTTGTCTAGAATACTTTAGAACATTGATATTCTCGTTGTCTAGAATACTTTAGAACGTTGATATTCTCGTTGTCTAGAATACTTTAGAACATTGACTTTCTCGTTGTCTAGAATACTTTAGAACATTGATATTCTCGTTGTCTAGAATACTTTAGAACGTTGATTTTCTCGTTGTCTAGAATACTTTAGAACGTTGATATTCTCGTTGTCTAGAATACTTTAGAACATTGACTTTCTCGTTGTCTAGAATACTTTAGAACGTTGATATTCTCGTTGTCTAGAATACTTTAGAACGTTGATTTTCTCGTTGTCTAGAATACTTTAGAACATTGACTTTCTCGTTGTCTAGAATACTTTAGAACATTGACTTTCTCGTTGTCTAGAATACTTTAGAACATTGATTTTCTCGTTGTCTAGAATACTTTAGAACGTTGATATTCTCGTTGTCTAGAATACTTTAGAACATTGACTTTCTCGTTGTCTAGAATACTTTAGAACATTGATATTCTCGTTGTCTAGAATACTCTAGAACGTTGACTTTCTCGTTGCCTAGAAAACTATATATATCCTTATCCGCTATATTTAGAACTATCTTTCCTCCTTGTACATGTTTGGTTGAGTTCTTCCTATTTATCCTAGTAGTTTCCCTTTCTAATATTCAAGTTCTTGGTATCCGCTTGATTTCTACTTGTCTTCTTAAAGTCTACTTCAGGATGATAAGTAAATATCATAACTGAACTGGGAGACAACAGACTTAGACTTTTAGCACTCATGCTAGACTGAGTCTTTCTTTTTCCATTTAGTGTCAGGTCTGTCTTCTCTTATAGTTATACCGGGTTTCGCCAAAGCTAAAATGCTACTCCTGCTTGTATTTTTAGATCAAGTAATTATCAAAATTCTTCTCCTTCTGCGATCATGGCATCATTCAGACTAGGACCCTGGACTCTCATATGAAGGCATCTGTTTGTTTCAGTGATTCGGTTGCCCAGTAAATTTATCTTTCATGGAGGTGGGTGTGGGGCACTTTGTTATCCTTAGACCTGTGTACTTGGCGGGGGTCCCTGTAGAACGTATTTTATTTGTCATATTATCCAGGGTACAGTGGCACTCTAGTCATACTAGACTGAGTCTTTCTTATCTCATGTTGTGTCAAGTTTGTCTTCTCTTATATTTATATCGGTGTCCGCCAAAGCTAAAATGCTACACCCGCTTGTATTTTTAAAACAAGTAATAATCTAAATGAAACTTAATGGATTCGACAACAAAAATCTGAGGAAAATATTTTGTGTTCAATGAAATGAATTCAAGAATATTACTGGAGCAAGAGAAATAACCAAACAGTCAGCAGTCTGATCTATAGTATAAAGAGAAGGCGGACAATTGTGATGAGAAGAAATGACATGAGAATAATAAAACAAGCACCCCATTCCCCAAGTAGGAGACAAAAGGGTAAAGAGGAAAAAATTCACCTCTGGAGACAATAAGAAAAACACTAACAAAGATGAAAAACAACAGAGCATGCATCGGCTCTCAAATTAAGAAAACGAGAATGGGAAGCTCGCTTAGAAGAGATGGCTTAATGGTACGGCACACAAAGAGCCCTGCACAAACATCTCGTGGAAGTGAGCAAAGCAAAATGTTACAACCACTAGCAGAATATTGCAAACCGTCTTGGTGGAATTTCTTATTGAAATAATAGCAGCTTTAAATAACCTGGATATCCATCAGAAAATACTTTTCATTTCCTCCAGGGGACTGCAGTCCACAGGTTGGGAACCACTGCCATAAGACAAGTCTGCCAGTGCAATCAGTTGAAAACAAGTTTACATGAAGAAAATCAACATGGGAAATGTTCTAAAGTGTTTTTGAAATAGAAGACTCGCAGTAAGGGAGGATAACACAGCTAGAAAATGGAGATTTATTCAGTTGTTAGCAAAACATGACTGGGGATAGAGGAGAATACGGGAGAAAGTTTGTTATTCTTTGTTGGAATCGAATCGAATTACTGTAGCAATGTGTAATTTGATTTTCTCTTAAAAGATGCCATTATTCACATGAACGGAACCGACAACTATTATTACAGTTTTCTCCTGTTCAAGTGTATGTACATTTCTGTGACCCTTAACAATTGCACTGGGAGTCAGCAATTATAGTATGACGCATCTTCAGTCATGTCCCCATCTTCCATGGACTGTCCAGAGCTAGTTATAGACTTAATAAAACCCGCAGGCAGAAAATATGACCGAAAAACCCTACCAACAAGCGTGACGTTATCAACAATAGCAGTTATAGTCGACTGACTTCACTTTACCACAGCCACACCTGATCGCAAAGCTGTTAAAGTCACATTAGTTGGTGATGTTCCAGGAATTTTTTTCACAACCTGCAGGCCTGAGTATATCTATAGCTGGCTGTGGACTGTCCTTCCATCGGGTCTTGTTTACTACAGCAAGGACTCATTTCCTCGCATCCTGCCCATCTAATTATAGAACACTCACGTGATAGAACAACTTCCGTTTAGTATTGGATAATGGTGATGACGTGCATTTCTATAAGAAAGAAATGAAATGAGCAAAATATAAATGTGTCACAGAAAAACATAATCAGACTTCGAAAAGACCAAGTGCGAAATAGGTTCTTCTTTTAGGAGGATTCCGAGGGTCATCATCATTCAGTGCCGTCTCCGGGTCGAAGGTTGGCTACCATGGATCGCCATTCCACTCTGTCTCTTGCTTTGATAGTGCAGATTGTCATAGACTGACTTGTCCATCTTTTGATGTTACTCGTCCATGTTAGTTTTGGTCTGCCTCTGCCTCTTTTACTTTGTATTTTCCCTTCCAATATTAATTCTAGTAGGCTGTTGTGTCTTTTAACATGCCCCAAACATTTCATTTGTTTTGTTCTAATTGTGTTTAGTAATTCTCTTTTCATTTTTAGTTGTTTTAAAACTTCATCGTTTGTTTTCTTTTCTTTCCATCCAATTCTACCTAGTCTTAAATAAATCCACATTTCGATGGCTTAAATTTTCTGTTCTGTTCTTGAAGGTCAGGTCAGATTTTCTGAGGGTCAGGTTTACTTGATCTGTTTATAGTCATGTGATATGTGTGTTACTTTACCTGCTGATGACCATGTGATATATGTGTTATTTTATCTGTTTATAGCCATGTGATATATGTGTTACTTTGTTTATAGTCATGTGATATATGTGTTACTTTGTTTATAGTCATGTGATATATGTGTTACTTTATCTGTTTATAGCCATGTGATATATGTGTTACTTTACCTGTTTACAGCCATGTGATATATGTTACTTCACCTGTTGATTGCTATGTGATATATCGCTTACTTTATCTTTTGATGACCATGTGATATATGTGTTACTTTATCTGTTTATGACCATGTGATATATGTGTTACTTTACCTGTTGATGACCATGTGATATATGTGTTACTTTACCTGTTTATGACCATGTGATATATGTGTTACTTTACCTGTTTATGACCATGTGATATATGTGTTACTTTACCTGTTGATGACCATATGATATATGTGTTACTTTACCTGTTGATGACCATGTGATATATGTGTTACTTTACCTGTTGATGACCATGTGATATATGTGTTACTTTACCTGTTAATGACCATGTTATATATGTGTTACTTTACCTGTTAATGACCATGTGATATATGTGTTACTTTACCTGTTTATGACCATGTGATATATGTGTTACTTTACCTGTTGATGACCATGTGATATATGTGTTACTTTACCTGTTGATGACCATGTGATATATGTGTTACTTTACCTGTTGATGACCATGTGATATATGTGTTACTTTACCTGTTGATTACCATGTGATAAATGTGTTACTTTACCTGTTGATGACCATGTGATATATGTGTTACTTTACCTGTTAATGACCATGTGATATATGTGTTACTTTACCTGTTAATGACCATGTGATATATGTGTTACTTTACCTGTTTATGACCATGTGATATATGTGTTACTTTACCTGTTGATGACCATGTGATATATGTGTTACTTTACCTGTTGATGACCATGTGATATATGTGTTACTTTACCTGTTGATGACCATGTGATATATGTGTTACTTTACCTGTTGATGACCATGTGATATATGTGTTACTTTACCTGTTGATGACCATGTGATATATGTGTTACTTTACTTTTTTAATGACCATGTGATATATGTGTTACTTTCGCACGTGATAACATGAATCAAAGAGTTCTATCGATTTGAGTAAATTACAGAATATTCGTTGGTTTTACAAAATACCGCCCTCCCCCCCCCCTTTTCCACTAAAACTAGCAACGCTTGAAGAGATTCTAGATTACGGTGAACTTTGAGCTGAAGCCGTCAGGTTATTTTTGATCTCATCTATCTAAAATGGCATTACAAGTTATCATGCGGGGTGGGTGATATCCAAGTCACAATACCTTTGTTGTCAACTATTTGAACCAGTTACCTAGTACTGTTAATTCCAAAGTGGAATAACAAATGTTTGTGAAAGCGCAAGTGTAGTCGATTATGCTTGTGAAAACGACAAACGCTGTTAGTCTCCAAGAGCTGCGAGTAAATCATGACAAGTGCAGTGTTCTACTTTATCATCATAATTGTGGCTTGAACTACGAGTACCATATTGTAACGGCAGCAATGCGTTCTTTTTGTCCATAATTATGTCTTGAACTACGAGTTTCTTATTGTAACGGCAGCAATGCGTTTTTTTTTTATCAACAGCGAAATATTACTTATAACACACTCGTATTTATGTTCTACCCTGAACGTGGATCACAAATTAGGGAACTAAGTGACCTATATGTAAGATGTCGGCCTCTGGGAGAGGAAGGTACCTTATTCGATTCCCATCAGCAGAGTTGGAATTTAAAAAAAAAAAAACTAATCCGCGTTTCTCCGTGTCCTTATCCTCCCCCTGGTCACTGAGTAGTGATATCTGATATCTAGCCCTCTCTCTGGGTAGTGATATCTGATATCTAGCCCTCTATGAAATTCGAAAAACAGGAGGTCCCATGTGCACTCGCGCACGTTAAATAACCCGTGGCTGTTAAAACTCAAGTAAAAAAGAGTGGCAAAAAATGGCCGCTATCCAGGCTAAAAATTGTTAAGGAGATTTACCCATCCATAGCAAAGGCGGATGTTTCGGCCAACTTAATGATTTAATTTCGTGAAAATCATTGGAGGTTTTCTGGCATTCTGGCTCAGTGCCGCTGCTTCAATTTTTGCTAACCTCTGACGGATTCCTCAATGCCTTCCTTTCATGGCGTAGAGGCAGGGTTTTTGAACCGAGCTGCGCGTTTTAGACCATATTCAATAACAGTGATTTATTTTTGTGAAAAGGCACAAACAGGTATATTCCGATTTCACAGAAAGTTAGGAACCCAGTCTAGTACATAATTTCAGCTGAACATAGCTCTCCCCATTGATAAAGAAGAAGAAGAAGAAGCAAAAGAAGAAAGAAGAACATGAAGATGAAAAAAATCTCGTCACTGCCCCTGACACATAGGTCTGTATCTTAATGTATGACACATAGGAAACGTGGAGTTATTGTCCATATTTTATGGATTATTATCACCTTTTTTGTTAAAACGGTCTGCATTCAGGCATTTATAGATTTATGGGCAGAATTAAAACGGGAAAACCATCCACCTAGTGTGACGTTATCAGCAATAGGAGCTATAAACGGCTGACGTTACTCTACCCACCTAGCGTGACGTTATCAGCAATAGGAGCTATAGACGGCTGACGTTACTCTACCCACCTAGCGTGACGTTATCAGCAATAGGAGCTACAGACGGCTGACGTTACTCTACCCACCTAGCGTGACGTTATCAGCAATAGGAGCTATAGACGGCTGACGTTACTCTACCCACCTAGCGTGACGTTATCAGCAATAGGAGCTATAGACGGCTGACGTTACTCTGTAGAGGGTTTATTACGCCCTTCTTAAGTAATTGTAATCCGTAATCGCCTTGCCGTGTCGTCTTGATGTAACCCCGTGATCTCTGTGGTTCTTTCGTACGTCACGCTGTATCTTGTGGTTACCGCTCTGACCCCGTCAGTTCGTTCGTCGCCAGTCAAGGATACAGCTGGACTGATTCGATAGACTCAACTGTTTGATAGTAATGAATGTACCAGAACAACACCAACTCAATAATACAACAAGTTTAATGTCTCTTCGACCAGGTCCCTTGCTTGACCTGGTTCAACATCTTAAAGGCATAATAATGCAAGTAGAATACAATTTATACACGTTCACCCACTCTGCACTCACAGCTTCCCCTTTTCTTGCTCACAGTCTAATACTCTTGTTCTGCCTGTAAGCCAGGCTGATTCATACTTGAGGATAGTTGTTAAGTCTGTTCACACCGATGATACCGGTTTCAATATTATGTCTCTTAATATGTTCAGATGTGCTTCCATGAACACAACCTACAATTCTAAATAATGTCTCTTGACACTACTAGCAAATGTCCATAATATGTCACTAAGACGACTGGAGGTCAGCCATGTGTGCATGACCTCTACTGTGGAATAAAGTCTATTCACACCGATGATACTGGCTTCAATATGACGTTCTTAATATGTTCAGATGTGCTTCCATTAATACAACCTACAATTCTAATAAATGTCTCTTCACACTGCTAACAAATGTCCATACATCGTCTAACACTAGGCCTCTCGTCATAAGAGTTATCACACTTTGGCTAACACTAAGCCTATTCATCCCTTCTATCACTGGATGACTATCTCTTCATAAGAGCTATTACTGTTTGGCTAACACTAAGCCTATTCCTTTCCTTTAATCACTGACTGATCGTCTCGGTAACTATTTCACACATTGACCTGTTACATACGAAAACTTCACCACATCCCAGTCCCCCAAGTTCCGTAGTGTCTGCCCACACACGTCTGGATAGGACTCTCTCATTAACTCCACTGACTATCTTTTTCCAACCCCTTTGTCTTCCTATTTCTAATCACCACCTTCACTCGCCCCGCACGCTTTTTCCATGAGTTATATCTGTCATTCTCTACCCGTTTTTCACGCAACCCTACTGCGCCCCCTACTCTCACATTTACTACCTCTGTTTGTCTCCCCCTGACTGACTCGTGTTCACTATCTACACTCTCTGCATGTGCTTCTTTTCTCCTTCCTAACTAATTCTCTATCACTCTCATTTATAACCTGCGAATCTCACTCCCCCCTCCTTACATTTATTCTTTTGTTGTCTCTCTCTCTCTCTCTCTTCCCTCATCTATCTTCTTTCTTTCTCTCTCCCTATTACAACTCTACCCACCTAGCGTGACGTTATCAGCAATTGGAGCTACTGACGGCTGACGTTACTCTACCCACCTAGCGTGACGTTATCAGCAATTAGGAGCTATAGACGGCTGACGTTACTCTACCCACCTAGCGTGACGTTATCAGCAATTAGGAGCTACAGACGGCTGACGTTACTCTACCCACCTAGCGTGACGTTATCAGCAATAGGAGCTACAGACGGCTGACGTTACTCTACCCACCTAGCGTGACGTTATCAGCAATAGGAGCTACAGACGGCTGACGTTACTCTACCCACCTAGCGTGACGTTATCAGCAATAGGAGCTACAGACGGCTGACATTACTCTACCCACCTAGCGTGACGTTATCAGCAATAGGAGCTACGGACGGCTGACGTTACTCTACACACCTAGCGTGACGTTATCAGCAATAGGAGCTATAGACGGCTGACGTTACTCTACCCACCTAGCGTGACGTTATCAGCAATAGGAGCTATAGACGGCTGACGTTACTCTACCCACCTAGCGTGACGTTATCAGCAATAGGAGCTATAGACGGCTGACGTCACTCTACCCACCTAGCATGACGTTATGAGCAATAGGGGCTATAGACGGCTGACGTTACTCTACCTACCTAGCGTGACGTTATCAGCAATAGGAGCTACAGACGGCTGACGTTACTCTACCCACCTAGCGTGACGTTATCAGCAATAGGAGCTATAGACGGCTGACGTTACTCTACCCACCTAGCGTGACGTTATCAGCAATAGGAGCTATAGACGGCTGACGTCACTCTACCCACCTAGCGTGACGTTATCAGCAATAGGAGCTATAGACGGCTGACGTCACTCTACCCACCTAGCGTGACGTTATCAGCAATAGGAGCTACAGACGGCTGACGTCACTCTACCCACCTAGCGTGACGTTATGAGCAATAGGGGCTATAGACGGCTGACGTTTCTCTACCCAACTAGCGTGACGTTATCAGCAATAGGAGCTACAGACGGCTGACGTTACTCTACCCACCTAGCGTGACGTTATCAGCAATAGGAGCTATAGACGGCTGACGTTACTCTACCCACCTAACGTGACGTTATCAGCAATAGGAGCTACAGACGGCTGACGTCACAATATCTACAACCGCCCTTGATCGCAAATCTGAAAACCTCACGTTGGATTTTTTCCTGGAATTTCCTGACAGCCAGTAGGCCTGTGTCGATCTAGACTGGGGCTGTCATCTGTACAGCATCAGCGCTGTCCTTCTTTCCAAGACAACACTCTCGTTTCCATTTATGATTGGGTGTTCCTAGAAGCCACCAATCGAACACTATTTGTTGCCCCCAATTGACCAGATTCACTACTCTACTGCCGGTCACTCCGATATTCTCAAACTTGAACAAAATTGTTTGCTTTTAACAATATTTTAATTTCCCACTTTGATTTATATTTTAGTCTAGTCGGAGGCTCATCCTCGCTGCACGTCGAACACGCCCATAAGTGCTCAGATCTCCTCCCCAGTATGTCCCTGAGTGTGTGGAGATTGATGACTCCCAGTTCTGTGTTCATTTATTCTTCTTCTGTGTCTTCACTCATAGAGCTCCTCTCTGGCGTCTAAAGTTTTGACCTGATGTTCACGCGCTCTGGTCTTGCGGTTTTCTGGGATGGACAAGGTCTAACTTCATTAGCAGACTCCTAGAGTCCAACAAGGAGAATTAATAAGAAGGAGAACAAGGAGATGAAAGTTATCAACCCTCGCCATACGCTCAAGAGATGCCCGTTTTCAAGACTCATCTCGGGCTGTTGTTTTGTTTTTTTAAACTGATCCAACTTATCGCTGCATGTGTTATCACGTGCTTGCTCTTCTCTGACATAGGCAACAAAGTGTAGGTCCTAGGTTCCATTTGGCCCTCAAAAGAATACGTAGCAGTCGAAAATGGAAAAGAGCAGATCCCACTTCCTGGAAACAGCTTCAAAGAAATTAAAAAGCAAAAAAGAAATAATTTTTACCGAAATATTTCTAATGAAAGGTTGACCCCATATACGATACTACAAATCACATTGGCAAGAAAAATAATACAAGCCCGTATCACTTCGTACGACGAACTCGGCCAAAGGACAGATATTGACACGCCAAAAATTAACAATAACAAGAGGAAGAATATATTGAAAGATGAACGATTTTATTTTCTTTAAACAAAATTAATGAAATTCTAATATATATATATATATATATATATATATATATACATACACGCACACAAACACACAAATACACACATATACCGCCTTTCAGCTTTGAGAGGAGATAGAGTTTGCGGTATTTGGCTTTTCTGTTCACCTTTCCTGCTGTTATGTTTCCTAGTGTTTCTAATATTCCGTCAATTAATCTTTTTAGTGGTCGGCCATTGGGGTCTGGTGTTCTTGCAACGTTTATTGAACCCTCGTTACGTTGTGTTTTGATCTTTCTGTCTTATCACATGGGCAAACCATTTTATCTGTTGTTTCTTTATGTACTCTATGGTGGAAATTATTCCCAGCTTTTTCTCAGTTCTTCATTTCTGATCTTATCACTCAGGCTGTTTCCTCTCCTTCGTCTAATGCCACATTTCACCTCGGTAGAGGTTAGCGATTAAATAGGTACAACAAATGGAGATATAGGAACAGTCATATGAGAAGTCAGGATACAAAACTTTACAGCAAAGAAACAGACAGATAGTGAGAACGAGAAATACAGAATAGAGAGAGAGAAGGGGATACGCTTTCACGTGCAAAACAATCAACAAGATGATGGTCAAACAGAATTGAGTTTAAAATAAGGACGCACAGAAGATGCAGAGAAAAAAAAATCAAAGTTCAATCAATAGATGAAATATTATACTCTTATGTAAGAGTGTGAAAGATTGATTGCTTTTGATCTCAATCTCTCTCTCTCTCTCTCGTTCTCTCTCACTGCCACGCCACGTTCAAGTATGTAACAGTAATAGGATTAGTTTCACAACAGTGCACGGACGATTATACACATACATACAATCACGTACACACATATGCGCATGCGTGCACGCTCACACGCACACACGCACACACATGCATACATACATACATACATACATATATGCATACACACACATATACACTCATCCACACACATACTCACATACACACATACACACATACATACTCACATACATACATACACACATACATACATACATACATACATACATACATACATACATTCATACATACATACATACATACACATGCACAATATAACAATTAGACTCTCACACACAAATGCGCACACGTGTGTTTGTACAAAGAATTGAGATCCGTGTATGGAATCAATTGTTCTATTACTCGTTCTAATTGACGTACACAATATACAACAACATTATCGATATTCTCATTCTCCCATCAATGTTTTTTACAAAAAAAAAGAAAAAAAAAGATATCTAGGTTACTGTTTCATGAATAGAACGTGCATGACACGAGCAGGGAAGTACTTATAACTTTAAAAAATTCTCATATATATATATATATATATATATCTATTTTTATAGCTGCTTTTAAAGTGCTTTTTATGCAGCACTTCGCGAAATCAAAACCAGCAGCTCGTGATAGTCATTCAGGCATAATTAGGTCACGGAAAATCTTTTAAAATTATACAATTTGTTCTTGGAGCGCTGACAGCGGTAAAATTTGCGCTGGTAGGATTGATTCTTTCGAAAATAGTACAACTGAAACTGTAGCTTATATTTAACGCGGAAAAAATGGTGCAGTTAAAATTTTCCTCCATATAATAAAAATGATTACATAACAAACATAATATTACCATGAATGAACATGATGTGCAAAAACAAATAAAGAAATATTTGCTGTTGGCGGAAAACTCACTATCTGTCTGTTGAGGAGAAAGAAAAAAACAGAGGTATTTTAACAGAAGGGTGTCCGGTTAGCGCAATCGATAGGCGGTTGGCGTAATACCGACCACATTACCCCAAAAATCATGTGCTGAAGGTCTGTAAAATATAGGGTCACTAACACCATATTTCCCTATACGCCACTTGGCGTGACGGGGGTACTTTACTTTTTTATTATTTTAACAGAACTCCGAAAAAAAATCACGAAAGAAAATAAATGTTGGACCCGCAGGGTACAACGCAGCAGAGATCGTTAACACATTTACTTATAGTGATGAGTGCAGTGCCATTAGGTAGGGGTTCGAATCTCAGGATTGCATGTTAATTCTGTCTTTCTTGTTCATGATTTTCACATTTGGTGGTTAGTTTGCTCGCTACCTGATTAGAAGTGTCAGGGCTTGTAAAAATGGGTACCAGAGATCTTTCTGGGCAGTAAAGGCGGCTCGGCGTGATACATCACCCAAAAATGTGTCGTGGTCATAGAAAAATACGGTCAATAACACAATATTCGCCATACGTCTAGCAAGGCAATCTTTACTTTTATTTTACTAAATTTGACATGCTACTTTCTGTATTTCTCGTTCTTATTATATACATGCTACTTTCTGTATATGTGTGTATATGTGTATACAGTGTATTGCACTGTAGATAGAAGATTGTGGAGGGACATGATCGCCTACGCCAACCGGCAGGGTAGATGATGATGATGATAACTTTCTGTATTTCTTGTTATTATTGTATACATGTTACTTTCTGTATTTCTCGTTCTTATTATATAGATGTATCTTTCTGTTTTACTTGCTCCTAATCTTTACTTGTTACTTTCTGCTTTTCTTTTTTCCCTATTTTACTTAGAACATGTACTGGCAACAAACAGCGGCCATAAGAACTGGAAACCAATTGGGAATGTTCAACAAATAAAATAGGGTGTTAGACAAGGTTGTGTACTGTCACCAGATTTATTTAATATGTATAGTGAGATTATTTAATATTCATAAGGGACATGCCTGGAATAACAATCGGAGGTCATAATATAAATAATCTGAGGTATGCTGATGATACAGTCTTAATCGCTAAGAGTGAAAATGAGTTACAAGAAATGTTGGACATTATAGTGAACGAAAGCAAAAATAAAGGACTCAGCCTTAATAGCAAAAAGACAGAAGTAATGGTAGCAATAAAGAAAGAGACACCACCGCAATGCACAATAAAGACAAATGAAACAATATTAAAACAGGTAAATGAATTTAAATATATGCAACAATGTTAACCTCTTATGGTAGATATATTACAGTGGTGAGTGGCAGAATATCTGAGGCAAAATCAGCTTTCCAAAAAATATGTGGTAGATACTGTGCAATTCATTTTTGACAATAGAAACAAGAAAAAGAGTTCTTAAATGTTATGTAGAGCCAGTCTTAAAATATGGAAATGGCGGAAAACTCACTATCTGTCTGTTGAGGAGAAAGAAAAAAACTGAGAAAAAACCATCGACAATAGGACAACAGACAAGAAAATCGCTGGAGGATGTAGAAATGTGGTTTTACATAAGAATGTTGAGAATACCATAGACAGCTAAGAAGAGTAATGAAAACGTTCTGAAAGAGGCCAATGCAAAGAGAGAGCTAATATCCAAAATTAGGAAGAAACAATCATCATTTTTTGGGCATGTAATGAGAAGAGAACAACTGGAATATATTGTAATAACTGGGAAAATTGAGGGACGAAGAGATAGGAGGCAAAGAGAAAAGATACCAAACATCTTAAGAGAATGGCTTGGCAAAAGGTCAACAACAGAATTGATAAATAACTATGGGGATCAAGTTGTGGAGAATCATGATTACCTACGCCAGCAGACATGGAACTTGATGATGATTTTACTTTGTGCTGCTACCTCTGTTCCTCTATCATTGATGTTGTAATGCTACCATCTATGATCATATTCTCTTTGTCTCTTACTGAATCCAGTATCGGAAAATAAGGACCGATCAACACGCTCTATGACGTCGTTCGAATATTCCGCTCTCAATCCTTGGTTATACTCTAGGGATGTCTGCATTCTGGCCGACAAATTACAGTTAGAACTAGATAAACTTATTTTATTAATAGTTTTCTCTCTTCACGGTTGTTTGTTTTCATATCAATGTGGCATTTTAGTTCAAATCTATAAAGTTTTGCATTTGCTTATGGGCGGAGATGTCCTGAGCTTAGTACGTTCCACTAATTCTCTTTAAAAAATGATATTTTATGGAAGTGATTTTAATTTGTGATGCCAGTTACAAATATTATTTTGTTTAGCTAAAGTCAATATTTATATGAGAATGATATTTGAGCAGTTAATGTTCGTAACAAACAGATTGACAAATCTGAGAGTGTCGGGGGATGCAATATTCAATGTTTAACCACAACAGATTTTGACATTTTAAAATAAATCTTATTCTAATGTCATCGAATGTAAAATAGAAGAATTATGTTAATGTTATTGTCGTCTCTTGTTCTTCCTTTCAACTCCCTGTGGAGCTTAGGTCTTCAACAAACACTTACAACTCCCTGTGGGGCATAGGTCTTCAACAAACACTTACAACTCCCTGTGGGGCATAGGTCTTCAACAAACACTTTCAACTCACTGTGGGGCATAGGTCTTCAAAAAACACTTATAACTACCTGTGGAGCATAGGTCTTCAACAAACACTTTCAACTCCCTGTGGAGCATAGGTCTTCAACAAACACTTTCAACTCCCTGTGGAGCATAGGTCTTCAACAAACACTTTCAACTCCCTGTGGAGCATATGTCTTCAACAAACACTTTCAACTCCCTGTGGGGCATAGGTCTTCAAAAAACACTTATAACTCCCTGTGGGGCATAGGTCTTCAACAAACACTTTCAACTCCCTGTGGAGCATAGGTCTTCAACAAACACTTTCAACTCCCTGTGGAGCATAGGTCTTCAACAAACACTTTCAACTCCCCGTGGAGCATAGGTCTTCAACAAACACTTACAACTCCCGTGGAGCATAGGTCTTCAACAAACACTTACAACTCCCTGTGGAGCATAGGTCTTCAACAAACACTTTCAACTCCCTGTGGAGCATAGGTCTTCAACAAACACTTTCAACTCCCTGTGGAGCATAGGTCTTCAACAAACACTTACAACTCCCTGTAGAGCATTGGTCTTCAACAAACACTTTCAACTCCCCGTGGAGCATAGGTCTTCAACAAACACTTACAACTCCCTGTGGAGCATAGGTCTTCAACAAACACTTTCAACTCCCCGTGGAGCATAGGTCTTCAACAAACACTTTCAACTCCCCGTGGAGCATAGGTCTTCAACAAACACTTACAACTCCCGTGGAGCATAGGTCTTCAACAAACACTTACAACTCCCCGTGGAGCATAGGTCTTCAACAAACACTTACAACTCCCCGTGGAGCATAGGTCTTCAACAAACACTTACAGCTCCCTGTGGAGCATAGGTCTTCAACTAACACTTTCAACTCCCTCTGGAGCATATGTCTTCAACAAACACTTACAACTCCCCGTGGAGCATAGGTCTTCAACAAACACTTACAACTCCCCGTGGAGCATAGGTCTTCAACTAACACTTTCAACTCCCCGTGGAGCATAGTTCTTCAACAAACACTTACAACTCACCGTGGAGCATAGGTCTTCAACAAACACTTTTAACTCCCCGTGGAGCATAGGTCTTCAACAAACAATTTACAAACCGTTTCGTTTCTTCCCATTTTTTAAGATTATTCCATGTCTTCTCCATCATCTCCATCTCTGCTTCCCTCTGTCTTCTCCAAAAATATTGTGGACCTCCTCTTTGTCTTTTCGCTTGGAAAACGGATCAACTCCAAGAAAGGACCTGTCGTGTAATACTGTCAGTTGGCTTCCGCAGTGTGTATCCTATCCAGCGCCATCGTCTTCGTTGTATCTCTTTGTCCACTGGTACATGACTTTTACTTTTTCCATAATTCTACGTTAGTGACTTTGTCCTGGAACTTCCATTCTTCGATTCTGCGCAAACAACCATTAATGGTCTGTATCTTTGTATTTAATCGCCACGAAAAGGGGGAAATGAGCAAATCAACTAAATTACCCATGACAAACAACTGTGCCTTGCAATAATTATAACTGTGTGTTGAAGTAAGCATGAAGCTGTTGTCTGCCCCTATTCTTTTATCATGCGACATTGATTATTCATAAAGAAGAAGCTCAAAGGAAGTTCATGTCTGATGTACAAACTAAGTGATGGTCTCCTTCATCTGTCATGATTTGAAAAAAAAGGATAAAGGTAATGTTTGATGCAACAAAAACCTTTGATTGGCTCCATCGATTGTTTATTCCATCAATTATTGTTTGGCTCATTTCACAGGTGCGGCTTTAGAGTACTTGGTACACTAGGATCTACCTCTCGTCCATTTCAGCCCACTTATTTATTCCTTATTTTGTAACCGTCATCCCATCTGTTCTCACTTCGCCTCACTTCTTCATGCTACTATTTTACTGACTTTCTGTCAGAACAAACTGGTCTGCCTTTTCATGAGGACTTTCATCTAAATGACACATTTTGTTAGGACTTTCATCTAAACGACACATTTTGTGAGGACTTTCATCTAAATTACACATATTTGTACACACCCCTTTTTTCATTCACTTTTGGGGGAAAAGAGGGGAGGGGGCAGGTACTGGTTGGTTGATAAGATGTTGGCCTCTAACAAAAAAATTAATCGGTGGAATTAAGATAAAAATCAAATCCATGGTATGTTCGTTGTTTAACATTCTCTGGTATCTGGGTAGTGAGATCCGATGTCTAGACCTCTCTGGGTAGTGAGATCCGATGTCTAGACCTCTCTGGGTAGTGAGATCCGATGTCTAGACCTCTCTGAGTAGTGAGATCCGACGTCTAGACCTCTCTGGGTAGTGAGATACGATGTCTAGACCTCTCTGGGTAGTGAGATACGATGCCTAGACCTCTCTGGGTAGTGAGATCCGATGTCTAGACCTCTCTGGGTAGTGAGATACGATGTCTAGACCTCTCTGGGTAGTGAGATACGATGTCTAGACCTCTCTGGGTAGTGAGATACGATGTCTAGATTTCTCTGGGTAGTGAGATCCGATGTCTAGACCTCTCTGGGTAGTGAGATCCGATGTCTAGACCTCTCTGTGTAGTTAGATACGATGTCTAGACCTCTCTGGGTAGTGAGATCCGAAGTCTAGCCCTCTGAAAGGGTATAGGCGAAAAACAGGAGGTCCCGTGTGCATTCTGCGCACGTTAGAAAACCCTTGACTGTTGGACATCGAAAAGAGCAGGCAAAAAATGGTCGCTGCCAGAGCAAAATTAATAGAAAAACATCTACCCAAAACGTTAAAACTCTCGACGATACAAATTATAATTGTACCTCTGCAATCGGAGATTGTCTGCCTGCATGGCGCGGGACACCTGAGCAAATGGTTGCTGGTGTGAAAAATAGAAAAAAGTTATATTCACACAAAATTCATTCCCTCGGGAATTCACTTCAGATATAAAGCTGGCGAACGCAGAACGAACATTTTTTTTTCTCACTGCTATACATGTAAGTAAAGTAAAGTACTCCCGTCACGCCAAGTGGCGTATAGGGAAATATGGTGCTAGTGACCCTATATTTTACAGACCTTCAGCACATGATTTTTGGAGTAATGGGGTCGGTATTACGCCCGTGCTGCTTTACTTTCCCAGAAAAAAAATCTGGTACCCATTTAAGGTGGGTGAACCCGGAAGCCGTCGGTTGGGATCGAACCCTACCCCTTGTCCGTTGTAGACAAGTTCACTAACCACTGAGCTATCGCGGCTCCCTGCTATACATGTAATACAACATTTTTTCCCTCCTTATTTTCTTCTAATGTTATCTCTTCATTCTTTGTATTATTCGTTTTAATTACACTAGAACATGTAGTAGAGTATATCTTCATTTCGTCGTCTGTTGTTCTTGTTTTCTGATGAAGGCCGTATGTAAGCTGAAACGTCATATATGTTGTCCCTTTCTGTAAACTTGTCACCAAACTTTGTAGAAGTGTTTGTTACACCACACCAGTGGTTCCCAAATCTACTGACTGCCACTAGTGATATGCGTACCCTACAACCCCCCCCCCCCTCCCACCCCACGAACTTAGCACGCCTGTAGTTTAGCTTTTCAGCACATTTTTTAGCGTTAAGAAGAAAGATCATTTGATTAATGTCGCAGCAATTGTTTGCACCGTAAAGCTGTAAAAGCGACTATGTTTTTTTTCGAACATTTTTTTCCCACCAAATTTTTGTCATCTTTACCACAGTTTCTGTTTTGTCATCTTTACCACAGTTTCTGTTTTGTCAACTTTATCACAGTTTCTGTTTTGTCATCTTTACCACAGTTTATGTTTTGTCATCTTTATGCGTCTTATACACCCCCCCCCCAAAAAAAAAAAAAAAAAAAAAAAAAAAAACCTCTTCAAACTATCATAAATAAATGTGGTAAAACTCGAGTTTCAGTATTGTTGTTGTTATTTGCTATTTAATGGTGAAGGTATGTACAGGCATTTCCTGATTACATTTTAAATACTTAGAAGTTGCTGCAGAGTTGAGTGCATCTGTACTACAAGCAGCTTCGGTGTATTCGCTAGCGCGTAGCAAATAGTGGGATCGTCGGTAGCTGCACGCTAGCGCGTAGCAAATAGTGGGATCGTCGGTAGCTGCACGCTAGCGCGTAGCAAATAGTGGGATCGTCGGTAGCTGCACGCTAGCGCGTAGCAAATAGTGGGATCGTCGGTAGCTGCACGCTAGCGCGTAGCAAATAGTGGGATCGTCGGTAGCTGCACGCTAGCGCGTAGCAAATAGTGGGATCGTCGGTAGCAGCACGCTAGCGCGTAGCAAATAGTGGGATCGTCGGTAGCAGCACGCTAGCGCGTAGCAAATAGTGGGATCGTCGGTAGCAGCACGCTAGCGCGTAGCAAATAGTGGGATCGTCGGTAGCAGCACGCTAGCGCGTAGCAAATAGTGGGATCGTCGGTAGCTGCACGCTAGCGCGTAGCAAATAGTGGGATCGTCGGTAGCTGCACGCTAGCGCGTAGCAAATAGTGGGATCGTCGGTAGCTGCACGCTAGCGCGTAGCAAATAGTGGGATCGTCGGTAGCTGCACGCTAGCGCGTAGCAAATAGTGGGATCGTCGGTAGCTGCACGCTAGGGGTGCGATTTAAACGTTTTGGAATTGTCCGTGATGGGATCGGGATATGAACATTGTGGAATTGTCCTTCGTGGAGATAGAATATCAGCATTATGGAATTGTTATTGATGGAGACAGAATATCAGCATTATGGAATTGTTATTGATAGAGACAGAATATCAGCATTATGGAATTGTCCTTGATTAAGATAGAATATGAACATTATGGAATTGTCCTTCATGGAGACGGAATATCAGCATTATGGAATTGTCGTTCATGGAAACAGAATATCAACATTATCACATTGTCAGCGATGGAGACAGAATGCGAGCATTATGGACTTGCCCTATATGCAACAAAGATGGCCTGTCGACAAAACTAACTCTGTCAGTTACATGCAGGCAGTGGTTTCAATACAATAAATAAACACTACCTGAAGTCTATCATTCCTTTTTCATGAAGCGGATAATCGTAATATACCACGCATGTGTCTAAATGATATTAAAGGTATCAAATTGTGCTGTATTATTATATTTATATAACATTTATCCACGAAAATTAAAAACAGTCATTGAGTTTTGAAGTTCAATGACCGTTAGAGCATACAATTTTGACAGAACGCGTTCCGAACCGTTCAGCCTTTAAAAGCACTGTTTTGTGTTTGTAAAATATGTAACTGTGTAACGTTATTGTTCTGGAAGACTGCTGTCGTGCTGCTCTCCACATATATATATATAATACAATAACAATATATATAAGTAATAGTAAAATAATATATAATAATATAAAGGACTCAGCCTTAATCATAAAAAGACAGAAGTAATGGTAACAACAAAGAAAAAGACATCACCTCAGTGCAAAATAAAGACAAGTGGAACAATATTAAAACAGGTAAATGGATTTAAATATTTGGGAACTTTGTTAACTTCAGATGGAAGATGTACAACAGAGGTGAGATGCAGTATGGCTCAGGCAAAAGCAGCTTTCCAAAAAATGAGGAAGATGCTATGCAATCCATTTTTTGACAATAGAAACAAGAAAAAGAGTCCTGAAATGTAATGTACAGCCAGTCTTAACATATGGATGTGAATCATGGACAATAGGACAACAGACAAGAAAATCACTGGAGTCTGTAGAAATGTGGTTTTACAGAAGAATGTTGAGAATACCATGGACAGCTAAGAAGAGTAATAAAAACGTTCTGAAAGAGGTCAAAGCAAAAAGAGAGCTAATTTCCAATATTAGGAAGAAACAATCATCATTTTTTGGCCATGTAATGAGAAAGAGAAAAACTGGAATATATTGTAACAACTGGAAAAATTGAGGAACGAAGAGATAGAGGGATACAAAGAGAAAAAAATACCAGACAGCTTAAGAGAATGGCTTGGCAGAAGGTCAACAACAGAAATGATAAATAGCTGCCGAGATCGAAAGTTGTGGAGAGACATGATCACCTACGCCAGCAGGCCCGGTAATTGATGATGATGATGATAATAATAAGACAATTATACATATATAAATATATATATATTATAATAAAATAATATTTATAATAATACAATAATAATAATAATATATATATAGAATGGCACGAAGAAAGAGTTGCAGTGGTAACTGAATCTCGTGAGAGTTGAGCTTCGAGGAAGGAATGTCAAGTGGGTGTGTAGATGAACTGTGAAGAGACCTGGCTGATGATGACCCCCAGATGTCGAGATGACCCATCATAGTTGTTGGTCCGCCATGCTGGATGTGACCGAAATATCAGATATCCGATCTTGTGACTCGAATAAATAAGATGTGTTAAAGATAATATTTTTTTCCATAAATAAAAATTCGTGTTTTTATCCAATTTCATATAATGGTTCGGGCGCTCGCTTGATAACGGCAGAATCTTCGTCATCAGAAATCCCGTCATGCATTTCGTCCTTGCGGTCCGTGTATCCCAGAAAGAGCCTCACAACGAACCGATATGAAACTATCAACACCACGGCGGTCACGATCAGAAGGAGACTGATCTTAGCGACAATGAGGCCCTCATCAGAATAGTCTTTTGTGGAAAGCGGAATAGAAAACTGTGAAGTATGATCAGGGGCGGAGTTTGTAGTGATTGTTATGGAGGGTTGATTGTTGTTTATAGTAGTGCAGTTGCCATCAAGGTCTATATCCGCTGCTGTAGGGGTGAATACCAAGTTGTACTCCACGGTAATGTCTGTCGTAGATGGAAGATACATTGTGTTAGAAGACTCGATCTTACAGGAAAACGTGTGATATTTGCCAATATCCTGACTGATTGGGAAGTCTACAGACAAGTAGACAGATACGGTTTGGCTAAGTTCTAAGTCAGCTCCTCATATAGTAATACTGGTGTAGGCTGCTTCAGAAACATATAAGGTTTAGTCTCTTGCCTCAGTGGAGAAAGTTAATTTGGTGATTTAAATACAAAATAGGTTTAATCTCTTTCTCTGTGTAGAGAGTTGATTTGGTCATTCATATACAAAATAGGTTTAATCCTGAGTGTAGAGAGTTGATTTGGTGGTTCAAATACAAAATAGGTTTAATCCTCAGTGTAAAAAGTTGATTTGGTGGTTCAAATACAAAATAGGTTTAATTCTCAGTGTAGAGAGTTGATTTGGTGGTTCAAATAAAAATAGGTTTAATCCTCAGTGTAAAAAGTTGATTTGGTGGTTCAAATACAAAATATGTTTAATTCTCAGTGTAGAGAGTTGATTTGGTGGTTCAAATACAAAATATGTTTAATTCTCAGTGTAGAGAGTTGATTTGGTGGTTCAAATACAAAATAGATGTAATCAGTTCCTCTGTGTAAGAGAGTTGATTTCTTGGTTCAAATACAACCCAATTGTAATCCTCAGTGCAGAATATTGGCGGGGTGATTTAGACAAAAATGACGTTTAACCAGTTCCTCATAAAAGTAGATGGACGCAGTTTGAGAAAAGAATCTACTTCCGGGAATAGTAGACCAGCGCAGTTTGGTTTAGACTGACCGAGATTAACCCGTTTCTCCCAGCAGCAGGCAGCGAATCTGTGTTGGCTACTTCTGCTGGTTGGGTTTGGCAGGGGAGAGAACTCAATACAATCTGCAGATAGAAAAACCATATGTTGAGCTCAATAATGTTACTCAAGTTTGGGAATATAAAACAGTCACTGTATAGATGATACATGTATATAAAACAGTCACAGTAGAGATGATATCTAAAACAGACATGTATTAACAGGAATGTCTTTCGTTGTATCGCAGAGAGACGATTGGAAGCAAAATGCGGGAAATGTCATCTATAGCCCCCAATGTTCGACAATGTCACGGGGTAATTGTTTGAATATCCGGTCCTTTAATGCAAGCCATGCGGATCGACCAATATCTTAAAATCAGCAAGCATCAACAATATACAATGTTACAAACAGCATTGTTTGGGTTCAATATCTCACCTCACCGTGATCGGCCTGTTGCTATAGATAAGCTCTCACGCCAAGTGCATCATCTAGTGTTGTATGAGTTAATCGAGGTGCAGGTCCACAGTCTTCAAGTTGTGCCCCGTGTGGCTACCGAGGCCGCCAAGTTGAGGGGAGAAAAGAACAGAGCCACTGTTACCTGGCACGTATGTCGTAAGAGGCAACTAAGGAGATTTGGAATATCGCCTGTGCAGTCGAGTAAGACGTGCACGGAGCGACATTGTGAACAGAATTTACCTAGGCATTTTGGGAAATGCTGTGACAAGTGATGAAGTGGATATGGGGAATTCCTGACTGCGATGAAACTGGTTCCATGTAGGGCCATGAAACTGGTTCCATGTAGGGTCATGAAACTGGTTCCATGTAGGGCCATGAAACTGGTTCCATGTAGGGCCATGAAACTGGTTCCATGTAGGGCCATGAAACTGGTTCCATGTAGGGCCATGAAACTGGTTCCATGTAGGGCCATGAAACTGGTTCCATGTAGGGCCATGAAAACCAAATGTTAGATGTGCAGAAACGATCATTGCACGTGAAGCAAGTTCAAACCAGCACACCCCATCTCTAAATTGTGTACCAATTCACTATCGCTATGACTAACTAACAAACATCATTATAATCGTCATCATCATTATCATCATAATCATCATCGTCAGATGCCATGGGTACGGGCGTGTGCGATCACACCCGCTAAACATCCACACCGCTGGTGTTCCTTATCAGTTTTTTTTTCTACCAATGTCTTGTTTTAAACTATCCAACTTTAAAAAATCCTTGTCTCTCGTTGTCTTCTATTTTCCCGCTGTTATAATCAGTTTTTCTCTCGTCGTGGAACGACCAAAGTCTGTTACTCTTGTTTGGTTATTTTGCTAATGGGATTCACATATTCTCTTCGTGTACTGACCTCTTATTTTGCTAATGGGATTCACATATTCTTTTCGTGTACTGACCTCTTATTTTGCTAATGGGATTCACATATTCTCTTCGTTTACTGACCTCTTTTTTTGCTAATGGGATTCACATATTCTTTTCGTGTACTGACCTCTTATTTTGCTAATGGGATTCACATATTCTCTTCGTGTACTGACCTCATATTTTGCTGATGAGATTCACATATTCTCTTCGTGTACTGACCTCTTATTTTGCTGATGGGATTCACATATTCTCTTCGTGTGCTGACCTCTTATTTTGCTGATGGGATTCACATATTCTTTTCGTGTACTGACCTCTTATTTTGCTAAGGGATTCACATATTCTCTTCGTGTACTGACCTCATATTTTGCTGATGAGATTCACATATTCTCTTCGTTTACTGACCTCTTTTTTTGCTAATGGGATTCACATATTCTCTTCGTGTACTGACCTCTTATTTTGCTGAGATTCAAATATTCACTTTGTGCACTGGTTCCATTCAAGACGTTATTATAACTCGTTTTAGTGGTCCACTGATTCTCAAGATACTTCCGTAGAACCACAATTTTGTTGTCTCCCAAGATCTTTATACATGGCCCTTACTAGCCCATGATTCACTTCCGGATAACAAGACAAAGATCAGAAATAAACAGAGAAGAGCCACGTCATGTCACGGAACGTGTAGAGAATAAAGTGTCAGTGTTCATATTTTTTAAATAGACCTTCGTCATATTATTTTGGCGGGAAATGTGGTCAGTATTACGCCCGTGCCGTTTTCTTCCCCAGAATAATAAATCCACTACTCATATAGGGCTGGGTGAACCTAAAAGTCGTCGATCAAGACAGAACCCGACCTTCTGTCCTTTGTAGTCCAGTTTGGTGACCACTTCATGAGCTACTGCGGCTCCCAAAGAGAACATAACTTTTATCATATTTTACAGCTCTTTTTACTTATTTATTGTTTGTTTCTTCTGACAGAGACTTATTGGGAAGAAAATGTTTCTCGCTGTGTGGTACATTGATTTTACTTGGGTTGTTTTTTGTTTTATTTCTGTGCTTCTTTACCACCCACCTATACGATAACTGGCTTATATTTATTTATATTCGAGCAGTTAAGTCATTATTGATGCGCCTAGAGATACAACACCAGTCAGCATTTTAACGTGCGGAGCGGTCGTATTTATTTCCATTAGCACTACTTATAGCCATTACTGGTAACTTAATCTCAATCCATATGTCATTTCATTGCCGCATTCAAATTCTGCTGGAACGTTAAATTGCCGTCAGAAAAAATGTCGGTAGTTTGTACGAAGGTCACTACAGTTGTGTAATTATGTCAGGAAAGGTGTGAGTCCACGTGTCTGTGATCGATAGGAGGGTTGAGTGCCTCTCTCACTGCTCGATAATTTATTGATGTTGACATGGCAGCGATTCAGGAAAGCCCTTAGTTTCACAGTCGACGTCAGCATGTGACGAAGTGTGGGCAACAGTAGCTTGCTGGTTATGCACACATAGTTTACCCATCGCCACCTTTATCTCTCAAGCCGAAGGGGGTCAGGGGGTGTTCTCGAAAGCATCCCAATGCTGCTGACGAGCTATATACAGCTGGCATCATTTTACCTCAACCGCCTCGCTCGCAATGCTGAAAACGTCACATGAATTGGGTGATTGTTGTTAACGGACAGGCTTGAGAGATAACGGTGGTTTTGGTTTGCCCTTGCAGGTTGTTACACATCCTTCCCCCGCCTCCCTCTGGACGTTGCATTTCAAGTTGATCGCGGCCTCACAACTGTATCCCCATTGATGGTCATGTCAACATCCGACATATAATCGTAGAGAGCACGTTAGCATGTTAATGCTGATCTTCAGTGGAGTAGTGATGCCACTCCCTCAGTTTATAAAAAGTTGTGACAATAACGAACACGACATTTAATGCAACAGAGCAATTACAACTGCGAATGTCCAGAACTAAATCTATGTACAAAGCTTCATGTGATGTAGTCTTTTTGATGTTGAAAAGTTTATTGACACGGCTGTCTAGTTACACTTCGCAAATTCACCTGGACAAATGTCTTTGTCTCCACATACAATTCTCTTACCACACAGAAATACAGGTTACCAACGTCTATGAATTTATCAGACTATAATTCGTTAGTGGTCAATTTGATTGTGCTTAAGGCACCTGCCGGTGGTATGACTTTCTTCCGGTTCTATAAGAAAATCGGCACAACCTCAGTGGGTGACACAACCTCAGTGGGTGACACAACCTCAGTGGGTGACACAACCTCAGTGGGCGGCACAACCTCAGTGGGTGGCACAACCTCAGTGGGTGGCACAACCTCAGTGGGTGGCACAACCTCAGTGGGCGGCACAACCTCAGTGGGCGGCACAACCTCAGTGGGTGGCACAACCTCAGTGGGTGGCACAGCCTCAGTGGGTGGCACAACCTCAGTGGGCGGCACAACCTCAGTGGGTGGCACAACCTCAGTGGGTGGCACAACCTCAGTGGGTGACACAACCTCAGTGGGTGGCACAACCTCAGTGGGTGGCACAACCTCAGTGGGTGACACAACCTCAGTGGGTGACACAACCTCAGTGGGTGACACAACCTCAGTGGGTGACACAACCTCAGTGGGTGACACAACCTCAGTGGGCGCCACAACCTCAGTGGGTGACACAACCTCAGTGGGTGACACAACCTCAGTGGGTGACACAACCTCAGTGGGCGACACAACCTCAGTGGGCGGCACAACCTCAGTGGGTGGCACAACCTCAGTGGGTGGCACAACCTCAGTGGGTGACACAACCTCAGTGGCTAACACAAAATGCACACACAATAAAGTAACTTATGAGTATAACATATAAACATGAAACATTTCTTCTATGAAATGTGTACACCGCTGGTTATGATCACTTTAACAAGAACTGGTCCCTCTAGAAACCACAAATCTCCGACCTAGAAAATCTTCCTGCCGAGAAAAATCGCACAAAACAAATGAAATATCGCCTTGAACACATTTGGCTATCGACGTTAAAGGGCTTGATAGTCTGTATCTTACATCAGGACAAGGGTGAAGGTGAGCACGCTAACCACTCAGCCACCGAGGCTTATTCTTCTTCTTCTATCCTTCCTCCCATGCCTTTGGCGTCGAGGGGAGATACAATCTGCGATTCGTTGCTCTTCTGTTGACCTCTGCTGTTGTTATCCCTCCTAGTGACTCTAGTATTCCCTTTATCCATCTCTTTCTCGGTCTTCCTCTTAATCTGGCATTTTCGTAGCGTTTGTTTATGGCTCTTTGAGTCATTGTTAGTTCTTTTTGTCTTGTTATGTGACCACACCATTTTATCTGTTGTTTCTTTATGTATTCGATGGCTGGTTTAATTTCGAGTTCCTTCCTCAAGTCGGTGTTGCTTACTCTGTCCCTTAAACTGTTTCCTGTCATTCTTCTGACACATTTCATTTCGGTGGTCGTTATCTTTCTTATTGTTCTAGAGTCCAGCGTCCAATTCTGGCACTGATAGCACAGAGTTGGTAGAAAAAAAATTATTTGTATATTGCCTTTTTTGCTTCCGTAGTTATTGCTTTGTTTTTCAATAGTGTTGATACTTGGCCTATAACTTGGCATGCTTTGTTACACCTTATATCTATCTCTGTCTCTTGGTTATTGTCTTGTGTTAACGTGCCACCCATATATTTACAATTGTCTACTTGTTTCAGGGTTGTATGGTCTATTATGATGTTTAGTTTTTCTTTCTTTCTCGCTATTGCCGTTACTTCGGCAATACAGAGGCTCATTACTGCAACATTAAAGTCGATCATTCATTTACATACCACCTATTAGGTTGTAAACATATAATGTGATCAATATCGAAATTGTGTGTCTGCAACTTCGAATAAATCGATATTCCATTCATTAAAATCCCCATTCTCTGTCTGGCTTTTTCACACTAATACGGAGAGAGAGAGAGAGAGAGAGAGAGAGGGGGGGGGGGGGGGGGAGGGCCCATTTCCAATACATTACATGCCAGTTAACTCAATACAAAACGGAATCTGATCATTTGTCAGCAGTAAAGTCCCACTACTCTTCCTATCCCGTTTCGTGTTTTCCGTTGAATGTCTGACACTTCCATTATTTCTCTGAACTGAGCGCAGAGGTGAACTCTCTGGATGAGCGAGAGATGGAGAAGATGCACATAAAATGTGAAACAGAGAAAATAGGTATAAACAAAACAAAAACACAGCCACTAACACATACACACACTTGGTTTAATTTTATATATGTTTTAGCTTACTAATGTTGACATATTATCATTTGTTATCCTCCTATATGTAGCACATCTCTCATTCCTTTTATAATTTCATCTCTTATCCAGTTTTTTTTTTCTCTTTGATTTACCTGTTGCGCTCATTCTAGATGTAGTGGAGTTGACCTTCATTTCGTTGTCCTTTTGTGTTCTCGTTTTCTGAAGAAGGCCGCATGTAGGCCGAAACGTCAGTATTTTGTTGTGTTACTTTTATGTAGAGCTGTCACCATATCTTGTGGGAGCCTAATACATGCTCCTGATGCCAGCTTTACCGCAGCACTAGAATTATTTTCCACTTCCTACACACACTCAAACGAAGCTATTGCTGACAAGTGTACAAAATGGAACGTCACTGTGACGTTATTAACTCCCTTGGGACAATAACATCAATTTTTTTTCTCCCCTGCTCAGTCAACATCTCTTAAGTTAGTTAGCAACATTTTTTTTCTCCCCTGCTCAGTCAACATCTCTTAAGTTAGTTAGTTAGCAACATTTTTTTTCTCCCCTGCTCAGTCAACATCTCTTAAGTTAGTTAGTTAGCAACACTTTTTTTCTCCCTGCTCAGTCAACATCTCTCAAATGTTAGTTAGTTAGCAACACTTTTTTTCTCCCCTGCTCAGTCAACATCTCTTAAGTTAGTTAGTTAGCAACACTTTTTTTCTCCCTGCTCAGTCAACATCTCTTAAGTTAGTTAGTTAGCAACACTTTTTTTCTCCCCTGCTCAGTCAACATCTCTTAAGTTAGTTAGTTAGCAACATTTTTTTTCTCCCCTGCTCAGTCAACATCTCTTAAGTTAGTTAGTTAGCAACATTTTTTTTCTCCCCTGCTCAGTCAACATCTCTTAAGTTAGTTAGTTAGCAACACTTTTTTTCTCCCCTGCTCAGTCAACATCTCTTAAGTTAGTTAGTTAGCAACACTTTTTTTCTCCCCTGCTCAGTCAACATCTCTTAAGTTAGTTAGTTAGCAACATTTTTTTTCTCCCCTGCTCAGTCAACATCTCTTAAGTTAGTTAGTTAGCAACATTTTTTCTCCCTGCTCAGTCAACATCTCTTAAGTTAGTTAGTTAGCAACATTTTTTTTCTCCCCTGCTCAGTCAACATCTCTTAAGTTAGTTAGTTAGCAACACTTTTTTTCTCCCCTGCTCAGTCAACATCTCTTAAGTTAGTTAGCAACATTTTTTTTCTCCCCTGCTCAGTCAACATATCTTAAGTTAGTTAGTTAGCAACATTTTTTTTCTCCCCTGCTCAGTCAACATCTCTTAAGTTAGTTAGTTAGCAACATTTTTTTTCTCCCCTGCTCAGTCAACATCTCTTAAGTTAGTTAGTTAGCAACATTTTTTTTCTCCCCTGCTCAGTCAACATCTCTTAAGTTAGTTAGTTAGCAACATTTTTTTCTCCCCTGCTCAGTCAACATCTCTTAAGTTAGTTAGTTAGCAACATTTTTTTTCTCCCCTGCTCAGTCAACATCTCTTAAGTTAGATAGTTAGCAACATTTTTTTTCTCCCCTGCTCAGTCAACATCTCTTAAGTTAGTTAGTTAGCAACATTTTTTCTCCCCTGCTCAGTCAACATTTCTTAAGTTAGTTAGTTAGCAACATTTTTTCCTCCCCTGCTCAGTCAACATCTCTTAAGTTAGTTAGTTAGCAACATTTTTTTTCTCCCCCGCTCAGTCAACATCTCTTAAGTTAGTTAGTTAGCAACATTTTTTTTCTCCCCTGCTCAGTCAACATCTCTTAAGTTAGTTAGTTAGCAACATTTTTTTTCTCCCCTGCTCAGTCAACATCTCTTAAGTTAGTTAGTTAGCAACATTTTTTTTCTCCCCTGCTCAGTCAACATCTCTTAAGTTAGTTAGTTAGCAACATTTTTTTCTCCCCTGCTCAGTCAACATCTCTTAAGTTAGTTAGTTAGCAACATTTTGTTTTTTTTTTTTGGGGGGGGGGAGCGTTAAACTGACGTAACGGGGGACTTGTTGGTTTCGAGGCAAGACGCCGGCCTCGAGGCAGAGAGGTTGTGGGTTCAAATCCCGGCTGCAGCGGTTGTGATGTTTATTTATGATTTCTCTCAACGGCAACCACCCCTGGTCTCAGCAGCGAGGCCCGGCTTGAAACGTCAATCACTCATCGACGAAAAAAAATATGAGTATATCTGAAATGGAGTTATCTACCTGTACGGCGAGGGACCCCTGTCCACCCGGCTGCAAGGGTGAAACGGATTAGCACACAAAATTCAGTTCCTAGACTCTAGGGACTTCGCCATAGGTGAAAGTTGGTGAACGAAAAAAAAAAAAACAGCAACAAAACTGACATAAGGAAAAGTAAATATCACAGTATTCTCGGGAGCCCCAAAGGTATCAAACGACTTTCAACAATATAATTTCCGTTACAGTACACTACTGTTCGTATTATGTGCTTTGTGTGCGTGTGTGTGTTCTTAACTTTATCATCTCCTCCTATGTAGTTAACTTATCGAGGGAGAGATACAAATGAAAGGAATTAAATTTAACTTATTAAAATCATCAGATCTCTCTCTCTCTCTCTCTCTCTCTCTCTCTCTCTCTCTCTCTCTCTTTCTCATGTTCATTCAATTTCAAAACGCTGCACGTCAATTTATTAAATATAAAGCAAGCATTAATGACGAGCCTGTGTGTGAAATTACAAATGCGTCCATGCGTGTCTGTGTGTTTTCGTGCGTGTCTGTGTGTTTATTGCTCGTGCATGTAAGTGAACATGTGCGTGAGTCTATGTGTATCTGAATGTGTGTGTGTGTGTGTGTGCATTACAATATCAATATAATAAAATGTATACAGTACGTCAAATGTACGTATGGTTGTTTTATGTGCATATGTGTGCTTTTGAAATTGTATTCAAGTGTGTGCAGCCCAGTATTCCTGAGAATACTTACATAACAGTAATAAAAGAACGAATCCCTTCACGCAACGTGGAGCAATGTTTCTCATCTCGTATGGCCCAAGTGGGTGGGTTGCTACGGGTAAAAATCGCATACAAGAGGGTGGGGAGTGGGCACGGCAGGAGACTAGGAGACCATGCATATGGATACGTATGTTTGTAGAACACAGCGCTCAGGTATCACTTGTTTCCACTCAATGAATTGTTTCATTAGCATCGCATATCAGTGAAAGCAACAAGAAATGTGCTTCGCAGAACTATGTGAGCTCAAACAAGGGACTACTACAATGAAGACTGACAAAAACTAGCACAATGCATACTGACAAGAACTAGCACAATGAAGACTGACAAGAACTAGCACAATGAAGACTGACAAGAACTAGCACAATGAATACTGACAAGAACTAGCACAATGAATACTGACAAGAACTAGCACATTGAAGACTGACAAGAACTAGCACAATGAAGACTGACAAGAACTAGTACAATGAATACTGACAAGAACTAGCACAATGAAGACTGACAAGAACTAGCACAATGAAGACTGACAAGAATTAGCACAATGAATACTGACAAGAACTAGCACAATGAATACTGACAAGACTAGCACAATGAATACTGACAAGAACTAGCACAATGAAGACTGGCAAGAACTAGCACAATGAAGACTGACAAGAACTAGCACAATGAAGACTGACAAGAACTAGCACAATGAAGACTGACAAGAACTAGCACAATGAATACTGACAAGAACTAGCACAATGAAGACTGACAAGAACTAGCACAATGAAGATTGACAAGAACTAGCACAATGAAGACTGACACGAACTAGCACAATGAAGACTGACACGAACTAGCACAATGAAGATTGACAAGAACTAGCACAATGAAGACTGACAAGAACTAGCACAATGAAGACTGACAAGAACTAGCACAATGAAGACTGACAAGAACTAGCACAATGAATACTGACAAGAACTAGCACAATGAAGACTGACAAGAACTAGCACAATGAAGACTGACAAGAACTAGCACAATGAAGACTGACAAGAACTAGCACAATGAAGACTGACAAGAACTAGCACAATGAAGACTGACAAGAACTAGCACAATGAAGACTGACAAGAACTAGCACAATGAAGACTGACAAGAACTAGCACAATGAAGACTGACAAGAACTAGCACAATGAAGATTGACAAGAACTAGCAAACTGAAGACTGACAAGAACTAGCACAATGAAGATTGACAAGAACTAGCACAATGAAGACTGACAAGAACTAGCACAATGAAGACTGACAAGAACTAGCACAATGAAGACTGACAAGAACTAGCACAATGAAGATTGACAAGAACTAGCACAATGAAGACTGACAAGAACTAGCACAATGACGACTGACAAGAACTAGCACAAATTGTCAACAGTATTGATCTATGACATCCGTCCTACGTGCCGTCTTCGTCCCAAGAGGAAAATGAAGAGGAGAAGTCATATCAGAAGTATCTGACAGATACTAAAAGTGACCAATCGTGATTGGTCTTCGGTAACATTATTTTCCATTCTATCTCTCTCTCCACCCCAACTCGACCGCTGCCTAGCCTCGCTGTCCTGTTCTCTTTAGCCACATGCAAGGTGTGTGGACACATGTCGAAGAAGTTTAGAACAGACCTACAGGTTTGTCAATCAGAACATTAAAGAACGAAAATAAGCTCAGACGAAGCTTTGTAGGTCCTTTTTTCGTTTCCTGTCTTCAATTTCTTAATGTCGAAAAAATATGTTGTGCTCCCTTAATATGTGGGTCTATATAGTGGTATATGGTGGTTTCTTTTGTGGATAGAAAGTGTGACGATAATAATTTTTGTTATGATTATGCACTTACAAGATGTATTCATAACAGTAGGCACTTACATGTTGTATTTATAACATTATGCACTTACAAGATGTATTTATAACATTATGTACTTATATAAAACGCGATAAAAAAACTGGATGTCTTAGATCAAAGGAAAGAGAACTGTTGATTGATCAAGAAAACATAAGGGAACGATGGACAGAATACATTAAAGATCTTTATAATGATGAACGAACGGAAGTAAATATTAAGGATAGCGGAGAAGGACCAGAAATACTCAGAGAAGAAGTGGAAAACGCATTGCGCAATATGAAAGCAGGAAAGCTCCTGGACCAGATAATATAACTAAAGAAGAGATTGAAGCCATGGGTTATTTTGGAATAGAAATAATAACAAAAATATTGAATGATATCTACAAAAGCGGATGACATGCTCAAATCAATATTCATAGCCCTACCAAAGAAATCGGATGCGATGGAATGCGATGATCATCGCACAATAAGCCTTATGAGTCATATGACTAAGATATTACTAAGAATCATCATGCGAAGAGTGCGAAACAAAATCAGTCCAGAAATTAGCGATGAACAGTGTGGTTTTGTTAGAGATAAAGGAACAAGCGATGCCATTTATATCATAAGATCTTTAGTAGAAAGAGCCATAGAGATGAAAACAGATCTATACCTATGTTTAATAGATTACACCAAGGCATTTGACAAAGTAAAGCACCAAGAAGTAATCAACATTTTAGAAAGCATAAACGTAGACAGCAAAGATCTTAGAATAATAAAGAACATGTACTGGCGACAAACAGCGGCCATAAGAACTGGAAACCAATTGGGAATGTTTCAACAAATAAAACAGGGTGTTAGACAAGGTTGTGTGCTGTCACCAGATTTGTTTAATATTTATAGTGAGATTATTTTAAGATCCATAAGAGGCATGCCTGGAATAACAATTGGAGGTCATAATATAAATAATCTAAGCTGATGATACAGTCTTAATAGCTAAGAGTGAAAATGAGTTACAAGAAATGTTGGACATTATAGTGAATGAAAGCAAAAATAAAAGACTCAGCCTAAATAGCAAAAAGACAGAGGTAATGGTAACAACAAAGAAAAAGACATCACCTCAGTGCAAAATAAAGAAAAATGGAACAATATTAAAACAGGTAAATGAATTTAAATATTTGGGAACTTTGTTAACCTCAGGCGGAAGATGTACAAAAGAGGTGAGATGCAGAATGGCTCAGGCAAAAGCAGCTTTCCAAAAAAATGAGGAAGATACTATGCAATCCATTTTTGACAACAGAAACAAGAAAAAGAGCTCTTAGATGTTACGTAGAGCCAGTCTTAATATATGGATGTGAATCAAGGACACGAGAACAACAGACAAGAAAATCACTGGAGGTTGTAGAAATGTGGTTTTACAGAAGAATGTTGAGAATACCATGGACAGCTAAGAAGAGTAATGAAAATGTTCTGAGAGAGGTCAAAACAAAAAGAGAGCTAATTTCCAAAATTAGGAAGAAACAATCATCATTTTTTGGGCATGTAATGAGAAGAGAGCAACTGGAATATATTGTAACAACTGGAAAAATTGAGGGACGAAGAGATAGAGGGATGCAAAGAGAAAAAATAACAGACAGCTTAAGAAAATGGCTTGGCAGAAGGTCAACAACAGAAATGATAAATAGCTGTCGAGATCGAAAGTTGTGGAGAGGCATGCCACTCCTACGCCACTAGGTCCGGTACTTGATGATGATTATGTACTTACAAATTGTATTTATAACATTATGCACTCACAAGATGTATTTATAACATTATGCACTCACAAGATGTATTTATAACATTATGCACTCACAAGATGTATTTATAACATTATGTACTCACAAGATGTATATATATTACATTATGCACTCACAAGATGTATTTATAACATTATGTACTCACAAGATGTATTTATAACATTATGTACTCACAAGTTGTATTTATAACTTTATTTGCTTCAAATATCTCGATACTGAATCTAGACGATACCTCAGCAAAGAAGAAATATCGACAATACTCAATCGAGTATCTTAGCTATAGAAAACAAACGATGAAGTTTTAAAACAAATAAAAATGATAAGAGAACTACTAAACACAATTAGAATAAGACAAATGACATTTTGGGGGCATATTAAAAGACACAACAGCCGAGTAAAAGTAATATTGGAAGGGAAAATACAAGGTAAAAGAGGCAAAGGCAGACCAAAACTAACATGGACGAGTAACATCAAAAGATGGACAAGTCAACCTATGACAATCTGCACCATCAAAGCAAGAGACAGAGTGGAATGGCGCTCCATGGTAGCCAACCTTTGATGCGGAGACGGCACTCAATGATGATGATGACCTTGACTACGGATTTCTCCCATCACTGCATGAGCAGACAAAACCCTTGTGTTAATTTGCAATATTACACTTTCCATTGAAAGTATCTGGTCATCTAAATGTGACCAGAAGCATTTGAAAACTACTGATAAAGACACAATAGATAAACCACCGGAATTTGTTTTGTGCTTTGGGAAATCACTTTCAATCCGGACAGACGTAGCCCTGAAGAAAATGTCTGTTCAGACATCTACAAATGTTAATGTCAAAGGTTTCATTGTTTCTGACAAAATATCCAAACAGATAGGCTAAGAAGGAAAACCTAACACAATAGGGGAATCCTTGATTTTGACAGCTGAGTTTATTGTTCTTACAACCGTCATATTTTCGCATACATTTCTATGTAACTGTATTTTGTACTTTATATATATATATATATATATATATATATATATATATATACATATAGGGAAGAGCGACAGCTCAGTAATTAGTGAACTTGACTACAAAGGACAAGAGGTAGGGTTCGATCCCAATCGACGACTTCCGGTTCACCATCCTTTAATGGGTACCGGATTTTTTTTCTGGGAAAGTAAAGCGGCACGGGCGTAATACCGACCACATTCCCCCAAAAATCATGTCCCGAAGGTCTGTAAAATTTATAGTCACCAACACCATAATCCCTATACGCCACTTGGCGTGACGGGGCACTTTACTTCTTTTATTTATATATGTATATGTGTATATATATATATATATATATATATATAGAGAGAGAGAGAGAGAGAGAGATAGAGAGAGATAGAGAGAGAGAGATAGAGAGAGAGAGAAACAACAAATAAATGGTTTGGCCACGTGGCAAGGTAGAGTAATCAAAACACAACTCAACGAACCCTCAATAAATGTTGCAAGAACACCAGACCCAAGTGACGACCATGAAAAAGATGGATTGCTGGAATATTATAAACACTAGGAAACATAACAGCAGCACAGGCGAACAGAAGAACAAAAGACTGTAAATGATATCTCCCACTCGACGCTTAAAGGCAAATGATGAAAGAAAGTAGAAGAAGATGCATATCTGATATATACGTTGACCTTTGGTGTCTTGACAGACAGTTAATAACAAGAAATCATAATAAGTCAATAGTTAGGTAAAAAAATACTAGTGTCTTATTCTGGATGCTGCTTTGCTGAACAGCTTCTCTAGTGGATGAATCTGCCAATATTGGATAGTCAGATCCATCCGTAGAGCGAACAATATCTATTTTTGGTTTCTGGCCTCGTCTCCTCTCTCCGGCGCCTTTTGTCTTCTGAATTTAACTCAGCACTGCCTCAAAAGTTGATGTGATATTTTTGTGTTTTTGTTTTCCATAATCTACGATCAGCACCCAGAATTTCCCAGTTTCTTTCGCTGATGGAGAATTTCTTCAGGAAGCCCTGCAAACATCTTCACATCCCAGCACTGGTCTGTCCTTTGGTTTCTTTCCGTCTTTAAGTTCGCAATACAATATTTGTTTGGGAATACGAGAGTTTGTCATTCTTCTTACATGACCCAGCCACCATTATCACCGACTCCTAAGTGTTGCCATGATCGATGGGAATTTGACTCGTTGTAAGACATTAGAGTTGGTTACTTTGTCCTGCCATTTTATGTTCATTATCTTTCGAAGGCAACGCACATGAAAGCTGTTTAACCTTTTCACCTGCCCTGTATTGGTACTCCAAGTTTAATTTATTAAAATATTTTTGTTTCAATATTCATATTTATCTAAATTTATTAATTATATTAATTAATCATTATTAAACTTACACCGTACACACAAACACATCACACACACACTCACTACACACACACACACGCACACACACCACACACACAAACACATCATACACAACACAGACATACGCACACACATTTTTTTACACACGCCACACACACACTCTCTCTTTACACACGCCCCACACATACACACACATAGTACACATCACATACAAATACTAAACACATGCATACTACATACACAGCACACATACACCACACACACACACCCACTACATACACCACATACATACATGCTACCCACACCACATGTACATAGATGCCATACATACATCACACACACCACACACACACGCCACACACACAAATCATGCACATCACACATACCACACTCACATTACAAATATCACACATACCTACTACACACACCACAAACATCACAAACACACTACACATACATCACACATACACCACATAAACACATACATATATATAAATAATACTATATAATAGCAAGAAAGAAGCGTCTTCTTCTACTTCTACCTTTCAGCTCCCTGTGGAGCATAGGTCTTCAACAAACACTTTCAGCTCCCTGTGGAGCATAGGTCTTCAACAAACACTTTCAGCTCCCTGTGGAGCATAGGTCTTCAACAAACACTTTCAGCTCCCTGTGGAGCATAGGTCTTCAACAAACACTTTCCAAGTCGTTCTGTTTTTTGCCATTCTTTTAAGATCATTCCAATGTCTTCCGAATCATCATCAACTCTTCCTTTATTTGTCTTCTCCAAGAATTCCTTGGTCTTCCTCTTTGTCTTTTCCCCTGGGGATTCCAAAAAAGGGCCTGTTGTGTAATACTCTTAGTTGGCTTCTGCAGTGTATGTCCTATCTAGCGCCATCGTCTTCGCTGTATCTCTTTATCCACTGGTATTTGACTGGTACATTTCCATAATTCTTTGTTAGTGATATTGTCCTGCCATTTCCATCCCTTTATTCTGCGTAAGCATCCAGAAAACGATACCAAAATAAGGATATCAAAATCAAGAGGAGCTTTTGTTGCACTGGGAAACATATGGAAGTCCAAAGAAATTAGGTTACATACAAAATAAAAATGTTCAACTCCATTGTTAAGTCAGTCCTATTATATGGCTGTGAAACATGGAGAACAACAAAATTGACAATCATGAAGATACAGACTTTCATTAATGGATGCTTATGCAGAATAAAAGGATGGAAATAACAGGACAAATTCACTAAAAAAGAATTCTGGAAATGTACCAGTCAAATACCAGTGGATAAAGAGATACAGCGAAGACGATGGCACTGGATAGGACACACACTGCGGAAGCCAAATGAGAGTATTACACAACAGGCCCTTTTTGGAATCCCCAGGGAGAAAAGACAAAGAGGAAGACCAAGGAATTCTTGGTGAAGACAGATAGAAGCAGAGATGAAGATGATGGTGAAGACATGGAATGATCTTAAAAGAATTGCAAGAAACAGAACGACTTGGAAAGTGTTTGTTGAAGACCTATGCTCCGGAGGGAGCTGAAGAAGCAGCATGCATTAATAAAAGTCTGTATCTTCATGATTGTCAATGTTGTTGTTCTCCACGTTTCACAGCCAAAAAGAAGCGTCTACGTCGTGATATTTTTTTGTTGTCCACGAAAGGACATGGGGGCCATGGTAAGAAATGAAGGTCTGAGGGGGGCTGTGTCGAACCCCCACCTGTTCTTAGATAGTGGTCCAGTTCTAACCACTGAGCTGCCGCGGTTCTCTTAGCAGTTGTGTACCTGATGAAGGCCTTTCCGAAACGTCGTAGTTTGTCTAGTCTTTCTATTAGTTTGCTGTTTTATACGGTTTTGTGTTTATTTTACATGTTCTCTGCAGCTCTAGACGCGGCCTGGCATTGTATTTAATATTAATATTTTTAATTTATATTGTGTGATTATCTCTCTTAACAGTAATGGAACATTTGCTCTTCTGAGATATGGTCAGTTAAAGTCAAGAAGCCCGTCGCGCCAAGTGGCGTATAGGGAATATGGTGTTAGTGACCATAATTTTTACAGACCTTGAGCATTTGATTTTTGGGTGATGTGGTCGATATTACACCCGTGCCGCTTTACATTCCCAGAAAAAAAAATCCGGTACTCATTAAAGGCTGGGTGAACCTGGAAGCCATCAATCAGGATCGCTCTTGTCCTTTAGATATGGTCAGTAGTTCAGATAAAAACAAATTGTCTCTGAGACTTGCATAAAATAACTATTGTAAAAATATATTTACTCAGTCGCCGGCGAGCAATGATATCCTGATGACAACAGTATGACCACTACAGACTTATCTTACCCATACTGCTTTCTACTCACAGTCTAGGTAAACACTTACGATGCGTTAGCCTGAAGAAAACAAACAACTTTGCCACCACATCTTGGAAATGTACCCAGACCCTTACCGTTGGTAGTAAACACACTAACCATTCAGTCACACTTAACGTATCCTCCCCTCTCCAACCGATTCCCTGAAAAAAGGGACACACATTTCTCTTCATTTATCAGACGGGGCTAATTAAGCTGAGTACAGTTTTACGGCAGGGAGCCGCGATAGCTCAGTGGTTAGTGAACTGGACTACAAAGGACAAGGGGTAGGGTTCGATCCCAACCGACGGCTTCCGGGTTCATCCAGCCTTAAATGGGTACCGGATTTTTTTTATGTGACAGTAAAGCAGCACGGGCGTAATACTGACCATAATACCCCAAAAATCATGTGCTGAAGGTCTGTAAAATATAGGGTCACTAACACCATATTTCCCTATACGCCACTTGGCGTGACGGGGGTACTTGACTTACTTTACAGTTTTACGGTCACGCGTTTCGTGCAGGCTAGTCTCATCCAAATGTTCTTGACATCTCGTGAGCTTTCAGGCTCTGACGTAACAGGAGGCCGACGCCTGGGAGCTATGATCCAGGAAGGCTCACCTGCTATTGCTCCCACCATCAGAATGTCAAGATGCAAAAGGAGCAGAAACACTTGCTTGACGGGTCCGTTTCTGATGCTCAGATTTCTTCTATTTGCAAAGGTGTGCATACTGAGTTTCCTATCATTTGTTGTCACATATCATATCTGTTCCATGATTGCTTTCAAATCGCAACTACCTCTTGTTTGTTCTCACGTGTTCCATAGGGGGAACTGGTTGGTCTCGGGGCAAGACACCGGCCTCGAGAGAGAAAGATTGTGCGTGCCCTACTTGCGAGAGAAATGCGGTAAAATGGGCAAACCTTGTGATCTCATCTACAATTAGAAAGAGCGGATGGACATATGCCGAATATGCGCTGAGAAGAGACAACAAGAGAATTCCACAACATGGTTATCTATAGGAAACATTATGATACAGAAAAAAGAGTAAGCCTAGAGAGACACTAAAAAGACATTTATAAGAGAAGCAAAGTTGGTAGGCATAGACTCATTAGATAAGAACGAACATCTCGCTAAAATTAGAGATGGATGGCGAAAGAAACGCCCCCCTAGGGCGACCCCATCGCACTTTACGATGTCTAGTTGCGCTGGAAGGATGAAGATACCTAGTGAAAGTCAAGAGCTCCGTTACGTCAAGTGTCCGTTAAGGTATATGATGTTAGTGACAATTTTTGGGCGCATGTGGTCGGTATTACGCCCGTAAAGCTCTACCCCCCCCCCCCTCCAGAAAAAAATCCGATATCCATTTAAGGCTGGGTGAACCCGAAAGCCGTCGACCAGAATTGAACCCGACCTCTTGTCCTTTGTAGTCCAGTTTACTAACCACCGAGCAATCGCAAGATACAGTGATACAGATGGTTGTGTTCACTTTCTGTGCGGTTTCACCTTATGTCTTTTGACGTGTGCTGAGACTGTTATGATGGGGACTGCAGCTACGTTTCTTTGCTTTGAGATGAAATAGCAATTCGGATGATTACTCTGGCACGGGCGGTTGAGCAATTATGAATTTTAATTCGTTTGCAGTGATACCGGGGGCCTTCATAACCATAAGATACCCAGTGGTAGTACAACATCACTTATGTGGAATGTTGGGAAACTATCAGTCAAATGTCAGTGAGCAAGAGGCGATGGTGCTGGATAGGGCACACTGCTGAAGCCAACTGAGTATATTACAAGACAGGTCCCTTTTTTTTAAATCTCCAGGGGTGGAGGTAAAAGGGACGGTCAAGAATGTACCTGGAGAAGAGAAATGGAAGCAGAGATTGAGAGAATGGCAAAGACATGGAGCGATCTTACAAGAATTGTAAGAAACATAACGATTTGGAAAGTTATTTTGGTAGTTTGGTTATGGTTATGGAAGGCCCCGGTATCACTGCAAACGAAACAAAATCCATAATTGCTCAACCGCCCGTGCCAGTGGAATCATCCGAATTACTACCTCATCTTCCAAACAAATAAAGATAGTTGTAGTCCCCATCATAGCAGTCTCAGCACACGCCAAAAGACATAAGGCGAAACCGCACAGAAAGTGAACACAGCCAACTGTTCCCTGTAATATGATACCATCATTCATCGTAAACAATTGGAATATCGAAACACGATCAAAACGGATGAAACATACAGCTCACGGTGTGCACAGAGCACCTAACTCAGTAGCTCCTGTAACAAGCCGGACTTGGAATATGAGGAAACTGCAACAAGGAACACTTTCATATATAGCCTTCAATGGTTCCTGCCGCTTATCTACCATATTGACCGGGAGTTCACGTCCTCAAGAAAATGATGATCGTCATATTTATTTTAATGTATAGCGCTTGATGATGTTAGGACATTGTTTTTGACTCCAATTCCAAACATATTAAAAAAAAACACAGTTAGTCGTCAGTCTGTTGAAGACCCATGCTCTCTAAGGGAGCTGAAAGTTAATATTGAAGACCTATGATCCACAGGGAACTGAAAGTGTTTTTTGAAGACCTATGCCTCACAGGGAGCTAAAAATGTTTGTTGAGAACCTATGCTCCACAGGGAACTGAAAGTGTTTGTTGAGGACCTATGCCTCACAGGGAGCTGAAAGTGTTTGTTGAGGACCTATGCCTCACAGGGAGCGAAAGTGTTTGTTGAGGACCTATGCTCCACAGGGAACTGAAAGGAAGACGAAGAAATCTAGTAACAGCAGTAGCATCTTGGGAGACCACCGAAATATGGTTTCACAGAAACATTTTCAAATTCCCAAGGAATGATGGTTGCTTGTGTGTTCACTTGTCTCAGCTATATTATCCCAGTTCAACTTTCCATAAGCATTGGGGGGAAATATCGAGCTTCAGACGAGGTACAAAAACTCGACGTTCTAGAGCATGATGACTCCTTCCTGATTTTGATAATGTTAATAGTTGTAAACATGTGATCGGACACGTGGCAGCGCAAACACGAACACAAACACAACCCATTACTTACATTCACGCGTACATAACTACAAGAAATGTATTTTTAACAAAAAATGACTGAGCTGCCATATAAAACGACTAATTAATGCCTACATTAACACCTACATTGTTAATCTGTCAGAGAATAACCACAAGTCACGTGCACACTCTGTCTCTAGAACTGGCTAAGAAATTTCCAAGAAACAAAATCTGTGACTGCGCCCACATCCAACAAAAGCGAGATAGAAGTACCGCGACAACATATCGTCGACAGCACGACTAGTCACACCTCCTGATAACCCCAGCGTAGCGCGCACGACTAGTCACATCTCCTGATAACCCCAGCGTAGCGCGCACGACTAGTCACATCCCCGGATAACCCCAGCGTACCGCACCCACAACTTGCCTCATTTCTCTTCCACTGACTGGTAGAAACTGCTTGTGTGCATTTTGCTGCCAGTCACCAACGTCACAGTAATCATGAAAACAGAGTTTTGAGTTGGCTGCGAATATCTCATAAAACACTCCGAACACTTCTGGATAGGCGGCCGAGCACATATGGGTGAAAACTCGCGTGCTAAGACGCCGGTTCAAGTCTCGTACTTTACCTTTTATCTTTTATCTCAAAAGATTACTGCTTTTTTTCATATTTCCTAATAATTCACATGTTAAGTATATTTTCTATGCGTTCAGAATATTTTTTCTCTATCAATAATTCATGTTTTAAAAGTATGTTTTTATACAGGCATCTAGTTTTTTTATGATTAAAAAAAAAGCTCTACTGAGATGAAATGTGTTAGACGAATGATAGGAAATGAAGAACTGAGAAAAAAGCTAGGAATAGCCCCTGCCATAGAATATATAAAGAAACAACAGATACAATGATTTGGCCACGTGATAAGGCAGAGTGATCAAAACACAACACAACGAGCACGTAGTGGTGTCTTCTTGTTACGTCAGTCCTAAACTGTTTTTTTTTTTCTATGTCTATTTTTTTTTTTACTGAATTAGATGAGCAACAATTTGGATTTAGGAAAAATAGCGGGACAAAAGAAGCCATATTCTGCATGAGAACATTAATCGAAAAGTACACAGAAGTAAACAAACCAATATATGCCTACTTCAGGGAGCCGCGATAGCTCAGTGGTTAGTGAACTGGACTACAAAGGACAAAGGGTAGGGTTCGATCCCAACCGACGGCTGCCGGGTTCACCCAGCCTTAAATGGGTACCGGATTTTTTTCCGGGAAAGTAAAGCAGCACGGGCGTAATACCGACCACATTACCCCAAAAATCATGTGCTGAAGATCTGTAAAATATAGGGTCACTAACACCATATTTCCCTATACGCCACTTGGCGTGACGGGGGTACTTTACTTTTTTACTATATAGCTACTTCATAGACTACACCAAAGCTTTTGATAGAGTACACCACAAACAACTTATAGAATGCCTAAAAGAGATACATCTAGACGACATGGACATACGACGAATATGTAATCTACACTGGGAGCAAACAGCAATAATAAAATATAACAAAGAGAATTCTACACCCATTGATATAAAAAGAGGAGTAAGAAAGGGATGTATCCTATCACCAAACTTACTCAATCTATAGACTGAGTGGATATCAAAATTGAAGGAATAGACCTTGAGACAGTTCAGAACTACAACTACCTTGGACATACTATAACCAGTGATGGAAAATGTACAACTGAAATAAACAAAGAATAGGAATGGCAAAAAGTAATTTTAATGTCATGAAGAACATACTAACATCAAAACAAATAACACCATGTTTACGATGAATGATGATATCGTATGACAGGGAACCGTTGGCTGTGTTCACTTTTTGCGCGGTTTCGCCTTATGTCTTTTGGCGTGTGCTGAGACTGCTACGATGGGGACTACAGTTACCTTTCTTTGTTTAGGAGATGAGTTAGTAATTCGGATGATTCCACTGGCACGGGCGGTTGAGCAATTATGGATTTTAATTCGTTTGCTGTGATACGAGGCTTCCATAACCAATAACCAAAATAACACCAGTGCTAAAACTAAGAATAGCAAAATGTTACATCTTCTCAATATTCCTACATGGTGCAGAAACATGGACATTAGACAAGAAAACAAACAATGAAGTCTTAAAACAGCTAAAAATGAAAAGAGAACTACTAAGTACAATTCAAACAAGACAAATGCAATTTCTGGGCCATGTTAAAAGACACAACAGCCTACTAAAAGTAATCCTGGAGGGGAAAATACAAGGTAAAAGAGGCAGAGGCAGACCAAGACTAACATGGACGAGTAACATCAAAAGATGGACAAATCAGCTTATCACCATCAAAGCAAGAGACAAAGCAGAATGGCGCTCCATGGTAGCCAACCTTCGTTGCGGAGACGGCACAGATGCTGATTTTTTTTCCTATTTCTCCTGACATAGTCAGCTCAGCGACCTATAAACGGCTGACGTCATTTTACCCACAACCATCCCTGCTCGTAATGCTGAAAACGTCACAAACTTTGTATCATTCCTTTCAGCCCGCTGACCTTATTAACACTCTACCATAGATGGCTGTGACTTTTAGTTTTCTATAATTAAATCATGTGTGAAGCACATTTTTCTATCATTAATTCGTGTGTGAAGTACATTATTCTACCATTAATTCAAGTGTGAAGTACATTATTATATCATTAAATCATGCGAGAATTATATTTTTCTATCATTAATTCATGTGTGAAGTACATTATTCTGCCATTAATTCATGTGTGAAGTACATTATTCTGCCATTAATTCATGTGTGAAGTACATGTTTATACTATTAATTCGCGTGTTAACTATACTCACCGTAAAATAGTCAACGTACCGGTAAGACACCATCATATGAACAAGAAGGTACCGTATTCGAATCCTGCCATAGGAGAAGGACATTTTTCTGTTTACATTTTCGTGGTGATTGGCCGGAAGTGCAGTAGTTGTTTAATATTCTTCTTCTTCTGCGATCATGGCTCATTCAGATTAGGATTCCGGACATTTGTTTAATATGATAGAGCTTAAAAAAAAAAAACACACACACACACAAAAATACTTCGTTTCCTGCTCACCAGCTCTACCGCAGCACCGCAATTCTTTGCTTATTCCTACCGAATTAAGAAGGCCTGGGCTTGTCTCATCATCATCATCATCATCAAGTACCAGGCCTACTGGCAAGGTGATCATGTCTGTCCACAACTTGGGCATGTCTGAGCGCTGCGATTGGACAGATATGGGAGAATCACAGTTATTGCAGGATAACTCTCTGATGACAGCGATAGTTTCAGTTGAAAAGCTGGCACGAGTTTTGGTTCTTGATTCTGAAGAGGAACGATAATCATGTTTGGTGTAGATCTCTACATAACTGCTGAAAGGTTACCTGCCCCTAGAGAAAATAAGCGTTGTCGTACATTTTAATGTTTCTGTACTTCTAATATGATATGTTTTTTTTTTTTTTTTATAGAAAACGCATTTTATTCGTGGGAATTTTCCTTCAAAGAAAGAAAGAAAGGAAGAAAGAAAGAAAGAAAGAAAGGAAAGAAAGAAAGAAAGAAAGAAAGAAAGAAAGAAAGAAAGAAAGAAAGAAAGAAAGAAAAAGGAAGGAAGGAAAACATAACGAAAGAAAAAGAAGGAAGAAAGGAAGGAAGGAAAAAAGAAAAAAAGAAAGAAAAAAAAAAAGAAGGAAGGAGGTGTGGCCAGTATTACGTCTATGTCGTTTTTCTTACCCAGAAAAAAATCGACTGTTTAGTTGACCTACAAGTAATCACAGAGGAGATCAACGAGCTTCTATTTGCAGACGACCAGGCACTAATACATGAAACAATAGAAGACCTACAAGAACACTTAAACAAACTCAACATCTTAGGAACAAAATACAACATGAAAATCAACATCAACAAAACAGAAGTCATGAATGTCGCCAAAAATAAACAGAACATCAACTTAACTATAGAAGGCAGACAACTAAAACAAGTAGAGGAATTCAAATACCTAGGAAGTCTAATGACAAACGACAATTCCCAAACAGCAGAGATAGAATCAAGATGCAACAAAGCTTGTCAAATCATCGGACAGTTATCACCACTATTGTCCAACAAGGAAATAACTCTGGAGGCAAAACGAGCACTATACAATACAATCTTCATTCCAACGTTGTGCTACCAATGCCAGACCTGGACTCTAGATGCAAGAACAATATGAAAAATAACCTCTGCAGAGATGAAATGTGTTAGACGAATGACAGGAAACAGTCTGAGAGGTAAGATCAGAAATGTAGAACTGAGAAAAAAGCTAGGAATAGCCCCAGCCATAGAATATATAAGGAAACAGCAGATAAAATGGTTCGGCCACGTGACAAGGCAGAAAGAACAAAACACAACACAACGAGCCTTCAACAAACGTTGTGAGAACAACAGACCCAAGGGTCGACCACGAAAAAGATGGATCGATGGAATATTAGAAGCACTAGGAAACATAACAGCAGCAGAGGCGAACAGAAGAGCAAAAGACCGCAAATGATATCTCCCTCGACGCTGAAAGGCAGATGAGGAAGGAAAGAAGAAGAAAGAGGAAGAAGAAGAAGTAATCGATCATGATCGAGCGTGATCTCCTGTCCACACACTCAACAAACAGTTCGCTAACTGCCGCTCTAGCGCGGCTCCCACCTCCTTCAAGATCAAACATTCCCCCTGTTATTACCACAAAGCAAACATATTATTTCAAAATGTTCCATTTCCCCTCTTTGCTTCTTCTTTGAGTCAACACATTTTTCTCCCATTTTAAGCTTTTGTATCGACTATCACTTATACCGTTATGCGCTCATCATAATTTGATTTGCTCCATTTATCACGTAAATTACGTGGAACATTCAAATAAACTGAGTGTGGTCATTATGGCTGTAAAGTAGACGCACGAGTATTCCAGAAATAGATGGCTGCTGACTCACAAAGTATCAATTATTGAAGTTGTCATACTTTGTCCTCCTTACCGAATTGTGTTGCTATCTGATATTATATGTGGAAGTATTTGGTAACCATAGCCAATATGGGGACAACAACTGTTTAATTAGGAATGAGGGATATGATTGGTCCCGTTGGAGGCTGGTGTTACGGTTTGTTTCATTGGTTTATATTTTGTTTGTTTGTTGTTATAATCATTTTCATCGCACACCGGACGAACCCATAGGTGCTCCAATATCCCCCGTCGAGAAAATCCGAGGAGAATCCTGACCCACGTGCACGAACTCCGTAGCACGGCCTGGGATTCACGATGTGGGTAGGTTTCAGCTGACATTTTGCCCGGGCAGCGGCCATATTTATGGCCTACTCTTTTCAATTTTAAGTGTTCTTTGACGTGCGCGAATGCACACGGGGCTTCCTGTTTATTGCCGTTATCCGAGAGGGCTAGACATCGGATCTCATTACCCAAGAGAGGGCTAGACATCGGATCTCATTACCCAAGAGAGGGCTAGACATCGGATCTCATTACCCAAGAGATCAAGAGAGGATAACGTTATAAAGAAGGCAGCGATTAATATTTGTTCTATTTTTGGAAAAATGACCACCTCTTCCGGTAAGCTTTGAACCCGTGTCATTTCTGTTCTGAGGCCGACGTCGTACATCTAGACTGCCACGCCCACTGGTTCATATTTGGTTATTACTAATCGTTGCCGCCTTTGTTTCTACAAACAGTCATAGAGATGCTTGATTCCAGACTTCTTGTGATAAACGATCTCGCTGGTTCCAGATGCTGGCTGGTTATGTGACTACACATCGTGTAGTGGCCTGATCACAACATCGGGAACTTATTCAAGAGGAAGCTGTTGATTTCTGTTTATATTTATTTCTGTTGATGTTGTTGTTTATGTTGATGTTATTGATTTCTGTTTATATTTATTTCTGTTGATGTTGTTGTTTATGTTGATGTTATTGATTTCTGTTTATATTTATTTCTGTTGATGTTGTTGTTGTTTATGTTGATGTTATTGATTTCTGTTTATATTTATTTCTGTTGATGTTGTTGTTTATGTTAATGTTATTGATTTCTGTTTATATTTATTTCTGTTGATGTTGTTGTTTATGTTGATGTTGATTTCTGTTAATACTGTTGATCTAGTGTCGAAACCTGTTAGCTCTTAGACCCAGGATAGAGAGGTGGGAGACTAAGAGACTTTCTTGATTTCCCAGGTTTTCCTGAAAGTGCTGGAGCTTGTCCATTCTTGAGGTACTGCAATAATAGGTCTTCTATATCAGAGACCTCACCACTTTTGGAACTATGGCGATCTTCTTCCCGTAAGGCAGTATTTTTAACACAAATTGTTACCAGGGAGATTAACTGGCACTTGAAGTGAGATTTTGATCAGCTATGGGTCGCTGCTTGGCAACAGATCACCTAGCTAGTGCTCCCCTACTAGAAAAAAAGAAAAACCTGAAATAAAAATGGAAACTGTGGATGGGAACAATGATGACACGTGTTTAAATTCGAATTTGGTTTAATTTATTTCAGGTTTCTGAGATTGGAGACAGAAATGATGGTCGTCAGAATGTCAAAGAAAACTTCAAACTTGACGATTGTTTATACAGACGGGTCCAAAACATTTGTTTCTTAACATTCATTTTAAGTGTTTGCATATGTGAATCAGGGAGCCGCGATAGCTCAGTGGTTAGTGAACTGGACTACAAAGGACAAGTGGTAGGGTTCGATCCCAACCGACGGCTTCCGGTTCACCCAGCATTTAATGGGTACCGGATTTTTTTCAGGGAAAGTAAAGCGGCACGGGTGTAATACCGACCACATTACCCCAAAAATCATGTGCCGAAGGTCTGTGAAATTTATTCACTAACACCATATTCCCTATACGTCACTTGGCGTGACGGGGGTACCTTACTTTACTACTATATGCGAATAACCATCAATGAGTCTGGCTAAGTGAGTAGGGATTTAGGAGAGAAGGCAACCCAGTACACCCAGTAAAAATGCCGTGCTCAAGTCGAATGTGTTGGGCTGAAAGGCGCAATTTTACTGCAAATCTCAACACAACATCGCTGAGCCCACTGGACGTACTTAAGGGAAATATGACGTCAATCAATTCCTTCAGTAGTCGTTGGGTAAACACCAGAAAAAAAAAAACGATACCAACATTTTTTTGACGTCATATGGAGTCTGGATGGTTCAGATGTAAGACGTCCGCCGAGGGACAATAAGACACCTGGTTCGAACCACACCACAGGAGGTGGATTTTTTTTTCATCAGTAATGTGGTTTTCTCGTAGCTTAGCCCTCACATAATTTGTGGATAGTGAGATCCGACGTTTAGCCCTCTCTGGGTAGTGAGTTTCAACGCCTAGCCCTCTCTGAGTAGTGAATTTCAACGTGTAGCCCTCTCTGAGTAGTGAGATTCAACGTTTTAACGTCTAGCCCTCTCTGGGTAGTGAGATTTAACGTCTAGCCCTTTCTGGGTAGTGAGATCCAACGTCTAGCCCTTTCTGGGTAGTGAGATCCAACGTCTAGCCCTCTCTGGGTAGTGAGATCCAACGTCTAGCCCTTTCTATGTAGTGAGATTTAACGTCTAGCCCTTTCTGGGTAGTGAAATCCAACGTCTAGCCCTTTCTGGGTTGTGCGATTTAAAGTCTAGCCATTTCTGGGTAGTGAGATCCAACGTCTAGCCCTTTCTGGGTAGTGAGATTTAACGTATAGCCCTTTCCGGGTAGTGAGATCCAACGTCTAGCCCTTTCTGGGTAGTGATATCCAACGTCTAGCCCTCCCTGGGTAGTGAGATCCAAAGTCTAACACTCTCGAAAAACTGCGATAAGCATGAGGTCCCGTGTTCACGTGAAGCAGTTTCAAATCGACAATAGAAGGTCGAAAATGACCAAATCTTGTAATCAAATCTACCCATGCTGAAAACGGATATGTCGGGTCAAAAGGCGCAGATTCCGCTCCTTTGCCGCACAAAACCAGCGACACAACGCATCTACCACTTAACGGGTGAAGGCTAAGAAGAGGAAATGAAAGTCAGGATGGTTACGTCATGCAAGCGTGAGAATTTAGATGTACATGGTCAGATACAGCAATCACAAATAGCCTTGAAGAGATCACACACATTCATATATCGATCACCTTACAGATATATGTCATACTCTACATACAACATATAAGGTAAACGTTGCATACGGCATGTACAAATTAACGATTACCTGAACCAAATCCAAGCCGAGGAAAGCCCGAGTGTCAGAGTGTGCTCATCAGAATTCTTCCACTTTCTCCTTCGCCGAATGTGTTCTGCGCCTCGTGGTCAATGAATGTGGCGCTTTAGCTCTGGTTTTCTTTTCTAACTGTTTATATTCATCGAGATTCTTGAAGACATAGACATATAACTGTCTTTAGTCATAGTTGTCTTTAGTCGTTGTTGTCTTTAGTCATAGTTGTCTTTAGTCATAGTTGTCTTTAGTCATAGTTGTCTTTAGTGATAGTTGTCTTTAGTGATAGTTGTCTTTAGTGATAGTTGTCTTTAGTGATAGTTGTCTTTAGTCATAGTTGTCTTTAGTGATAGTTGTCTTTAGTCATAGTTGTCTTTAGTCATAGTTGTCTTTAGTGATAGTTGTCTTTAGTCATAGTTGTCTTTAGTGATAGTTGTCTTTAGTGATAGTTGTCTTTAGTCATAGTTGTCTTTAGTCGTTGTTGTCTTTAGTGATAGTTGTCTTTAGTCATAGTTGTCTTTAGTCATAGTTGTCTTTAGTCATAGTTGTCTTTAGTAATTGTTATCTTTAGTCATAGTTGTCTTTAGTCATAGTTGTCTTTAGTCATAGTTGTCTTTAGTCATAGTTGTCTTTAGTGATAGTTGTCTTTAGTGATAGTTGTCTTTAGTGATAGTTGTCTTTAGTCATAGTTGTCTTTAGTCGTTGTTGTCTTTAGTGATAGTTGTCTTTAGTCATAGTTGTCTTTAGTGATAGTTGTCTTTAGTCATAGTTGTCTTTAGTCATAGTTGTCTTTAGTCGTTGTTGTCTTTAGTCATAGTTGTCTTTAGTCATAGTTGTCTTTAGTCATAGTTGTCTTTAGTCGTTGTTGTCTTTAGTCATAGTTGTCTTTAGTGATAGTTGTCTTTAGTCGTTGTTGTCTTTAGTCATAGTTGTCTTTAGTGATAGTTGTCTTTAGTCATAGTTGTCTTTAGTCATAGTTGTCTTTAGTCATAGTTGTCTTTAGTCATAGTTGTCTTTAGTCATAGTTGTCTTTAGTTGTTGTTGTCGTTAGTCATAGTTGTCTTTAGTCGTTGTTGTCTTTAGTCATAGTTGTCTTTAGTCATAGTTGTCTTTAGTCGTTGTTGTCTTTAGTCATAGTTGTCTTTAGTCATAGTTGTCTTTAGTCGTTGTTGTCTTTAGTCATAGTTGTCTTTAGTCGTTGTTGTCTTTAGTCATAGTTGTCTTTAGTCATAGTTGTCTTTAGTCATAGTTGTCTTTAGTCGTTGTTGTCTTTAGTCATAGTTGTCTTTAGTCATAGTTGTCTTTAGTCGTTGTTGTCTTTAGTCATAGTTGTCTTTAGTCGTTGTTGTCTTTAGTCGTTGTTGTCTTTAGTCATAGTTGTCTTTAGTCGTTGTTGTCTTTAGTCATAGTTGTCTTTAGTCGTTGTTGTCTTTAGTCATAGTTGTCTTTAGTCATAGTTGTCTTTAGTCGTTGTTGTCTTTAGTCATAGTTGTCTTTAGTCATAGTTGTCTTTAGTCATAGTTGTCTTTAGCCATAATTGTGTATCGTCCAAGGAAACAGTCTCACCAAACTAGAACATCTTTTCCATGCAGGTCGTTATCAACTTTTTATAATAAAACGTATCATCGATCGGCTTCTGGCAGTACACCACGGTTCGATATACGTCCTGCAATCAATGCATGATAGAAAAAAACACGTGTACTTGATAATTAATAAAGAAAGGAAAGATGCAGGAAGAGAACATTGGGCGGAGCTTCTCGTAAAGATGTGGTCAAGAGAAGTTCAGCTGACTCCCAGCGACAGTAGTGTTATCTTTATCTTTATTAGTTATTTATCTTTATATATATATATATATATATATATATATATATATATATATATATATATATGTGTGTGTGTTAATATTGCACTAGATAGTGTTGAAAGATGATTAATCAACAATCTAGCAGCTCACAAACATTTGCAGATGGGATCGTCACTACATCACAGGGAACTGGGGCACGGAGTAGATGCCCTCCCGACTCTTGGATCAGTGATAAAGCGATCAATAAAAGGGATGTCATCATCATCAAGTACCGGACCTAGTGGCGTAGGTGATCATGCCTCTCCACAACTTTCGATCTCGGCAGCTATTTATCATTTCTGTTGTTGACCTTCTGCCAAGCCATTCTCTTAAGCTGTCTGTTATTTTTTCTCTTTGCTTCCCTCTATCTCTTCGTCCCTCAATTTTTCCAGTTGTTCTCTTCTCATTACATGACCAAAAAATGATGATTGTTTCTTCCTAATATTGGAAATTAGCTCTCTTTTTGCTTTGACCTCTCTCAGAACCTCTTCATTACTCTTCTTAGCTGTCCATGGTATTCTCAACATTCTTCTGTAAAACCACATTTCTACAGACTCCAGTGATTTTCTTGTCTGTTGTCCTATTGTCCATGACTCGCATCCATATGTTAAGACTGGCTCTACGTAACATTTAAGAACTCTTTTTCTTGTTTCAATTGTCAAAAATGGATTGCATAGTATTTTCCTCATTTTTTGGAAAGCTGCTTTTGCCTGAGCCATTCTGCATCTCACCTCTTTTGTACATCTTCCATCTGAGGTTAACAAAGTTCCCAAATATTTAAATTCATTTACCTGTTTTAATACTGTTCCACTTGTCTTTATTTTGCACTGAGGTGATGTCTTTTTTCTTTGTTGTTACCATTACCTTTGTCAAAGGGATGTAACTCGTGTAAATATTAAACAATATAAATATAAAACAATATTTATGAACTTCTTTCCCCTGTATGGTTTACACTGCACTGCTCTAGACGGATTGCTATTCTTCTTAGCTATCAGTGAACTGGTCTGATAGAGGGGAATTCATCAAGTTCGATCTAGATCAGCATCTTGTAGGTTCAAGGACGTTTTGAAGGTCGCATTATATAATTATTCCGTTGGTCGAGATTGGGGCTGTAGTAAAGTATGTCATATAAGCAACACTAAGGGTGACACGGGTTTTCCCGTGTTTTTACATTTTCTTACCTGACGGGTTTTTTCCGGGCTCTTTTAATCATTTGCTATTCTTCATAATAAAAGCGAGCATCTCTAGGTAAATAACAATCCGATTTATTTTTAGCTTTCTCAAGCACGAGCAGAAAATAAAACTGGATAACCCACCAACTCGCGTGAAGTTTTCAGTTTGAGGAGCTATCGACGACTGGTATTGCTCTACCCACAACCACCCCTGCTCTCAAAACTAAAAACGTCACGTTTGTTAGTTGGTTTTATGGTTAATTGTTCTGTTCGCAGGCCTAATAATTCAGTAATTTGTATTGTGTTCAATCTGTATGCTTTTGACTTTAGAACTTTCGATTTCACCCGTTAAGTGGTAGATCACTGCAAGCGGGACATTCTCATATCTACTCAGTCCCCACTCCAGCAATCAACAAAGTGCTCATCTCGATGGTTCATACTATTCCATTGAACGCATTGCGTTCTGTGAATATGGCGCTCCTTTACTTTAACAGTGTTCTATTGAATGCTCTGCACTCTGCACATATAGCGCACAGCTCACAATGGACACATCTGAGTCGCAGTAGTGGCCATCACGAGCAGCATAATTTCCATGAGCCAGAGCAAAATTTGCTTGGACTTCATGATCAGTAGGTGTGCCCCAAGAATCGCTGTCCCCAACAAATGAAGTCAGGGATCTATTTCAGTGAGAAACTCGATCCTAATGCAGTCTAGACGGTGGCGAATTTACAGTCAAAACAGATCACACATCTCGATCCAGGGCAAAGCCAGGACCTGGTACCGTTCCACTGAACCTTACAGCCAGTGGCCTGCAGCACTATCTCAGCGCGCGGGCGCCAAAACCATGCTGAATTTGTGGTCATGTGAAACATCCAGATTAATGATGTCTCCACAAACGAAAACCCAAACCAGAAAGAATCGTTTGAAACCATACAGCAACAACAAAATACCACTAATACTTAACCTGATTCCACTAAGCTGCCATCTTGGCCTGCAACACCAACCGGAAGTCAGGTGTTTAGTCTGTTTTAGTGTAATCAACAGATCATCTTCATTGTTTAGTTTGGTTGATAGATCATCTTCATTGTTTATATTTGTTGATAGATTATCTTTATTGTTTAGATTTGTCGACAGATCATCTTCATTGTTTATATTTGTTGACAGATTATCTTTATTGTTTAGATTTGTCGACAGATCATCTTCATTGTTTAGATTTGTCGACAGATCATCTTCATTGTTTATATTATACAACATAATTATTGAATTGAATAAAGAGACGGGAAAAAATAATCAAGGTCCAGATTTATAAGTATTGGAGTAATAAGTAGCGCCTGGTGGGAAGAAAGGCAAACAAGCTAGCACTGTTTAAGAGCGGGGATAGAAACATTATATAAGAATTGTTAGTTGAGATGAAAACTGGATGAAGTATTATTTTATGAAAAGTTAAATCAGTGCACTGGCCTACTCACCTTCAAATGGTGAACATAGTTTAGACCATTACACTTAGAGTATTTTACATTTAGAACATTACATAGATCATTACATTTACAACCTTGCATATAACATTACATAGAACATCACATTGTAAATTTTTAAAAATCACATATCACTTTATCCACTATGCCCCCTCCCCGACTCCAGTAATGGGAGAATGCCATAAAAATAGTTATTGTGCTATTTAGTCAACTACAAACTGAACCACATTCAACTTATACAAATAAAACGAGTGTGACGCCTCGGGACGAGAATCTCTCAATCTTGTAATTTACAACCAGAAACACATGAGTTCGTGAACAGGTTTAACGTCCTTAGATCCTCCATTACCGATGGTCTCACAATGATTGTAGTGTGGCTATATATCAGCGGTTCTCAACTTCCCTTTACCACAGACCCCCATTAACATCGTTTTGTAATCGGGGGACCCCGGGCCCATCTTTCTACTTCAACTCAAGATTTTAAACTCAAATTTAAGATTTACTCAAGACTTAATAGTCCAAGACTTAACAATCAAGACTTAACAGTCAAGACTTAACAATCAAGACTTAACAATCAAGACTTAACAGTCCAAGACTTAGCAGTCCAAGCCTAAGACTTAGCAGTCAAGACTTAACAATCAAGACTTAGCAGTCAAGACTTAACAGTCCAAGACTTAACAGTCAAGACTTAAGAATCAAAACTTAACAATCAAGACTTAACAATCAAGACTTAATAATCAAGCATCTCGAACATGTAATCGTAGTTGTCTCCCCTACCATTATCTCGATGACGTTTCCTCACTGAGCATGAACAACAGCGCCACCTGTGATCTGATAACCGTGTCCTCCATTTTGTCAGAGTTTGCCTTGAACTCAATTACTATTTCTTTCTCAGTCTCTCTCTCTCTCTCTCTCTCTCTCTCTCTCTCTCTCTCTCTCTCTCTCTCTTCTCACTGTGTGTTGCGCGCACGTATGTGACGTGTGTACATTTAGCTGATGATAACCTGCATCTACTGTAACCTTGTTATGAATTATGACCAGACAACATATTCAAAGCTGATAACTTGCTTATCGATGGGTTATTGATATCACGTGAGCTTACACAGCTTTTATAAATGGTTCTTACTTATGTGTGATATATGCACATTGTTGAACATAAAGCCATGCTATCATAACATAACATGATAAAGCATAACACATCATAGTATAACATAACATATAATATAACATCACAACAAAGGAAACTGTTGGTTGTATTAAATAACTATGTGTCAGCTACAACCATCTATAGTTTTACTAAGGACTGCGAACTACTGGGATTACCTGAAATCACCCAAAGTTTGTGACGTCCTCAGATATGCGAGCTAAAAACTGCTGACGTAATTTTATCCACAACCGGCCCCGGCTCGCAAAGATAAAAACATCAAAACTTTGGGTGTTTCCTTTCAGCCCGCGAGCCTTATTAATACTATGGATGTCCGTTGTGTTAGCTAAAGCCTCAGCTAAAACTCCTTACAGTCCGTCCAGCACGTACAAAAGGCTTAATTCTTGTTAATTTCTCGTACTATTTTTTTGTCTTGTTTCTGTTAGAAATAATCGGCCTAACTGCGCACACGTGGCAGGTCCATAAGTGGTCGACACAGTTGCTTGGTTTCATATCAAGGTGGTACTTTAGTTATAACCATAAAAACGTTGCTATGTGCATGACTGAAGATGCTGTCATGAAACTACATTCCTCTCATTCGCGAGGCTGATATTTTATTGGAGTGGCTCAAATTGTGACACTAGAGAAATAAGAATATCATCATCATCATCATCAAGTACAATGCTTGCTGGGGTAGGTGTCATGTCTCTCCACAACTTTCAATCTCGACAGGTATTTATACTTTCTGTTGTTGACCTTCTGCCAAGCCATTCTCTTTAGCTGTCTGGTGTTTTTTCTTTTTGCTTCACTCTAGCTCTCTCGTCTCTCGATTCTCTCAGTTTTCACAATATATTCCAGTTGTTCCCTTCCCATTACATGACCACAACATGATGATTGTTTCTTCCTAGTTTTGACAATTATCTCTCTTTTTGCATTGGCCGCTTTCATAACGTTTTCATTACTCTTCTTAGCTCTCCATGGTATTCTCAACATTCTTCTGTAAAACCACATCTCTACAGCCTCCAGTGATTTTCTTGTCTATTGCCCTATTGTCCATGATTCACATCCATATGTTAAGACTGGCTCTACATAACATTTCAGACCTCTTGTATAAATATTCTAGAATACTTTATCTGTGTGCCTTTATTTCATTCCAATAGCGTTTACGAGAGTACATATTTTAAAATTGGACACATTTAACCTTTTCTGGTGGAAAACAATCACATAATAACCACAAATATTGTACAATTTACCTTATAGCATATCTTATGATTGAGCCGCTATAGCTCAGTGGTTTGTGAACTGGACTGCTCTTGACAAGAGGTCGGGTTCGATCCTGATCGACGGTTCCGTGTTCACCCAACCTTAAATGTGTACCTGATTATTTTCTGGGAAAGTAAAGCGGCACGGTCGTAATACCGACCACATTATCCCAAAAATCATGTGCTGGAGGTCTGAAAAAAATTATGGTCACTAACGCCATATTCCCTTTACGCCACTTGGCGTGACGGGGCACTTTACTACTTATATCTTATGATTATTTATAGTAATAGAAATAAATGAAATGACGATTTGAGGCCACAGAGATGGGAATTTCTCAGAAGAATGTTGAAAGTGAAATGGACGGCTAAAAAAGTTCAATGAGGACATTCCCAAAGAGGCCAACATAAAAAGGGAGCTCCTAAAACATCAGAAAGAAAGAATCAACATTTTTCGGGCACATCATGAGAAGAGGAAAGTTGGAATACTTGGTTACCATTGGAAAAATACAGGAACAGCAGAAAAAAAACCCAGACAATTTTCCTTTTTTCCTGAAAAAACCGAAACAATTTTCCTTTTACGCCTGACAAAACAGACAATCTTCGTTTTATTCGTGACAAAAATCATGCAACCCAACGCTACGTGCTGTCCGTTCGGTCAGCCGTTGGTAAAGTTACATTACCGTTCCTTATCTAGGACTGAGATTCCATGAGCGATGACATGTCTGTGAACGGGGTTTGATGTCCTGAGAAGTGGATTGAAAGGTGGGGGGGGGGGGCGATTATAATAGTAATGGCAGCACTAGAAAGTGGGAACGAACTTAAGGTTTCATATAAACACAATGTCATAGCAGCAAAGAGTTATGTTTTTGTGAGAATGGCAAATTTACTGCTTTGAACTTACAAGAGGGGGAGGGGAATGCTTTTGAATTAGATAGACAATGTAAGTTCGCAGTCAAATTAGTAGGCTTGACGATCATGTAGAATCTGTCACAAGGTTCGGTAATAAATGAGTACTGGGGTAGGTCAAATTATAAACATTGTATTTAAGAAATCGATAAGTAAAACAAAAGTAAAGTACTCCGTCACGCCAAGTGGCGTATAGGGAATATGGTGTTAGTGACCATAAATTTTACAGACCTTCGGTACATGATTTTTGGGGTAATGTGGTCAGTATTACGCCCGTGCCGCTTCACTTTCCCAGAAAAAATCCGGCGCCCATTAAAGGCTGGGTGAACCCGGAAACTGTCGGTTGGGATCGAACCCTACCCCTTGTCCTTTGTAGTCCAGTTCACTAACCACTGAGCCATCGCGGCTCCCTAGAGATCGATAAACTTTAACGAAATGAAATTTCTAGAACAAAATAGCTCACAGATACATGACAAGGTCATCTTGAACTTCACTATTAACTAATTGGGTAAATTAATTATCTCACTGAGAAAAAAAAAATTATAATGATGCAGCTTAAAATGAAGAAAATAAATGAGATGACCCCAAGCCTAATGACGGGAATTCAGATTTGGGGAAAGTCATCTTCGAGTCAGACTTTTGGGAGAAGGCTACTACAATAATTTGTCAGTGGTTGGCAGTAAAGAGGTACATGTATCTTAGGTTAGTTGTAGTTTTACTGAGCAGCCTCTCTTGTGGCGGTCTCACTAGTGGACACATTCAACTATGCACTTGCGTTGTCTTGTCTCGTCTCCTTTCTCTTTAGTCTTTTGTCTTCTTATTTTTAACCCTATCTCTTCATCAAATGTTGCTGTGCTGTTTCTTGTTTTTGTTTCCCGTGTGCCGCGAGCTGTCACCATATACTCCCCTCTCCTTACTCTGACAGGGAATTCTCTCAAGAACACCCTGCAAGATTAATTACATCTGGCGGCCTCGGTAGCCTAGTTGGGAAAACCACCTGACTGGGCTACCGACTGTTCAGGCAACCCGTGTTCGATTCCCGCTGGAAGCAGTGTGAGTTGTACTCGTGGTTGGAAAAGAAAATACCCCGTTGTCGACCCAGCCGCTGGCAGAAATACGCACCAGGGTAGCACGCTGGGAAAGAGCAGAATGCTGCCATCGTGAGTTACACATGCCGACCGTGAACACATGTTAAAATAGGAATCTGATAAAATTACCCTGAAGAGAAGATTTGTTGTTGTTGCATAAATGAACAGATAATAAAAGACATTCATTAGGCATGACATAGACAAGAAGGCCTGATTTACTTAGCGATAACAGAGAAGACAGAGGACATGCGAGGCATAGAAGTGCAGATTAAAAATAAGGACTTTGGATAGAACGATAAAGTGGTTGAGAAATCTTGTGAAAGTTTTAAACACATTTGAGAAGACACAACAAAATGTCACATCGCGATGTGTAAATATGTTCTTGTGTGCCTAAACATACGCGCAACACCAAATCTTCATGCACAGCGCATGCGCAGCACGCATACATACACCCACTTAATAGGTTGTTATCATAGATAGTACATGTCCACCGTAAACCAGATTGCAGTGAACAACATGCTCAGTTTATTGACCCTGATTTGACCTATTGACCCCAAGCGATCATTGATAACCTTCGCGCCTGAGAAAGTATTTATCAACATCGCCCTTCAACAACTCTAAAATGTTGTGCTTGTTTCGGATGGTAAATTATCAGACGTGACAGATTAATGAAGCTATCTGCATGGGAAAAATGTGAAGTGACAGATTAATTAGGCTATTTGTAGAGTTTTTCGTGTTTTTTTAAAAAAAAACACTAGTCCTTTAGGCTTCTAACTAAACAGAATTGGTAAATTCTAAACTGGCACAGTAAGTAGATGTATTACCTTCTGCTGATGTTGGCTCGTTCGTTTTTCTTCTTCATCGTTCACTGGTTCATCGCCACACTGGCCTGGAAGTTTTGTGTTGCTGGTTTACGATAAGTCGAAATATCTGCCACCTATCGGCCCGACACATCCGTCTTTGACATTAACTACTTAGCAATTTGCCTGGGCATGTGTCGTTTTTGATCTACTCTTTTCGACTTTTAGCTGCCAAGGGTTCTTTAACGTGCTCAGGGTGCACACGGTACCTCCAGTTTTTCCCCGTTTTCTGAGACACTAAACATTAAATCTAACTTTCCACTGACCGTGAAAGCCACAGAAAACCCACAAGTTCGAAGAGAAAAATTCCCACTACCTGTAGCGGATTTAAACCCAGGACTTTCCTGTCAGGAGATCGACGTCTTACCTCTGGACCACACATCATCTTTGGTGCCAGCAAGTAAGAATTAGATGATTAACGGGGGTACATAGAAAGCTGAAACAGAGACCAATTACATTACTAGCAGTCAGTAGACAAATACAGGTCAATATGGTGGTCAGGCGGCAGGAGAAAATTGAGGCTGAGTCTGAAAAGTATTTCTTGTTGCAGTTTCCTCATATTCCAAGCCCAGCTTGCTGCAGGAGCTACTGAGTTTAGTGCTCTGTGCACACCGTGAGTTGTGCGTTTCATCAGTTTTTATCGTGTTTCGATATTCCGATTCATTGCAATGAATTATAATATCGTATGACAGGAAATAGATGGCTGTGTTCACTTTCTGTGGGGTTTCGCCTTAAGTCTTTTGGCGTGTGCTGAGACCGCTATGATGGGGACTGCAGCTAGCTTTCTTTGTTTGGGAGATCATAATGCGACATTGATTCGGATGCTTCCACTAGCACGGGCGGTTGAGCAATTATGGATTCGTTTTATTCGTTTGCAGTGATACTCATAACCATAACCACAGACAGCCCAGCTTAGTTTACGATTAAGCATCGCTACTTTATTAGCAGAGAACTCTCCCGTACAGGTCAGGAGAGAAAATAATAGAGCTATTGTCATCTGTCAGGCATTTCACAATGAGGTTTGGGTCCTAGTCTTCATCAGTGTTACGGAGTTCGTGCACCTGAGCTGAAGCCATCTTCAGTGCTTTCGCTAATGAGTGGCGGGTGTGTTTCATGCTGAGAAACGTGATGAAAAGGGAATATGAGCGCTATGAGTTTAACCGTGATGGTGATCTGTGGACTAAATCGAACTTTACTCGCAAGACAACGGTCGAGTTGTGCAATAAGTTAGTGCTTGTTGTCCCTACTTCTCACTTTACTGTCTCTGTTCAGCAGGGAATAAGTATCTTTATCTATTCTCTTATTGATTATTTTTTTAAATCTAGAAATTATATATTAAAGAATAGGACAGAAAAGAACAGAACAGAACATAATAAAATAGAACATAATAAAATAGAACCGAACAGAATAGAATAGAATAGAACAGAACAAAATAGAACATAATATAAAAGGATAGAATAGAACAGAACAGAATAGAACATTTCTCTTTCTCACTGGTACCGAAGAGGTGTCATGGTTATATCATTTGTCGTTCTTGAGCTGCTCGAATTGTCTGAATTAGTGATTTTCCTTTGTTGTTACATGTCTCTGTCACTGCATCTATCCATCTTCTTCTGGGTCTTCCTCTTGGTCTTTTTCCGTGCATTCTCGAGAAGAACGCCCTTGATGGTGATTGGTAAGGATTCATCTGACTAGGTGGTCAAACTATTTAAGTTGTTGTTGTGACAGACATCAGATAACAGACAACAGAATAGAACATAACAGAACAGAATAGAACATAATAGAATAGAACAGAACAGAACAGAATAGAACAGAACAGAATAGAACAGGATAGTCATAACCATGTTCGTTCATGAGTTTGCAATATGGCCTATTCACAACATTCATAATGTACAATACACTCATAATAACTGATTGTACACTGAAGATAAAATAAAATTGTTCTCTGATGTATTCAAATTGACATGTTCCTTCTTTATGGATGTAGATGTGAAGATACAACACTAATATTACGCTACAAGAAATCTATACAATATGAAGACAAGGACAGAGAAAACGTTGACTGTAATATTCTGACTAACCCAGTTATTGCAATAGTTCTCAATTTGTGTATATCCAGCTACAGCGAAGTTACCGCAAAATACAAACTTGTCATTTCTGAACAAGATAAACTGATGACAAGCTTGGGAAGACGACTACACCTTTTAATAGCAAATGACCATTTTCGGAAGTTGATAATATAATAATAATAATAATCATCATCATATAATAATAATAATATAATAATAATCATATAATAATACTCGTAATACTTATAATAATAATACAATAATAATCATCAGCATCATGATACAGTTCTCGCCATGCCTTAAGTTGCAAGGGTAATCATGGAATTAGTGTCATTATTTTTCATGATTATCGAGGCATTCATGGTTGCTGTGGTAAGTATCACGTCGTTCCGCCTTAATTTCATAGAATAGAGCTCCTGCACCAGTTTTAAGAGACTGGGTGAATCTCGGGGCCGTATCGGTCTGAGAACTACTCGGCACGTTTGGGAGTTGAACCCAGGCCCAGTTGAACACGTGACGTGATTAAAGAAAGAAAAGAGACCTGTCTCGCCACGTAGTGTAGTTTTTATGTAGTTATAGGTTCACTTTCCCTGATTAGCCTAGGTAATATACTGTTAGCGTCCATATTTCAAGAACTTCAGCATTTTATGTTTGGGTAATATTGTCGGCAATAAGCTAGTAGTGTCGTTCTTTTCCCCCATTGGCTACCGGCGTCCCCACTGTGAGGGGAGAAAAGAATAGAGCCACAGTTACCTGCCAAGCATGTCATAAGAGACGACTGAGGATATTTGCAAAAGTCTTCCGTGTAGCCGAGTAGGACGCGCACGGGGCAAACTTTCCAACGGAATTTACCGATGCATTTTGGGAAATGCTGTGACAAGTGGTAGAGCGGATATGGGGAATTCCTGACTGCAATGAAACTGGTTCCATGGATAGAGTAGTCTTTCATTCCCATAAAAATCTGGTACCCATTTAAGACTGTATGAAACTCTAGGACGTCGGTCAGGATAAAACCCGACCTCTTGTCCATAAGAAAAACAATATCATTGACACTTGTCAAATGCGGATTTAAAATAAAGGCTTTGTTAATCAACTGATGCCGTCAGTCAGAAACAAAAGATCATTGACTGTTCAATGTATTCAACTCTGACCTCTCACAGTAAGAACAATTATCGGCATTGCCTCACAGACATGCAGACGGAATGATGTTTTTCATGCAAGATAAAGAAAGGATAAATACATGACACGGACCGCAGGAGAACACAATTATTATGACACAAATATGCGATTTCAATACAACCACAATAAACTTATATAATATTTACATTACGTGCTGACTTGCTTATGCAGGTATAAAGATACAGGTACGAATTATATGACACCTGTTCACAGCTGGGGACAACATTGACACTATCCCTCCCCTTTCCGCATTGAAACAAAATAATCTGGCTTATTTTTCTTTCTATCCCGTAAGTGTCAATCAATGTACTTTTTAAAATTTTTATTTGTGCAGGTTTTTAATATTTTTCTGAACACCTCCACCCCAACTCTAACTTCTCTTTCGGGCTTTTATGATCCTGCCAACTTTCAAATGCTAATAACATGAACAAATTATGTCAGCCACTGGCAGGAGCAGCAATCAAATAATTATTATCATATTTCTAAGCGCTGTCGGAAAGTTTCTATGAATCACCAAAAATGTCGCATTCATGTGCAGTCACCACGCAGTGTTCGGGGCAGTTTTTATTTCTTATTTGTTTTTCAATCCTGCTTAAAAACGTTGGCAAGTAAATAAAGTTCGATGTAAATGTGACTCCGCGATGAAACATGTCAACAATCCTAAATTAGTATGTACAAATTACTGCGCTAAAATAGGGCGTGGCATTCAGCGGCGGACGGTGAGTTCGACATTTCAAGAGGCCGGTACGTGATGAGTGGACGCATTACATGGATAAAATAATACATATATTACTCATATACCTACATTAGCCTCATTAAACTATGACTGGTACAGCAAATTCAATCATCGATCTTTGCAACGCCAACAAAATAGACTTTCCTTCGTCAGATAGCTTTTGTGTTAGTCATCATCGTGTGCCATATCGGTTGGCATAGGCGATCATGTCCTGCCACAATCTTTTAACTACAGTGCATCGTATCAGTTCTGTTGTTGACTGTTTTCCATGCCATGACACCAAGCTATCCAGTATTTTCTCTCTGTGTCATCCGCGATCTCTCTTTCCTTGTATTTTGCCAGTTGTAACCAAGTATTCCAACTTTCCTCTTCTCATGATGTGCCCGAAAAATGTTGATTGTTTCTTTCTGATGTTTGTTAGGAGCTGCCTTTTTAGTGTTGGTCTCTTTGAGAATGTCCTCTTTGGTCTTTTTAACTGTCCAGGGAACTTTCAACATTCTTCTGAGAAATCTCATCTCTGTGGCCTCTAATCATCTTTTCTTTTGTTTGTCTACTGTCCATGATTCGATTCCATAGGTCAGAATTGGTTCTATATAGCACCGATGAACTCTCTTTCTCATTTTTATTGACATAGATTTGTTGCATAAGATATTTTTCATTTTCTGAAATGCTATTTTGGCCTGAGCTATTCTGCTTTTTATTTCTGTGGTGCATTTTCCATCTGATGTTATTATTGTGCCCAATTATTTGACGCGTTGCATTTGTTTCAAATTTGTCCTGTTTATTTTTATGCTGCATGATGGTGATGATTGTTTCTTCGATATGACCATTACTTCTGTTTTCTTACTATTCAGACTGAGACCTTTCTTGTTGCTTTCTTTTACTATTATGTTTATCATTTCTTGTAGTTCACTCTTTGTCTCTGCTATTAAGACTGTGTCATCCGCATATCGCAAATTATGTATGTTGTGACTGTTGACTTCAATTCCTTTTTTGTCTACTATTGATCTCATAATATTTTCGCTGTAAAGTGAAAACAAATCCGGCGACAGAACACAGCCTTGTCTGACTCCTTGTTTTATAAGTTGAAATTGTCCTGCTTGGTTGTTAATTCGTATAGCTGCTGTTTGTTGCCAGTACATGTTTTTTATGATTAGCAGATCCTTGCCATCAATGTTTAATTCCTCCAGCACAGATTATTTCCACATGCTTTACTTTGTACTTGTGTTGATAATACTACATCATATTCTATCAGCCATTTGTGTTGATCATACTACATCATATTCTATCAGCCATTTATGTTGATCATATTACATCATATTCTATCAGCCATTTGTGTTGATCATACTACATCATATTCTATCAGCCATTTATGTTGATCATATTGCATCATATTCTGTCAGCCTTTGTGTTGATCATTCTACGTCATATTTACATTTTCTTCTTCTACTTTTTTTCCTTTCGAAAAAGTGCACATTTTGGAGCAGGTCTACCTCCTGCCAGGTCATTCTTCTCTCACCGTAATATCGCCAAGAAAAGGGGAATATACAATAAAGAAAGAACATTCTCTGGAATAATCTCGCACATCAATTATATCTTGCAAATGACACGCAGTTTGCTACCGTCCGAACTTCAAAGTTGATTTTTAACTTGATAAATTGCAACATAAAGATTACGGTAATTTCCGCTATATAAAATAGTTCATTCAATAATTGATCTAAATTATCATAATTACATGACATCATAAATTTTTAGTTATTTCCATCGTAAGTTCTGAATAAAACATATGATTTTGCTGTTAACATCCCTTATAGCTTTGTTCAACTTGTATATATAAATACGTATCGTAGTGATTTAAAGGAAGTGTTCATGTGTTGCCTTAGTTTCTGCTTAAACTGTGAACGTTACGATAAAGAGAAAGTAAACCATTTGATTAGTTAAACCCTGTTGTTATGGCAACTATGAAGCGATTTCTGAAATGGGATACCTAGTTCTCATACACTTTGCAAGGTTAATAGATATCGTTATACGGTTAATGCAGTTTTTTTATATTTTATTTTTATTTTCAAAGACATTGAAACCTCTCTGTTAGTAACGGCTCGAATTACTTGAGATATATCACAGCAAACTGGGATACGGTGGGTTGTTGTACACTGACATTTAACTCATTGAGCTAGAATGTGATTTTGTTATGTATTCTGATACACCATTAGAGGCGTCCATTTCTTCGTTGACTTCTATGAATATCCGCCGCTGAGGCTATTTCACATGTTTGGTGTAGCTTGCTATTTATAACGGCACATTAAATCACCGTAACATGCCTGACATTATAAAAAAGAAGTGGTAAACAAGGGCTGGATGCAGGAACACTAAACCTGACAAATTTAAACAAATTACTGCAGCAAACATCACTACTAGAGAACATGAAGGTGAATCAAGTGCAGAACAAATATAAACGGGGCCATAAATAAGACTTTGATTCCATGTTTGATGGTTTTACAACATAGAGTTATGTATTCAATCAAACCACATAAGGTTTAGTGATAAGGGTCACTTTATATTGGCAATCATTGTAATTGCGAATGCTCCAGATCTAATTACTAGTGAAATCTAATCCCCGATCCAAACAAGATACACAATCTAACCACTGCTTGGTCTGGGTACTCGGCCTTTCTTTCATATTTTTGACCCGTTTGCACTTTAAAATGCTATGTTTGAACACTTTTAATATAAAGATCACCAGGCCTTAGAGGCCTCACTTTCCATGTCTAATGCTAGGGTTTGAAGTAGTAGAGGGTTCACTTTTCATGTCTAATGTTAGGGTTTGAAGTAGAAGAGGGTTCACTTTTCATGTCTAATGTTAGGGTTTGAAGTAGTAGAGGGTTCACTTTTCATGTCTAATGCTAAGGTTTGAAGTAGTAGAGGGTTCACTTTTCATGTCTAATGTTAGGGTTTGAAGTAGTAGAGGGTTCACTTTTCATGTGTAATGTTAGGGTTTGAAGTAGTAGAGGGTTCACTTTTCATGTCTAATGTTAGGGTTTGAATTAGTAGAGGGTTCACTTTTCATGTCTAATGTTAGGTTTGAAGTAGTAGAGGGTTCACTTTTCATGTCTAATGTTAGGGTTTGAAGTAGTAGAGGGTTCACTTTTCATGTCTAATGCTAGGGTTTGAGGTAGTAGATGGTTCCCTTTTCATGTGTAATGTTAGGGTTTGAAGTAGTAGAGGGTTCACTTTTCATGTCTAATGTTAGGGTTTGAAGTAGTAGAGGGTTCACTTTTCATGTCTAATGCTAGGGTTTGAGGTAGTAGAGGGTTCACTTTTCATGTGTAATGTTAGGGTTTGAAGTAGTAGAGGGTTCACTTTTCATGTCTAATGTTAGGTTTTGAAGTAGTAGAGGGTTCACTTTCCATGTCTAATGCTAGGGTTTGAAGTAGTAGAGGGTTCACTTTCCATGTCTAATGCTAGGGTTTGAAGTAGTAGAGGGTTCACTTTTCATGTGTAATGTTAGGGTTTGAAGTAATAGAGGGTTCACTTTCCATGTCTAATGCTAGGGTTTGAAATAGTAGAGGGTTCACTTTTCATGTCTAATGCTAGGGTTTGAAGCCGTAGGGGTTCACTTTCCATGTCTAACATCAGGATTTGAAGCCGTAGAGAGTTCACTTTCCATGTCTAATGCTAGGGTTTGAAGCCGTAGAGGGTTCACTTTCCATGTCTAACATCAGGATTTGAAGCCGTAGAGAGCTCACTTTCCATGTCTAATGCTAGGGTTTGAAGCCGTAGAGGGTTCACTTTCCATGTCTAATGCTGGGGTTTGAAGTAGTAGAGGGTTCATTTTCCATGTCTAACATCAGGGTTTGAAGCCTTAGAGGGTTCACTTTCCATGTCTAACATTAGGGTTTGAAGCCGTAGAGGGTTCACTTTCCATGTCTAACATCATGGTTTGAAGTCGTACAGGGTTCACTTTCCATGTCTAACATCAGGGTTTGAAGTCGTACAGGGTTCACTTTCCATGTCTAACATCATGGTTTGAAGTCGTACAGGGTTCACTTTCCATGTCTAACATCATGGTTTGAAGCCGTAGAGGGTTCCCTTTCCATGTCTAATGCTAGGGTTTGAAGTCGTACAGGGTTCACTTTCCATGTCTAACATCATGGTTTGAAGCCGTAGAGGGTTCCCTTTCCATGTCTAATGCTAGGGTTTGAAGTCGTACAGGGTTCACTTTCCGAGTATAACATCAGGGCTTACAAGCTCCTGGCCTCCAGTCGACCAAGTTGACCAACATATTGGGTACCTGATTTCTAGTCTGGAACATGCACCATGTTATTTGTTCCCACAACTAACGTTTTCAACATAAATTGGGACATTACACTTCACTGCCATACAACAAATAGTTGTGAAAGGAATTCATCATCATCATACAGTTCGTCTCCACATCGAAGGTAGACTACCATGGAGCGCCATTTCGCTCTGTCTCTTGCAGGTTGTCATAGCCTGACTTGTCCATCTTTGTACGCTGCTCATCCATGTTAGTCTTGGTCTGCTTCTTTTACCTCGTTTTTTCCCTTCCAATATTACTTTTAGTAGACTACTGTTGTCTTTTAACATGCCTCAAAAATCTCAATTGTCTGGTTTGAATTGTGTTTAGTAGTTCTCTTTTCATTTTTAGTTATTTTAAGACTTCATCGTTTGTTTTCTTTTCTTTCTATCCAATTCTTCCTATTCTTCTATACATTTTCATTTAAAAAGCTTCAATTCTCTGTTCTATTTTCTTGTCTAATGTCCATGTTTCTGCGCCATACGGGAATGTGGAGTAGATATAAATAACATCTTGATATTTTAAGTTTTAACCCTCGTGTTATTTGTTTTGATGTTAGTATATTTTTCATGACGTTAAAATTGCTTTTTGCCATTCCTATTTTTTTGTTTATTTCAGTTGTACATTTTCCATCACTGGTTTATAGTATGTCCAAGGTAGTTGTAGTTCTGAACTGTCTCCAGGTCTATTCCTTCAACTTTGGTATCCGCTTGTGGGTTTTAAGTATTATCTTTATTTACAATCATAGTTTTAGTCTTTTTGATATTTATATTTGATCCTTATTTTTTGCTTTAATAAAAATGAAAAGTATACTAACATCAAAACAACTAACACCAGGACTAAAACTCATCATCATTATCAAGTACATGGCCTGCTGGCGTAGGTGATCATGTCTCTCCACAACCTTCGATCTGGACAGTTATTTATCATTTCCGTTGTTGACCTTCTGCCATGCCATTCTCATAAGTTGTCTGGTATTTTTTCTCTTTGCTTCCCTCTATCTCTTCGTCCCTCAATTTTTCCAGTTGTTACAATATATTCCAGTTGTTCTCTTGTCATTACATGGCCAAAAAATGATGATTGTTTCTTCCTAATATTGGGCTAAAATTAAAAATAGCAAAATGTTGCATCTTCTCAATATTTGTGTATGGTGCAGAATCATGGGCATTAGACAAGAAAAAAGAACAAAAAATTTGAGCCTTTGAAATGTGGATCTATAAAAAAAAAATAGGTATAATTTGATGGAAAGAAAAGAGAACAGATGATGAAGTTTTAAAACAACAAAAATGAAAAGAGAACTACCAAACACAATTAGAACAAGACAAATGACATTTTGAGGCATGTTAAAAGACACAACAGCCTACTAAAAGTGATATTGGAAGGGAAAATACAAGGTAAAAGAGGCAAAGGCAGACCAAGACTAACATGGACGAGTAACATCTAATAATGGACAAATCAGCCTATGACAATGTGTACCATCATAGCAAGAGACAGAGCGAAATGGCGCCCCATGGTAGCCAACCTTCAATGCGGGGAAGACACTCAATGAATGATTGAACATGTTTATTACATTAAGTAATTGTTGTAGATCTTTAGGCAGTTCTGCTAGTACTACAGTATCATCAGCATATCTTAGGTTATTGATTATCTTTCCATTAATGTTTAGGCCTGGTATCTCTGTGATGTATTTAAAGATTTGCTCAGTGTGAAAGGAAGTAGTCGTTAAAACCACGAAGCCAGTAGCATGTTGATGAAGAGATGTTAAGTTTTGAGTGATTTACTCAATGTTACGTATTAAATAGTTTAATCCATATCTACAATGACAGCTTGTCAAGCCATTGTTCAATCTTCTTAGTCGCCTCTTACGACATGCCTGGAAGGTCACAGTGTCACTATTCTTTACTCCCTCATAATGAGACCCGGTAACACACGGGAATTAATCCATATGGTATTCTGAAAATTCCGATCATCATCAGCATGTGTCATACCAGTTGGCGTAGGTGATCATGTCCCTCCACAATCTTCTATCTACAGTGCATCGTATCAGTTCTGTTGTTGACTGTTTTCCATGCCATGACACCAAGCTGTCCAGTATTTTCTCACTTTGTCGCCCGTGATCTCTCTTTCCTTCTATTTTGCAGCTGTAACCAAGTATTCCAACTTTCCTCTTCTCATGATGTGCCCGAAAAATGTTGATTGCTTCTTTCTGATGTTTTTAAGAGCTCCCTTTTTGTGTTGGCCTCTTTGAGAACTTCCTCATTGGTCTTTTTAGCTGTCCAGGGAACTTTCAACATTCTTCTGAGAAATCTCATCTCTGTGGCCTCTAATCGTCTTTTCATTTGTTTGTCTACTGTGCATGATTCGCTTCCATATGTCAGAATTGGTTCTATATAGCACCGATGAACTCTCTTTCTCATTTTTATTGACATAGATTTGTTGCATAAGATATTTTTCATTTTCTGAAATGCTATTTTGGCCTGAGCTATTCTGCTTTTTATTTCTGTGGTGCATCTCCCATCTGATGTTATTATTGTGCCCAAGTACATTGCACTTGTTTCAGATTTGTCTCGTTTATTTTTATGCTGCATGATGGTGATGCTTGTTTCTTCGATATAACCATTACTTCTGTTTTCTTACTATTCAGACTGAGACCTTGCTTTCATCATTTTATATAACATTTGTATAACAGCAGAATCAATAATGAAAGAAGCTGCTCAGCAAACTATGTCTGGCAGTTATTACCGAATATCGGGCAATAGCCTCGACTCCAATCATCTGTAAAGTACAAATTTTAAGTTAACAAATTATATTCTTGATGCATGAATGTTATAATTTGTTGTTTTTCCAATGTCATTGTAACATCTCGTTCGAAAAGTCCACCATGTTTGTTTGTACTACTGTATCGTCCGCTTCCTGTATTCACCATGTCACGCGTGACTAGCTCTGACAGGCGACTGGTTAAGACAACACTAGAATATTAATGACTGCGATCTGACAGATACCATGGATGGCACGTCGCATGTTAGCAAAGATGTAATACGTAAATCCCTGTTTGCTTTTGCTTAAATGGTTCAGTTTAGATAACATAAACGATATGGCTGTCAAAAAAATTGAAATTAGTCAGTCAGACCTGAGGACACAGCGCTAGGAAAGGTGGAAAATCTTGATGTAACTTTCCCTTGTTCTCATTCTGTCCAACACCAACCAACCCTCCCCACCCCAAAAATAAATAAATAATAATAATATAAATAAATTTTCCAACTTTGTGTACTGGCATTTTAAATTTGCAAAAAAAAAAAAAAAAAAAAAAAAAAAAAAAAAAAAAAAAATTAGCATCATCATCAAGCACCATGCCTGCTGGTTTATGTGATCATGTCTCTCTATAATCGTGTACTATTTACTAACCGGACGGTTACTACTTCGTTGTTGAATCTAAGGATAACGGTTGTTACTCTGAGCCGTGCCAGAGGTAGCCCGTCTACTTTAGTTCTGTAACTGGGTGCGCGTCCACTGGCGCTCTTAGAAGACTGTCGTTGCGAACAGGGATCTGCCTCGATCGTACGCCTTCCAGTAGGCAACTTCGGGTGTCACAAAGTCTGGGACGGCTTTGCTGTAATGTACTCAATGTGTGAATTGTACTCGTGGTTTAAAAAAAAATACCCCCCACGGTCGACCGAGTCGTTGGCAGAAATGGGTACCAGGGTATTACCCTGGGAAGGTGAGGAATGTTGCCTCGCATCGTGAGTTTCGATGCTTGAAGCGACACTATCCAGAAATCTCCGAACATTTCTGGATAGGCGGCCGAGCACATATGGGTGTAAACTCGCGTGCTAAGACGCCGGTTCAAGTCTCGTACTTTACCTTTACCTTTACTCAATGTACACCGGATCGTACTTCGTCTTGTAAACTGGACCGTTCTGCACTGGATTTCTGGATTCTTCGACCTTCTGTGCCCGCGACAACTCCCAACTTCAATTAACCACCATGGCATGTAGATACGACTTGCTAGAAATAAAGGTATTACTGCACACTGAAGTCTTTCGTTAAAATGTCACATCAACTTTATTCATCAACTTCAACAACTCCATAATATTCACACTGTATTCACAGCCATCGGGTATACATATCCGCTCGGTTATTCACACATTTGGATCAGGAAAATTACAACTTCTACTTGACAATATTGCATCATGTCGTCACTCTCTCTCTCTCTCTCTCTCAGCCTAACTAACAATGTTCCAAACCACAATTACACTTGGCTTCTAGCTTCCTAACTAATTATCTCTGTTATGGCTGCACTACTTCTTAAGTACAAGAGAGATTCTCTTCTAAATAACTTCTAACTATCCATTAATAGCTATGTTTAGCTTAAGCTCATTTTCACTATAAGCTAGCGCTTAACGGCGTAGCCGACCTTACTCCTCACCTACGTGTGAATGTTCTCGTGGAGAGCTTGTTTCTAACCCCTTGCAGGTGATTATATTCCTCGCCCTCTAACCAATCAAAACTCACTTCCTTAGTCTCCCATCCAATAGATTTCTACTATATTATTCACTAACCTCCCATGTTTATCCATATTTTCAGTCACGAGTATCCTGCTCTTCCTCTGAACACAGTTCTACTCGGATTTCTCGTGACCCTCCCCCATACTACATTTTTCTCTCCCTCTCTCTACTGTCCCCTACTCTCCTTCTCTCCCTACACCTTCACATTCACTGCTACATCTCCACAACTTTCGATCTCGACAGTTATTTATCATTTCTGTTGTTGACCTTCTACCAAGCCATTCTATTAAGCTGTCTGGTATTTTTTCTTTGCTTCCCTCTATCTTTTGTCTCTCAAATTTCCCCAGTTGTTACAATATATTCCAGCTATTCTCTTCTCATTATATGGCACAAATAAAGATGATTGTTTATTCCAAATACTGGAAACTAGCGCTCTCTTTGCTTTGGCCTCTTTCAGAACGTTTTCATTACTCTTCTTAGCTGTCCATGGTATTCTCAACACTCTTCTGTAAAACTACATTTCTACAGCCTCCAGTGAAAATTAATATATTTATCTCTCACAAGTTAAGAGATTTCAATCTCAAGGAATGATTGGAAAATAAACATAAAATGGTATTAAACAGCTAAGCCTTTAGGAAAGATAAGACAAAGGATCAAGGATTGATTGCAAGTTCAGATACAACAAAGATGGGGTACAGGAAACGTTAGAACGGGGAAAAATATAATCAAAAGTCAAACGCACAGTACGATTAGAAGGACGCTAAAATCTGCGACTGCCTGTGAAAATTTAAATCTTGAATTCAATTGGCGAGTACTTCTCTTCATCATTCCCCCTTAAAATGACGTTAAATGAACGTATATGCGTTGTGTTATTTATAGTAATCTGCCAAATTGTTCTCCTTTCGGCCCAACACATCCGACTTCTACACGGCATTTTTAGGTACCGAGTTGCTTTCCTTTTTCGGTCATTAAACGCTTGATCAGACTCAACAGACGCAAGATCTTCTCCTTTCCCTCACCACATGCCTTTCAGCGTCGAGGGTTGATATAATTTGCTGTCATCTTCTCTTCAGTTCGCCTCCGATGCTGTTATGTTTCCTAAAGGTTCTAATATTCCGTCAATCCATTTTCTTCGTGGTCTGGTCTTCTCGCAACTTTTATTGAAGCCTCGTTTTGTTGTGTTTTGAACTTTCTCTCTTGCCACCATTTTATCTGTTGTTTCTTTATATATTTTTTGGTGGGAATTATTCCTAGCTTTTTTCTCAGTTCTTCATTTCTGATCTTATCTCTCAGGCTGTTTTCTGTCATTCGTTTAACACATTTCATATCAGTAGAGGTTATTTTTCTTATTATTTTTTCTTGCATCTAGAGTCCAGGACTGGCATTGGTAACACAACGATGGGATGAAGATTGTATTGTAGAGTGCTTGCTTGCCTCTAGAGTTATTTCACTGTTGGAAAATAGTAGTGACAGCTGTCCAATGATTTCACTGCTGTGTTGCATTTTGAGTCTATTTCTGCTGTTTGTGAGTTGTCGTTTGTACTAGATATTTAAATTCCTCTATTTGTTTTGGTTGTCTGCCGTCAATAGTTATGTTCTGTTTTTCTTTTGAAATATTCATGACTCCTGTTTTCTTGATGTTGATTTTCATGTTGTATTTTGTACCTGTGCTGTTGAGTCTATTTAATTGTTCTTGTGGGTCTTCTATTTTTCCATGTATTAGTGCCTGATCGTGTGCAAATAGAAGCAGGTTTTTCTTCTCTGTCACTGATGGGTTGGCTAACTTGCATATTTAGTCCATGTATGAACAGTGGGTGGGTGAGAGGGGAAGAGAATAGTACGCATCCCTGTCATACACCTGAACTAACTTCGAAGTGGTTAGACGCAAGATGCAAAGTAGAATTTTGATCTGCGGCAACGCTGATCGATTGCGCAAGAAGTCAGCAATGAGTCGCAGTCTACTTTCAGACCCCATAACTAAAAATAAACCGGGAAATTAGGAAGTTCCAATTTGGAGGTAGTTTCCCCAATGTGGAGCAAGATACTTGTTCAGACACGTGAAAGGGACGTAATTCACGTGAACAAAGCAGTACAGTATGGCGCAGTTGATATTACTAATCTGAAATATATTTTTTTTAAATTTTAAATAGAGTTGATCATAAAAAGAACCATAATAAAAAATATTGCAATGTGAAAGTTGTAATGGGTTACATTGACAGACCGTACCTCCCCCAATTCCTAAAAGAGAATAGTCTTTTCTGGTAGAATCTCTAAGTCAGCACGGAATTCTTTTATTCCGCAATCAGCTATTGCTATGTGTTTAGACCAGCTTGGGACACGAACAAGACGCGGTGCGTTTGAGGTCATCACCGGTTCTCCATAACTTGTCATGCAGGTCAATTGAAAGCTACCACGTGGATCATGACATCGCGTGATCGCTCGTTTCTGAATATGAATGCAATCACACGCTAAATAACCTGCCCTGGCTGTTTTGTGAATCTGCATGTGTGTGTATGAAGAAGTGTTTTTTTTTTCTTGACAAGAAAAACTAAAATATATTTTATGATTTTATTTGAAGCTTTTGGAAAAGTGGGGAAGCCGCGGTAGCTCAGTGGTTAGTGAACTGGACTACCACGGACAAGGGGTAGGGTTCGATCCCAACCGACGGCTTCCGGGTTCACCCAGCCTTAAATGGGTACCGGATTATTTCTGGAAAAGTAAAGCACCACGGGCGTAATACCGACCACATTACCCCAAAAATCATGTGCTGAAGGTCTGTAAAATATAGGGTCACTAACACCATATTTCCCTATACGCCACTTGGCGTGGCGGGGTCACTAACACCATATTTCCCTATACGCCGTCACTTGGTGTGACGGGGTCACTAACACCATATTTCCCTATACGCCGTCACTTGGCGTGACGGGGTCACTAACACCATATTTCCCTATACGCCGTCACTTGGCGTGACGGGGTCACTAACACCATATTTCCCTATACGCCGTCACTTGGCGTGACGGGGTCACTAACACCAAATTTCCCTATACGCCACTTGGCGTGGCGGGGTCACTAACACCATATTTCCCTATACGCCGTCACTTGGCGTGACGGGGTCACTAACACCAAATTTCCCTATACGCCACTTGGCGTGACGGGGTCACTAACACCATATTTCCCTATACGCCACTTGGCGTGGCGGGGTCACTAACACCATATTTCCCTATACGCCGTCACTTGGTGTGACGGGGTCACTAACACCATATTTCCCTATACGCCGTCACTTGGCGTGACGGGGTCACTAACACCATATTTCCCTATACGCCGTCACTTGGCGTGACGGGGTCACTAACACCATATTTCCCTATACGCCGTCACTTGGCGTGACGGGGTCACTAACACCATATTTCCCTATACGCCGTCACTTGGCGTGACGGGGTCACTAACACCATATTTCCCTATACGCCGTCACTTGGCGTGACGGGGTCACTAACACCAAATTTCCCTATACGCCGTCACTTGGCGTGACGGGGTCACTAACACCATATTTCCCTATACGCCGTCACTTGGCGTGACGGGGTCACTAACACCATATTTCCCTATACGCCGTCACTTGGCGTGACGGGGTCACTAACACCATATTTCCCTATACGCCGTCACTTGGCGTGACGGGGTCACTAACACCATATTTCCCTATACGCCGTCACTTGGCGTGACGGGGTCACTAACACCATATTTCCCTATACGCCGTCACTTGGCGTGACGGGGTCACTAACACCAAATTTCCCTATACGCCACTTGGCGTGACGGGGGTTCTTTACTTTTTTTTTACTTTTGGAAAAGTGATATTTATAACTGCTATGAATTTATAATTTTGAAAATTGTATAAATTAGCGAATTTGTTTGCAAAATAATAGTAAATAAAAAAAAAAAACAATGGCTGCATTTTATGTGACGATTTTTTTGTAGTGTCACCGCCCCTCTCTCTCTCTCTCTCTCTCTCTCTCTCTCTCTCTTATTCAAAACACAGAACTCCTTATCTCTCACTTTTTTTCTATTTAAATCCTTTCAGAATTCTAGAAATATTTGCTATTATATTCCATTAACAGTTTCCCAAGTATTAAGTAAAACTTCTATTTAATTTAAATGAATAATCAACATCACCGCACTCGTGGCAGACCCCATGGTACTTAATTCCCCCGGTAGAAGACAACGAAGGATTGTGTCCTGATAAAATAACATCTTCCTGTAAAAATCCACCCAATAACTACTTCCAGATTACGTCATTAACATCTGAAACCTCTAAATAGGTGAACTTGTAGCAACGTTGCATTGTTGAATACAAAATTGGAATATAAACAGCATTTTCCTTCGTCCAGGCTTAAGTCAACTCATGTTTTAGTCTCCGTTATAACATCTGGCTTTTCTCAACGTACTCGTTCTCTCGTTTATAAACTGGGTCAGTGTCAATGTAACTAGAGCATGTTGGAGTGTTGGCTGTCTCTGAGCGCTTGCGATGACTCGGCTTTTCTGAATTCTGTTATTGAATCATATTTATTCGGTGCATGAAGTATTCACGTGGAAAAAGGGGAGGTGTGGGTGTTACCCACCGAATGGTTGGCTCTCAGACGTTTATATTAATATGAAGAATACAAAAGCTGTCAACTTAAGGTTGTCATTGCTCTACAGTTAAGTTCTCTTTTCTGTCTCTTCTACTTTCACTATTTTCAGGATGGTGGTTGAATGCTGAAAGGTTCTAAACTACAGATCGCGTTTTGCCGGAGCGGGTTTGGATGATGTCATGCGGTTCTTTCTGTTCTTCTCTTGGACGAGGCTACGGCTTCTTCTTCTTCAACGCTCAATTTGTGATCATACGAACTTGGTGTAACAGATAAAGATAATGTAACAGATAAAGATAATGTAACAGATAAAGATAATGTAACAGATAAAGATAATGTAACAGATAAAGATAATGTAACAGATAAAGATAATGTAACAGATAAAGATAATGTAACAGATAAAGATAACGTAACAGATAAGATAACGTAACAGATAAGATAATGTAACAGATAAAGATAACGTAACAGATAAAGATAATGTAACAGATAAAGATAACGTAACAGATAAAGATAATGTAACAGATACAGATAATGTAACAGATAAAGATAACGTAACAGATAAAGATAATGTAACAGATAAAGATAACGTAACAGATAAAGATAACGTAACAGATAAAGATAATGTAACAGATAAAGATAACGTAACAGATAAAGATAATGTAACAGATAAAGATAACGTAACAGATAAAGATAATGTAACAGATACAGATAATGTAACAGTTTGGGGTGAATGAAAGTATGGGGCAGGTAACTCAGCTGGTACCCATTTCTTAACAGACTATGACAGTGACACCGAATAGTGTTCATCAGTATTAGTGACAGAATAACGGTCATCAGTGTTAGTGACAGAATAACGGTCATCAGTGTTAGTGACAGAATAACGGTCATCAGTGTTAGTGACAGAATAACGGTCATCAGTGTTAGTGACAGAATAACGGTCATCAGTGTTAGTGACAGAATAACGGTCATCAGTGTTAGTGACAGAATAACGGTCATCAGTATTAGTGACAGAATAACAGACATCAGTATTAGTGACAGAATAACGGACATCAGTATTAGTGACAGAATAACGGACATCAGTATTAGTGACAGAATAACGGTCATCAGTGTTAGTGACAGAATAACAGTCATCAGTGTTAGTGACAGAATAACAGTCATCAGTGTTAGTGACAGAATAACAGTCATCAGTATTAGTGACAGAATAACGGTCATCAGTGTTAGTGACAGAATAACGGTCATCAGTATTAGTGACAGAATAACAGTCATCAGTATTAGTGACAGAATAACGGTCATCAGTATTAGTGACAGAATAACGGTCATCAGTGTTAGTGACAGAATAACGGTCATCAGTTTTAGTGACAGAATAACGGTCATCAGTATTAGTGACAGAATAACGGTCATCAGTGTTAGTGACAGAATAACGGTCATCAGTATTAGTGACAGAATAACGGTCATCAGTGTTAGTGACAGAATAACGGTCATCAGTATTAGTGACAGAATAACGGACATCAGTATTAGTGACAGAATAACGGTCATCAATGTTAGTGACAGAATAACAGTCATCAGTATTAGTGACAGAATAAAAGTCATCAGTATTAGTAACAGAATAACAGTCATCAGTATTAGTGACAGAATAACAGTCATCAGTGTTAGTGACAGAATAACGGACATCAGTATTAGTGACAGAATAACAGTCATCAGTGTTAGTGACAGAATAACGGACATCAGTATTAGTGACAGAATAACGGTCATCAGTGTTAGTGACAGAATAACGGTCATCAGTATTAGTGACAGAATAACGGTCATCAGTATTAGTGACAGAATAACGGTCATCAGTGTTAGTGACAGAATAACGGTAATCAGTGTTAGTGACAGAATAACAGTCATCAGTGTTAGTGACAGAATAATAGTCATCAGTGTTAGTGACAGAATAACAGTCATCAGTATTAGTGACAGAATAACGGTCATCAGTATTAGTGACAGAATAACAGTCATCAGTATTAGTATCAGAATAACAGTCATCAGTATTAGTGACAGAATAACAGTCATCAGTGTTAGTGACAGAATAACGGACATCAGTATTAGTGACAGAATAACAGTCATCAGTATTAGTGACAGAATAACGGACATCAGTATTAGTGACAGAATAACGGTCATCAGTATTAGTGACAGAATAACAGTCATCAGTATTAGTGACAGAATAACAGTCATCAGTGTTAGTGACAGAATAACAGTCATCAGTATTAGTGACAGAATAACAGTCATCAGTGTTAGTGACATAATAACAGTCATCAGTGTTAGTGACAGAATAACAGTCATCAGTATTAGTGACAGAATAACAGTCATCAGTGTTAGTGACAGAATAACGGTCATCAGTATTAGTGACAGAATAACAGTCATCAGTATTAGTGACAGAATAACGGTCATCAGTATTAGTGACAGAATAACAGTCATCAGTATTAGTGACAGAATAACAGACATCAGTGTTAGTGACAGAACAACAGACATCAGTGTTAGTGACAGAAAAACAGTCATCAGTATTAGTGACAGAATAACAGTCATCAGTGTTAGTGACAGAATAACAGTCATCAGTATTAGTGACAGAATAACAGTCATCAGTGTTAGTGACAGAATAACGGCCATCAGTATTAGTGACAGAATAACGGTCATCAGTATTAGTGACAGAATAACGGACATCAGTATTAGTGACAGAATAACGGTCATCAGTGTTAGTGACAGAATAACGGTCATCAGTGTTAGTGACAGAATAACGGTCATCAGTGTTAGTGACAGAATAACGGTCATCAGTGTTAGTGACAGAATAACGGTCATCAGTATTAGTGACAGAATAACAGACATCAGTATTAGTGACAGAATAACGGACATCAGTATTAGTGACAGAATAACGGACATCAGTATTAGTGACAGAATAACGGTCATCAGTGTTAGTGACAGAATAACAGTCATCAGTGTTAGTGACAGAATAACAGTCATCAGTGTTAGTGACAGAATAACAGTCATCAGTATTAGTGACAGAATAACGGTCATCAGTGTTAGTGACAGAATAACGGTCATCAGTATTAGTGACAGAATAACAGTCATCAGTGTTAGTGACAGAATAACGGTCATCAGTATTAGTGACAGAATAACGGTCATCAGTGTTAGTGACAGAATAACGGTCATCAGTTTTAGTGACAGAATAACGGTCATCAGTATTAGTGACAGAATAACGGTCATCAGTGTTAGTGACAGAATAACGGTCATCAGTATTAGTGACAGAATAACGGTCATCAGTGTTAGTGACAGAATAACGGTCATCAGTATTAGTGACAGAATAACGGACATCAGTATTAGTGACAGAATAACGGTCATCAATGTTAGTGACAGAATAACAGTCATCAGTATTAGTGACAGAATAAAAGTCATCAGTATTAGTAACAGAATAACAGTCATCAGTATTAGTGACAGAATAACAGTCATCAGTGTTAGTGACAGAATAACGGACATCAGTATTAGTGACAGAATAACAGTCATCAGTGTTAGTGACAGAATAACGGACATCAGTATTAGTGACAGAATAACGGTCATCAGTGTTAGTGACAGAATAACAGTCATCAGTATTAGTGACAGAATAACGGTCATCAGTATTAGTGACAGAATAACGGTCATCAGTGTTAGTGACAGAATAACGGTAATCAGTGTTAGTGACAGAATAACAGTCATCAGTGTTAGTGACAGAATAATAGTCATCAGTGTTAGTGACAGAATAACAGTCATCAGTATTAGTGACAGAATAACGGTCATCAGTATTAGTGACAGAATAACAGTCATCAGTATTAGTATCAGAATAACAGTCATCAGTATTATTGGCAGAATAACAGTCATCAGTGTTAGTGACAGAATAACGGACATCAGTATTAGTGACAGAATAACAGTCATCAGTATTAGTGACAGAATAACGGACATCAGTATTAGTGACAGAATAACGGTCATCAGTATTAGTGACAGAATAACAGTCATCAGTATTAGTGATAGAATAACAGTCATCAGTGTTAGTGACAGAATAACAGTCATCAGTATTAGTGACAGAATAACAGTCATCAGTGTTAGTGACATAATAACAGTCATCAGTGTTAGTGACAGAATAACAGTCATCAGTATTAGTGACAGAATAACAGTCATCAGTGTTAGTGACAGAATAACGGTCATCAGTATTAGTGACAGAATAACAGTCATCAGTATTAGTGACAGAATAACGGTCATCAGTATTAGTGACAGAATAACAGTCATCAGTATTAGTGACAGAATAACAGACATCAGTGTTAGTGACAGAACAACAGACATCAGTGTTAGTGACAGAATAACGGTCATCAGTATTAGTGACAGAATAACAGACATCAGTGTTAGTGACAAAATAACGGTCATCAGTATTAGTGACAGAATAACGGTCATCAGTGATAGTGACAGAATAACGGACATCAGTATTAGTGACAGAATAACGGCCATCAGTGTTAGTGACAGATTAAAGGACATCAGTATTAGTGACAGAATAACGGACATCAGTATTAGTGACAGAATAACGGTCATCAGTGTTAGTGACAGAATAACGGTCATCAGTGTTAGTGACAGAATAACGGTCATCAGTGTTAGTGACAGAATAACGGTCATCAGTATTAGTGACAGAATAACAGTCATTAGTGTTAGTGACAGAATAACGGACATCAGTATTAGTGACAGAATAACAGTCATCAGTGTTAGTGACAGAATAACGGTCATCAGTGTTAGTGACAGAATAACGGACATCAGTATTAGTGACAGAATAACAGTCATCAGTGTTAGTGACAGAATAACGGTCATCAGTGTTAGTGACAGAATAACGGTCATCAGTATTAGTGACAGAATAACAGTCATCAGTGTTAGTGACAGAATAACGGACATCAGTGTTAGTGACAGAATAACGGCCATCAGTATTAGTGACAGAATAACGGTCATCAGTATTAGTGACAGAATAACGGACATCAGTATTAGTGACAGAATAACGGACATCAGTGTTAGTGACAGAATAATAGTCATCAGTATTAGTGACAGGATAACGGTCATCAGTATTAGTGACAGAATAACGGACATCAGTGTTAGTGACAGAATAACGGACATCAGTATTAGTGACAGAATAACGGACATCAGTATTAGTGACAGAATAACGGTCATCAGTGTTAGTGACAGAATAACGGACATCAGTATTAGTGACAGAATAACAGTCATCAGTGTTAGTGACAGAATAACGGTCATCAGTGTTAGTGACAGAATAACGGTCATCAGTATTAGTGACAGAATAACGGACATCAGTATTAGTGACAGAATAATGGACATCAGTATAAGTGACAGAATAACGGACATCAGTATTAGTGACAGAATAACGGACATCAGTATTAGTGACAGAATAACGGCCATCAGTGTTAGTGACAGAATAATGGTCATCAGTATTAGTGACAGAATAACGGACACCAGTATCAGTGACATAATAACGGTCATCAGTGTTAGTGACAGAATAACGGTCATCAGTATTAGTGACAGAATAACGGTCATCAGTGATAGTGACAGAATAACGGACATCAGTATTAGTGACAGAATAACGGTCATCACTGTTAGTGACAGAATAACGGTCATCAGTGTTAGTGACAGAATAACGGTCATCAGTATTAGTGGCAGAATAAAAGTCATCAGTACTAGTAACAGAATAACAGTCATCAGTATTAGTGACAGAATAACGGACATCAGTATTAGTGACAGAATAACAGTCATCAGTATTAGTGACAGAATAACGGACATCAGTATTATTGGCAGAATAACAGTCATCAGTGTAAGTGACAGAATAACGGCCATCAGTATTAGTGACAGAATAACGGTCATCAGTATTAGTGACAGAATAACGGACATCAGTATTAGTGACAGAATAACGGACATCAGTATTAGTGACAGAATAAGGGACATCAGTATTAGTGACAGAATAACGGACATCAGTATTAGTGACAGAATAACGGCCATCAGTGTTAGTGACAGAATAACGGACATCAGTATTAGTGACAGAATAACGGCCATCAGTGTTAGTGACAGAATAACGGACATCAGTATTAATTTTGCCTGAATAATGGTCATCAGTATTAGTGACAGAATAACGGTCATCAGTATTAGTGACAGAATAACGGACATCAGTATTAGTGACAGAATAACGGCCATCAGTATTAGTGACAGAATAACGGACATCAGTATTATTGACAGAATAATGGTCATCAGTATTAGTGACAGAATAACGGTCATCAGTATTAGTGACAGAATAACGGCCATCAGTATTAGTGACAGAATAACGGACATCAGTATTATTGACAGAATAACAGTCATCAGTATTAGTGACAGAATAACGGTCATCAGTATTAGTGACAGAATAACGGACATCAGTATAAGTGACAGAATAATGGTCATCAGTGTAAGTGACAGAATAACGGACATAAGTATTAGTGACAGAATAACGGACATCAGTATTAGTGACAGAGTAACGGTCATCAGTGTTATTGACAGAATAATGGTCATCAGTGTTAGTGACAGAATAACGGTCATCAGTATTAGTGACAGAATAACGGACATCAGTATTAGTGACAGAATAACGGACATCAGTATTAGTGACAGAATAACGGACATCAGTATTAGTGACAGAATAACGGACATAATATTAGTGACAGAATAACGGACATCAGTATTAGTGACAGAATAACGGACATCAGTATTAGTGACAGAATAACGGACATCAGTATTAGTGACAGAATAACGGACATCAGTATTAGTTCAGCTTGTAATCATACGAGCTTGGCTCTTTGTCCTGCAGCGTTCAGCTTGTGATCATACGAGCTTGGCTCTTTGTCCTACAGTGTTCAGCTTGTCATCATACGTTCATCAGTGTTAGTGACAGATTAACGGCCATCAGTGTTAGTGACAGAATAACGGCCATCAGTGTTAGTGACAGAATAACAGACATCAGTGTTAGTGACAGAATAACAGACATCAGTATTAGTGACAGAATAACGGCCATCAGTGTTAGTGACAGAATAACAGACATCAGTATTAGTGACAGAATAACGGTCATCAGTGTTAGTGACAGAATAACGGCCATCAGTGTTAGTGACAGAATAACAGTCATCAGTATTAGTGACAGAATAACAGTCATCAGTATTAGTGACAGAATAACAGTCATCAGTGTTAGTGACAGAATAACAGTCATCAGTATTAGTGACAGAATAACAGTCATCAGTGTTAGTGACAGAATAACGGTCATCAGTATTAGTGACAGAATAACGGACATCAGTATTAGTGACAGAATAACGGTCATCAATGTTAGTGACAGAATAACAGTCATCAGTATTAGTGGCAGAATAAAAGTCATCAGTACTAGTAACAGAATAACAGTCATCAGTATTAGTGACAGAATAACAGTCATCAGTGTTAGTGACAGAATAACGGACATCAGTATTAGTGACAGAATAACAGTCATCAGTGTTAGTGACAGAATAACGGTCATCAGTATTAGTGACAGAATAACGGTCATCAGTGTTAGTGACAGAATAACGGTCATCAGTATTAGTGACAGAATAACGGTCATCAGTATTAGTGACAGAATAACGGTCATCAGTGTTAGTGACAGAATAACGGTAATCAGTGTTAGTGACTGAATAACAGTCATCAGTGTTAGTGACAGAATAATAGTCATCAGTGTTAGTGACAGAGTAACAGTCATCAGTATTAGTGACAGAATAACTTTCATCAGTATTAGTGACAGAATAACAGTCATCAGTATTAGTATCAGAATAAGTCATCAGTATTAGTGACAGAATAACAGTCATCAGTGTTAGTGACAGAATAACGGACATCAGTTTTAGTGACAGAATAACAGTTATCAGTATTAGTGACAGAATAACGGAAATCAGTATTAGTGACAGAATAACGGTCATCAGTATTAGTGACAGAATAACAGTCATCAGTATTAGTGACAGAATAACGGACATCAGTATTAGTGACAGAATAACGGTCATCAGTATTAGTGACAGAATAACAGTCATCAGTATTAGTGACAGAATAACAGTCATCAGTGTTAGTGACAGAATAACAGTCATCAGTATTAGTGACAGAATAACAGTCATCAGTGTTAGTGACAGAATAACGGTCATCAGTATTAGTGACAGAATAACGGTCATCAGTATTAGTGACAGAATAACGGACATCAGTATTAGTGACAGAATAACGGACATCAGTGTTAGTGACAGAATAATAGTCATCAGTATTAGTGACAGAATAACGGTCATCAGTATTAGTGACAGAATAACGGACATCAGTGTTAGTGACAGAATAACGGACATCAGTATTAGTGACAGAATAACGGACATCAGTATTAGTGACAGAATAACGGTCATCAGTGTTAGTGACAGAATAACGGACATCAGTATTAGTGACAGAATAACAGTCATCAGTGTTAGTGACAGAATAACGGTCATCAGTGTTAGTGACAGAATAACGGTCATCAGTATTAGTGACAGAATAACGGACATCAGTATTAGTGACAGAATAACGGACATCAGTATTAGTGACAGAATAACGGGCATCAGTATTAGTGACAGAATAACGGTCATCAGTGTTAGTGACATAATAACGGCCATCAGTGTTAGTGACAGAATAATGGTCATCAGTATTAGTGACAGAATAACGGACACCAGTATCAGTGACATAATAACGGTCATCAGTGTTAGTGACAGAATAATGGTCATCAGTATTAGTGACAGAATAACGGTCATCAGTGACAGTGACAGAATAACGGACATCAGTATTAGTGACAGAATAACGGTCATCACTGTTAGTGACAGAATAACGGTCATCAGTGTTAGTGACAGAATAACGGTCATCAGTATTAGAGACAGAATAACGGTCATCAGGGTTAGTGACAGAATAACGGTCATCAGTATTAGTGACAGAATAACGGACATCAGTATTAGTGACAGAATAACAGTCATCAGTGTTAGTGACAGAATAACGGACATCAGTATTATTGGCAGAATAACAGTCATCAGTGTAAGTGACAGAATAACGGCCATCAGTATTAGTGACAGAATAACGGTCATCAGTATTAGTGACAGAATAACGGACATCAGTATTAGTGACAGAATAACGGACATCAGTATTAGTGACAGAATAACGGACATCAGTATTAGTGACAGAATAACGGACATCAGTATTAGTGACAGAATAACGGCCATCAGTGTTAGTGACAGAATAACGGACATCAGTATTATTGATAGAATAATGGTCATCAGTATTAGTGACAGAATAACGGTCATCAGTATTAGTGACAGAATAACGGACATCAGTATTAGTGACAGAATAACGGCCATCAGTATTAGTGACAGAATAACGGACATCAGTATTATTGACAGAATAATGGTCATCAGTATTAGTGACAGAATAACGGTCATCAGTATTAGTGACAGAATAACGGCCATCAGTATTAGTGACAGAATAACGGACATCAGTATTATTGACAGAATAACAGTCATCAGTATTAGTGACAGAATAACGGTCATCAGTATTAGTGACAGAATAACGGACATCAGTATAAGTGACAGAATAATGGTCATCAGTGTAAGTGACAGAATAACGGACATCAGTATTAGTGACAGAATAACGGACATCAGTATTAGTGACAGAGTAACGGTCATCAGTGTTAGTGACAGAATAATGGTCATCAGTGTTAGTGACAGAATAACGGTCATCAGTATTAGTGACAGAATAATGGACATCAGTATTAGTGACATAATAACGGACATCAGTATTAGTGACAGAATAACGGACATCAGTATTAGTGACAGAATAACGGACATCAGTATTAGTGACAGAATAACGGACATCAGTATTAGTGACAGAATAACGGACATCAGTATTAGTGACAGAATAACGGACATCAGTATTAGTGACAGAATAACGGCCATCAGTGTTAGTGACAGAATAACGGACATCAGTATTATTGACAGAATAATGGTCATCAGTATTAGTGACAGAATAACGGTCATCAGTATTAGTGACAGAATAACGGCCATCAGTATTAGTGACAGAATAACGGACATCAGTATTATTGACAGAATAACAGTCATCAGTATTAGTGACAGAATAACGGTCATCAGTATTAGTGACAGAATAACGGACATCAGTATAAGTGACAGAATAATGGTCATCAGTGTAAGTGACAGAATAACGGACATCAGTATTAGTGACAGAATAACGGACATCAGTATTAGTGACAGAATAACGGTCATCAGTGTTAGTGACAGAATAATGGTCATCAGTGTTAGTGACAGAATAACGGTCATCAGTATTAGTGACAGAATAACGGACATCAGTATTAGTGACAGAATAACGGACATCAGTATTAGTGACAGAATAACGGACATCAGTATTAGTGACAGAATAACGGACATCAGTATTAGTGACAGAATAACGGACATCAGTATTAGTGGCAGAATAACGGTCATCAGTGTAAGTGACAGAATAACGGCCATCAGTATTAGTGACAGAATAACGGTCATCAGTATTAGTGACAGAATAACGGACATCAGTATTAGTGACAGAATAACGGACATCAGTATTAGTGACAGAATAACGGACATCAGTATTAGTGACAGAATAACGGACATCAGTATTAGTGACAGAATAACGGCCATCAGTGTTAGTGACAGAATAACGGACATCAGTATTATTGATAGAATAATGGTCATCAGTATTAGTGACAGAATAACGGTCATCAGTATTAGTGACAGAATAACGGACATCAGTATTAGTGACAGAATAACGGCCATCAGTATTAGTGACAGAATAACGGACATCAGTATTATTGACAGAATAATGGTCATCAGTATTAGTGACAGAATAACGGTCATCAGTATTAGTGACAGAATAACGGCCATCAGTATTAGTGACAGAATAACGGACATCAGTATTATTGACAGAATAACAGTCATCAGTATTAGTGACAGAATAACGGTCATCAGTATTAGTGACAGAATAACGGACATCAGTATAAGTGACAGAATAATGGTCATCAGTGTAAGTGACAGAATAACGGACATCAGTATTAGTGACAGAATAACGGACATCAGTATTAGTGACAGAGTACCGGTCATCAGTGTTAGTGACAGAATAATGGTCATCAGTGTTAGTGACAGAATAACGGTCATCAGTATTAGTGACAGAATAACGGACATCAGTATTAGTGACAGAATAACGGACATCAGTATTAGTGACAGAATAACGGACATCAGTATTAGTGACAGAATAACGGACATCAGTATTAGTGACAGAATAACGGACATCAGTATTAGTGACAGAATAACGGACATCAGTATTAGTGACAGAATAACGGACATCAGTATTAGTGACAGAATAACGGACATCAGTATTATTGGCAGAATAACAGTCATCAGTGTAAGTGACAGAATAACGGCCATCAGTATTAGTGACAGAATAACGGTCATCAGTATTAGTGACAGAATAACGGACATCAGTATTAGTGACAGAATAACGGACATCAGTATTAGTGACAGAATAAGGGACATCAGTATTAGTGACAGAATAACGGACATCAGTATTAGTGACAGAATAACGGCCATCAGTGTTAGTGACAGAATAACGGACATCAGTATTAGTGACAGAATAACGGCCATCAGTGTTAGTGACAGAATAACGGACATCAGTATTAATTTTGCCTGAATAATGGTCATCAGTATTAGTGACAGAATAACGGTCATCAGTATTAGTGACAGAATAACGGACATCAGTATTAGTGACAGAATAACGGCCATCAGTATTAGTGACAGAATAACGGACATCAGTATTATTGACAGAATAATGGTCATCAGTATTAGTGACAGAATAACGGTCATCAGTATTAGTGACAGAATAACGGCCATCAGTATTAGTGACAGAATAACGGACATCAGTATTATTGACAGAATAACAGTCATCAGTATTAGTGACAGAATAACGGTCATCAGTATTAGTGACAGAATAACGGACATCAGTATAAGTGACAGAATAATGGTCATCAGTGTAAGTGACAGAATAACGGACATAAGTATTAGTGACAGAATAACGGACATCAGTATTAGTGACAGAGTAACGGTCATCAGTGTTATTGACAGAATAATGGTCATCAGTGTTAGTGACAGAATAACGGTCATCAGTATTAGTGACAGAATAACGGACATCAGTATTAGTGACAGAATAACGGACATCAGTATTAGTGACAGAATAACGGACATCAGTATTAGTGACAGAATAACGGACATAATATTAGTGACAGAATAACGGACATCAGTATTAGTGACAGAATAACGGACATCAGTATTAGTGACAGAATAACGGACATCAGTATTAGTGACAGAATAACGGACATCAGTATTAGTTCAGCTTGTAATCATACGAGCTTGGCTCTTTGTCCTGCAGCGTTCAGCTTGTGATCATACGAGCTTGGCTCTTTGTCCTACAGTGTTCAGCTTGTCATCATACGTTCATCAGTGTTAGTGACAGATTAACGGCCATCAGTGTTAGTGACAGAATAACGGCCATCAGTGTTAGTGACAGAATAACAGACATCAGTGTTAGTGACAGAATAACAGACATCAGTATTAGTGACAGAATAACGGCCATCAGTGTTAGTGACAGAATAACAGACATCAGTATTAGTGACAGAATAACGGTCATCAGTGTTAGTGACAGAATAACGGCCATCAGTGTTAGTGACAGAATAACAGTCATCAGTATTAGTGACAGAATAACAGTCATCAGTATTAGTGACAGAATAACAGTCATCAGTGTTAGTGACAGAATAACAGTCATCAGTATTAGTGACAGAATAACAGTCATCAGTGTTAGTGACAGAATAACGGTCATCAGTATTAGTGACAGAATAACGGACATCAGTATTAGTGACAGAATAACGGTCATCAATGTTAGTGACAGAATAACAGTCATCAGTATTAGTGGCAGAATAAAAGTCATCAGTACTAGTAACAGAATAACAGTCATCAGTATTAGTGACAGAATAACAGTCATCAGTGTTAGTGACAGAATAACGGACATCAGTATTAGTGACAGAATAACAGTCATCAGTGTTAGTGACAGAATAACGGTCATCAGTATTAGTGACAGAATAACGGTCATCAGTGTTAGTGACAGAATAACGGTCATCAGTATTAGTGACAGAATAACGGTCATCAGTATTAGTGACAGAATAACGGTCATCAGTGTTAGTGACAGAATAACGGTAATCAGTGTTAGTGACTGAATAACAGTCATCAGTGTTAGTGACAGAATAATAGTCATCAGTGTTATTGACAGAGTAACAGTCATCAGTATTAGTGACAGAATAACTTTCATCAGTATTAGTGACAGAATAACAGTCATCAGTATTAGTATCAGAATAAGTCATCAGTATTAGTGACAGAATAACAGTCATCAGTGTTAGTGACAGAATAACGGACATCAGTTTTAGTGACAGAATAACAGTTATCAGTATTAGTGACAGAATAACGGAAATCAGTATTAGTGACAGAATAACGGTCATCAGTATTAGTGACAGAATAACAGTCATCAGTATTAGTGACAGAATAACGGACATCAGTATTAGTGACAGAATAACGGTCATCAGTATTAGTGACAGAATAACAGTCATCAGTATTAGTGACAGAATAACAGTCATCAGTGTTAGTGACAGAATAACAGTCATCAGTATTAGTGACAGAATAACAGTCATCAGTGTTAGTGACAGAATAACGGCCATCAGTATTAGTGACAGAATAACGGTCATCAGTATTAGTGACAGAATAACGGACATCAGTATTAGTGACAGAATAACGGACATCAGTGTTAGTGACAGAATAATAGTCATCAGTATTAGTGACAGAATAACGGTCATCAGTATTAGTGACAGAATAACGGACATCAGTGTTAGTGACAGAATAACGGACATCAGTATTAGTGACAGAATAACGGACATCAGTATTAGTGACAGAATAACGGTCATCAGTGTTAGTGACAGAATAAAGGACATCAGTATTAGTGACAGAATAACAGTCATCAGTGTTAGTGACAGAATAACGGTCATCAGTGTTAGTGACAGAATAACGGTCATCAGTATTAGTGACAGAATAACGGACATCAGTATTAGTGACAGAATAACGGACATCAGTATTAGTGACAGAATAACGGGCATCAGTATTAGTGACAGAATAACGGTCATCAGTGTTAGTGACATAATAACGGCCATCAGTGTTAGTGACAGAATAATGGTCATCAGTATTAGTGACAGAATAACGGACACCAGTATCAGTGACATAATAACGGTCATCAGTGTTAGTGACAGAATAACAGTCATCAGTATTAGTGACAGAATAACGGTCATCAGTGACAGTGACAGAATAACGGACATCAGTATTAGTGACAGAATAACGGTCATCACTGTTAGTGACAGAATAACGGTCATCAGTGTTAGTGACAGAATAACGGTCATCAGTATTAGAGACAGAATAACGGTCATCAGGGTTAGTGACAGAATAACGGTCATCAGTATTAGTGACAGAATAACGGACATCAGTATTAGTGACAGAATAACAGTCATCAGTGTTAGTGACAGAATAACGGACATCAGTATTATTGGCAGAATAACAGTCATCAGTGTAAGTGACAGAATAACGGCCATCAGTATTAGTGACAGAATAACGGTCATCAGTATTAGTGACAGAATAACGGACATCAGTATTAGTGACAGAATAACGGACATCAGTATTAGTGACAGAATAACGGACATCAGTATTAGTGACAGAATAACGGACATCAGTATTAGTGACAGAATAACGGCCATCAGTGTTAGTGACAGAATAACGGACATCAGTATTATTGATAGAATAATGGTCATCAGTATTAGTGACAGAATAACGGTCATCAGTATTAGTGACAGAATAACGGACATCAGTATTAGTGACAGAATAACGGCCATCAGTATTAGTGACAGAATAACGGACATCAGTATTATTGACAGAATAATGGTCATCAGTATTAGTGACAGAATAACGGTCATCAGTATTAGTGACAGAATAACGGCCATCAGTATTAGTGACAGAATAACGGACATCAGTATTATTGACAGAATAACAGTCATCAGTATTAGTGACAGAATAACGGTCATCAGTATTAGTGACAGAATAACGGACATCAGTATAAGTGACAGAATAATGGTCATCAGTGTAAGTGACAGAATAACGGACATCAGTATTAGTGACAGAATAACGGACATCAGTATTAGTGACAGAGTAACGGTCATCAGTGTTAGTGACAGAATAATGGTCATCAGTGTTAGTGACAGAATAACGGTCATCAGTATTAGTGACAGAATAATGGACATCAGTATTAGTGACATAATAACGGACATCAGTATTAGTGACAGAATAACGGACATCAGTATTAGTGACAGAATAACGGACATCAGTATTAGTGACAGAATAACGGACATCAGTATAAGTGACAGAATAATGGTCATCAGTGTAAGTGACAGAATAACGGACATCAGTATTAGTGACAGAATAACGGACATCAGTATTAGTGACAGAATAACGGTCATCAGTGTTAGTGACAGAATAATGGTCATCAGTGTTAGTGACAGAATAACGGTCATCAGTATTAGTGACAGAATAACGGACATCAGTATTAGTGACAGAATAACGGACATCAGTATTAGTGACAGAATAACGGACATCAGTATTAGTGACAGAATAACGGACATCAGTATTAGTGACAGAATAACGGACATCAGTATTAGTGGCAGAATAACGGTCATCAGTGTAAGTGACAGAATAACGGCCATCAGTATTAGTGACAGAATAACGGTCATCAGTATTAGTGACAGAATAACGGACATCAGTATTAGTGACAGAATAACGGACATCAGTATTAGTGACAGAATAACGGACATCAGTATTAGTGACAGAATAACGGACATCAGTATTAGTGACAGAATAACGGCCATCAGTGTTAGTGACAGAATAACGGACATCAGTATTATTGATAGAATAATGGTCATCAGTATTAGTGACAGAATAACGGTCATCAGTATTAGTGACAGAATAACGGACATCAGTATTAGTGACAGAATAACGGCCATCAGTATTAGTGACAGAATAACGGACATCAGTATTATTGACAGAATAATGGTCATCAGTATTAGTGACAGAATAACGGTCATCAGTATTAGTGACAGAATAACGGCCATCAGTATTAGTGACAGAATAACGGACATCAGTATTATTGACAGAATAACAGTCATCAGTATTAGTGACAGAATAACGGTCATCAGTATTAGTGACAGAATAACGGACATCAGTATAAGTGACAGAATAATGGTCATCAGTGTAAGTGACAGAATAACGGACATCAGTATTAGTGACAGAATAACGGACATCAGTATTAGTGACAGAGTACCGGTCATCAGTGTTAGTGACAGAATAATGGTCATCAGTGTTAGTGACAGAATAACGGTCATCAGTATTAGTGACAGAATAACGGACATCAGTATTAGTGACAGAATAACGGACATCAGTATTAGTGACAGAATAACGGACATCAGTATTAGTGACAGAATAACGGACATCAGTATTAGTGACAGAATAACGGACATCAGTATTAGTGACAGAATAACGGACATCAGTATTAGTGACAGAATAACGGACATCAGTATTAGTGACAGAATAACGGCCATCAGTGTTAGTGACAGAATAACGGACATCAGTATTATTGACAGAATAATGGTCATCAGTATTAGTGACAGAATAACGGTCATCAGTATTAGTGACAGAATAACGGCCATCAGTATTAGTGACAGAATAACGGACATCAGTATTATTGACAGAATAACAGTCATCAGTATTAGTGACAGAATAACGGTCATCAGTATTAGTGACAGAATAACGGACATCAGTATAAGTGACAGAATAATGGTCATCAGTGTAAGTGACAGAATAACATACATCAGTATTAGTGACAGAATAACGGACATCAGTATTAGTGACAGAATAACGGTCATCAGTGTTAGTGACAGAATAATGGTCATCAGTGTTAGTGACAGAATAACGGTCATCAGTATTAGTGACAGAATAACGGACATCAGTATTAGTGACAGAATAACGGACATCAGTATTAGTGACAGAATAACGGACATCAGTATTAGTGACAGAATAACGGACATCAGTATTAGTGACAGAATAACGGACATCAGTATTAGTGGCAGAATAACGGTCATCAGTATTAGTGACAGAATAACGGTCATCAGTATTAGTGACAGAATAACAAGTTGTGCTCATGGAAAGTTCATAGCGGGTAGTGGACAATCGACCGAGGTTGAAGGAAGGGTGCAGAATAGTACTGGACATAATAAATTTAGGGAGAATGGAAATTTTCCAAGCAGTTATTGTGGAAGTGGAGATAAACGCATGACTTGACCGTCCGGTAAATAGGTTGACAAACAACTTCCAGGACAGGTCAAAGTCATGAAGTAAACATTGTTTTGAAACTCGGGAAAGGTCAAGCCGACCAGAGGGTATGCTGGAGTGACAAACAGCTTTTTTTGACAATTTTGAGACATAAGTCACGGAGCGGTCAAGTTTAAAGGTTACTCACGGAGTCATAAACAAGTTGTGTTGGTCAAGTCTTAGACATAGTTCAACAATGGGTCAGAATGATGAGATCTGATTGGTTCAAGGGGTTACAAGTTGTCACTTCGCGACAATTGCGATAAATTCATTGGCTGCAGATATTCCACGCGCAGAGTTATGTTGGGGTATTTAAACTTCGACACAATTGGTTTTAAGTAGGTTGGTAGTTCAGTAGTCATAAATGTAGACAGTAAGCTTAGTCCGGCTTCGGCCGAATTGCCGAAGGCAGTCAGTCAGACAGTAGTTTTAAGTTTTAAGTTAGATGAGAAGTTATGAAGGAACAGACTAGAGAGTAGTAAAGATTTCAGTGACTTAAGAGATTAGTTGAACAGTAGACAGAACCAGAATATGTGAATTAGAACATATATGAATTTAGTTGTGAAAGTGTTTTTGAGAGTGTTTCCAGGTTATGCTTATAAAGACAAGAAGTCGTAAGTACGTTGTGAGAGAGATTAATTTACAATATACACTTATGGTCATTTCAATATCCATCGACGATAGTCTCTGAATGTCCAGAATTACAGAACATTAATTCTTAGAGAAGTGCAGCCACTGTTATGTATCACGTGCCACGTTCAATAAACGTGAATATGATTTATTATATATGATGAAGTATGTGGTGATTGTGTTGACTACGTTGTGATCAATGTGATGTGGCTCCAACAATAATAGCAATATAAAGATAAATAAATAACATCATACGCTATAACACTTGACTCTTTGTCCTACAGCGTTCAACTTGTGATCATACGAACTTGGCTCTTTGTCCTACAGCGTTCAACTTGTGATCATACGAACATGGCTCTTTGTCCTGCAGCGTTCAACTTGTGATCATACGAACTTGGCTCTTTGTTCTACATCGTTCAGCTTGTCATCATACGAACTTGGCTCCCTTTTCCTACATCGTCCAGCTTGTATCATACGAACTTGTCTCTTTGTCCTATATTGTTCAGCTTGTATCATACGAACGTGTCTCTTTGTCCTACAGCGTTCAGCTTGTCATCATACGAGCTTGGCTCTTTGTCCTGCAGCGTTCAGCTTGTATCATACGAACGTGTCTCTTTGTCCTACAGCGTTCAGCTTGTCATCATACGAGCTTGGCTCTTTGTCCTACAGCGTTCAGCTTGTCATCATACGAGCTTGTCTCTTTGTCCTGCACCATTGAACTTGTCATCATACGAGCTTGGCTCATTGTCCTGTAGCGTTCAGCTTGTGATCATACGAGCTTGGCTCTTTGTCCTACAGCATTCAGCTTGTCATCATACGAGCTTGGCTCTTTGCCCTGCAGCGTTCAGCTTGTCATCATACGAGCTTGTCTCTTTGTCCTGTAGCATTAAACTTGCGATCAAATGAACTTGGCTCATTGTCCTGCAGTGTTCAGCTTGTCATCATACGAACTTGTCTCTTTGTCCTACAGCGTTCAGCTTGTATCATACGAACTTGTCTCTTTGTCTTACAGCGTTCAGCTTGTATCATACGAGCTTTGCTCTTTGTCCTACAGCGTTCAGCTTGTCATCATACGAGCTTGGCTCTTTGTCCTGCAGCGTTCAGCTTGTGATCATACGAGCTTGGCTCTTTGTCCTACAGTGTTCAGCTTGTCATCATACGAGCTTGGCTCTTTGTCTTACACCGTTCAGCTTGTCATCATACGAGCTTGGCTCTTTGTCCTACAGCGTTCAGCTTGTCATCATTCGAGCTTGGCTCTTTGTCCTGCAGCGTTGAACTTGCGATCAAATGAACTTGGCTCTTTGTCCTGCAGCGTTCACCTTGCGATCAAATGAACTTGGCTCTTTGTCAAGCAGTGTTCACCTTGTGATCATATGAGCTTGGCTCTATGTCCTGCAGCGTTCACCTTGTGATCATATGAACTTGGCTCTATGTCCTGCAGCGTTCACATTGTGATCATATGAACTTGGCTCATTGCCCTGCAGCGTTCACCTTGCGATCAAATGAACTTGGCTCTTTGTCATGCAGCGTTCACCTTGTGATCATATGAACTTGGCTCTATGTCCTGCAGCGTTCACCTTGTGATCATATGAATTTGGCTCTTTGTCATGCAGCGTTCACCTTGTGATCATATGAATTTGGCTCTTTGTCATGCAGCGTTCACCTTGTGATCAAATGAACTTGGCTCTTTGTCATGCAGCGTTCACCTTGCGATCATATGAACTTGGCTCTATGTCCTGCAGCGTTCACCTTGTGATCATATAAACTTGGCTCTATGTCCTGCACCGTTCACCTTGTGATCATATAAACTTGGCTCTATGTCCTGCACCGTTCACCTTGTGATCATATAAACTTGGCTCTATGTCCTGCACCGTTCACCTTGTGATCATATGAACTTGGCTCTATGTCCTGCACCGTTCACCTTGTGATCATATGAACTTGGCTCTATGTCCTGCAGTGTTCACCTTGTGATCATATGAACTTGGCTCTAAGTCCTGCAGCGTTCACCTTGTGATCATATGAACTTGGCTCTATGTCCTGCACCGTTCACCTTGTGATCATATGAACTTGGCTCTATGTCCTGCAGCGTTCACCTTGTGATCATATGAATTTGGCTCTTTGTCCTACAGTTATGGAATGTTAAAGACTCATGAGTTAAAGATAAGACGACGACGATAAGGAGACCCGATAATGTTCTTGGCACCACGCCATTTGTTGTAAATCATGACTCACTATTAATATGCTATAGTTGTATATCAAGTTTATTACATTGCCATCTTGGTCTCTTCAAAGACATCTTGTATCAACGTGGTTCATACTACAGATCAACTTACTTCAGAAATTGCAATCACTACGCAGTCTGAAGACTATACCTATCACTAATGTCATTGATTCTGGGATGCGCAAGAGGTTATCACCGAACTTTATTTCAGTCATCTGTGGCCTAATTGTTTTCGTCTTATTTTTTCAACAATCAGTGGATATTGGCTGGGGTTCTGTACCATTGGTTAACATTTCTATCTCGGCTAGTGGCTACTCGTCAAGGCTCAGTTGGTACTAGTCATGAGTAAGTCTAGTCTAGATAAAGCTTATCCACTGTCTGGTGCAATATTGTAGAAAACAATCATTGAAATGTATACTTTATCTAATTAAACACAATGAACTTAAAGTAGTATGACTTTTTGCTGACAATATATTCCCTGACATGGTCAGCATATTTAGAAGGTACGATCTAACATGATCTCCTCAGACTCTGGGATATGAGTTCTCTCTCTGTTGTTTAAATTGATACATGCCGTTAAATACGTGCATCTCATTTGCGTAATTTAGCTTCAGAGTGGTGAGCAGTTGTCAATTCAGCCAATGACAAGAAACAAAGTTCAACTCTGTATAAACTTTTTGGCAAAAAAAATTGAAAAGCAAGACGCCATCTTAAGTTTTAAAAAAAGTAAAGCTTCTCTCCGTGCCTTGCTAGGCGTATGGGGAATATGGTGTTAGTGACCATATTTTTCAAAGACCACGACACATGTGTGGGTGATGTGGTCGGTATCACGCCAGGCCGCCTTTCCTTCCCAGAAAAATCTCTGGTGCCCATTATAAGCGGCTGGCTGAACCCCGGAGCCTTGTAAGTCCGAAAAAAAATCAGCCACTGCTGGGGATCGAACCCGGACCCTTCTGGTCAGGAAGCGAGCACACTAACCACTCAGCCACCGAGCACACTAACCACTCAGCCACCGAGCACACTAACCACTCAGCCACCGAGCACACTAACCACTCAGCCACCGAGCACACTAACCACTCAGCCACCGAGCACACTAACGACTCAGCCACCGAGCACACTAACCACTCAGCCACCTAGCACACTAACCACTCAACCACTCAACCACCACCACACTAACCACGCAGCCACCGAGCACACTAACTACTCAGCCACCGAGCACACTAACCACTCAGCCATCGAGCACACTAACCACTCAGCCACCAAGCATACTAACCACTCAACCACTAACTACTCAGCCACCGAGCACACTAACTACTCAGCCACAGAGCACACTAACCACTCAACCACCGAGCACACTAACCACTCAACCACCGAGCACATTAACTACTCAGCCACCGAGCATACTAACCACTCAACCCCCGAGCACACTAACCACTCAACCCCCGAGCACACTAACTACTCAGCCACCGAGCACACTAACTACTCAGCCACCGAGCACACTAACTACTCAGCCACCGAGCACACTAACCACTCAACCACCGAGCACACTAACCACTCAACCACCGAGCACACTAACTACTCAGCCACCGAGCACACTAACCACTCAACTACCGAGCACACTAACTACTCAGCCACCGAGCACACTAACCACTCAGCCACCGAGCACACTAACCATTCAGCCACCGAGCACACTAACTACTCAGCCACCGAGCACACTAAATACTCAGCCACCGAGCACACTAACCACTCAGCCACCAAGCATACTAACCACTCAACCACTAACTACTCAGCCACCGAGCACACTAACTACTCAGCCATCGAGCACACTAACCACTCAACTACCGAGCACACTAACTACTCAGCCACCGAGCACAATAACCACTCAGCCACCGAGCACACTAACCATTCAGCCACCGAGCACACTAACTACTTAGCCACCGAGCACACTAACCACTCAGCCACCGAGCACACTAACCACTCAGCCACCGAGCACACTAACTACTCAGCCACCGAGCACACTAACCACTCAGCCACCGAGCACACTAACCACTCAGCCACCGAGCACACTAACCACTCAGCCACCGAGCACACTAACAACTCAGCCACCGAGCACACTAACCACTCAGCCACCGAGCACACTAACTACTCAGCCACCGAGCTCACTAACTACTCAGCCACCGAGCACACTAACCACTCAGCCACCGAGCACACTAACCACTCAGCCACCGAGGCTCTAAGACGCCATCTTGGCTTCTAATTAACCCCTCGACTATTTCAAAATAATAGAAAAACATATATTCCAATAGTGATAGTTGAATTGGTTCAAGTTCTCACACCTTGCCTGCTCCCTTCCTCAGTGGGAAGTTATCTCTAGACCGGTAACATCTGTCTCAGTGGATAGTCATGAATTCAGATTCATCCCTTACTCTCTTCTACAAAGTTATAATTATCTACGTCAATTCCTAAAAATGTTACTGCTGTTGTATACCTCGTTTTGGGAACAGCTGTAACTAGTAACATGACAGAGGAGGAACAACATCATGACACACACTGAGCTGCTCGCACGGTCACTACTCGTATATGAAAGAGTTGGAACAACATCATGACATACACTGAGCTGCTCGCACGGTCACTACTCGTATATGAAAAAGTTGGAACAACATCATGACACTCACTGAGCTGCTCGCACGGTCACTACTCGTATAAGAAAGAGTTGGAACAACATCATGACACACACTGAGCTGCTCGCACGGTCACTACTCGTATATGGGTATGTGTCCTGATGGCTTGACGTAGCTTTCCTTCTTGATGAGTGGATCCCGGCCAGGACTGTTGGGCCCACCCAGCCCGTTCTGTCTTGTTCTTCCATACCTTTCCTTCTCACGATGGCAACTGCTGGAGAGCAGTGGTTTGTTTTCCGTGGTGTCCGTCTCCGTGGATAGCGCTTTCAATGCGGCTCTTACATGGCTTGTTACGTCCGTGGACATATGGGAAGTTTTTTTTTTTTAAGATGGTGCAACTGTTCCACCTGTTGCCCCCACCCCAACCTGGTAAGAGAGGCCTTTCATCTGGTCTTTGCTTCATGAAATCAGATCTGCTGTCCCGTTTCCATGATGAAGCAGACAGTTCTCTCCAGGTCATGACGGTTGCCCCATAGTTTCTGCCTTAGTTCAGCACCCTCTGGCCAGACACAATGGTTCCTTATGGGCTGGACACAGATGGAAGATATGCTCTGGGTCCTGGATACCAGTTCCACCAGTGGCGTATTCTCTGTGATACCGCAGCAACCGCCGTTAGTCTGAACATATTAACGAAATACAAAAGGAAATGATAATTTATTATATTTTAAAAAATAATTATATTACAAATTTTCGAATATTCTATTACACATTTCGTATGCCAATATGATTTATTTGCTTTGATTTGCATTTATTAAAGCAAGGTTTTCCTCTGGCCACTATAACGTTTGTGAATGAAAACCGAAACTACTCTACATTGAAAACTATAGTAGCTAGCGGTACATTTTTCCTATATCCGGACCTAGTATTAACGACCTTGACATTCAAAAATGGGAGTCAAAATAATATAGCGGGTGCTACCGCTAGAGGAATGCGGTTTCATGTGCTATTTTTAGCTCTAGCCAATTAGACGCGTTAAAAGTGAAAGTGAAACTATGTCTGATTACCGGAACTTCCTTAGCTATTTATAACTACGTTATGCGCATCAGCAGCAATAATCAGCATTTGTAGAAATAACTTTTTCTGCTCTCAAGAGAATAAAATCTTATTGTCGCTCAACTCAGACACAAGAACGCTTATCTGGTTTGGCATTAATGTCTATTGAGAAATTATTCCCCCAGAAACTTAGAAACCAACCCAACAGTACTTTCAATGACAAAGTCATCAAGACATTTTCGTCCCAAAGAAGACGGATATAATTAACATATAAATAAGTAAGTAATTTAAAATGTAGTGATGTTATTAGAAAATATTACTTCATGTTAGCCTACTGAATATAATGTATGTTTTTATTTATTATGTCAGCGGTAGCCCAGACCCCAAAACCAGTATACGCCACTGAGTTCCACATGGGCATTCATTTGTGTGGGGCACTTTGAGACAGTAGAGGTGATTTAGGAGTCTACAATGACTGGTTCTTATGTGGAATTTGATGGTCTGCTGGAATCTCTGTAATTTGTGTATAGGGTCATCGTAGTTGCTGATGCCCAACATTATTTTCCACTCCGAGTGGAGGCTGCGACTGATGTATATATGTATGTGTGCGTACGTGTATATGTATACATTTATGTATGTATTTGTGTGAGCGAGCGAGCGCATGTCAAAGCTGTTTGTTTTCATCTCAATGTGGTATTTTAGGTGTTAATCCTGGATATTCATTTTGCAGCATTTATGGCTGAAGAAATCATGAGTCTAGTACATTCTACTCATTCTTAAAAAAGATATTTTATGGAAGTGGTTTCAACTTATGACACCCTGCACAAAACTTTCAGCTAAAGTCAATATTAATGTCAGAGTGATATTTAGTAGTTAATGCTTGTAACAAGATCCAGCTTTTGGGGGATGCAATGTTTAATTTTTAACCACAAAAGTTGTTTTTTTTTTAAATACAACTACTTTTAATCACTTTGAGTGTCTAACAAAAGATAGAAAGCACAGGCATTTTATATTTCAGGAAAGATACAAATAAGCAAATCAAATGAAATTACAAATATTAAAAAAAAACAACAACAACAACTTTGAAGCTCGGGAACTGATTAAGAGTTGAATGCGGTGGTAGTGCAAACAGGAAACGATAAATCTTGGTAGCTCACGTGATCAGAAAATACCCAGAAGCAATTACGTGAACTTCCTTTGGACTCGTGTAGGAAGAAAAAAAAAAACGCAGGTCAAAGAGAACATAACCGACGACAGTGGAAACACAAGTGAATGATGTGGGTTTGAATTAGAGAATCCCGCGTAGAATGGAAGTGACCCACGCGACGAGAAGAAGCTGTACAAATACCCTACAAGACTCCACAAATCTTCCTGGCCCTTAACATCTTGTCGATCTGTGACCAAAGGAAGAAACACTCATCATTTTTTGGCCACGTAATGAAAAGAGAAAAGCGGGAATATATTGTAACAACTGGGAAAATTACGGGACCAGGGAAGCAAAGAGAAAAAAATACTAGACAGCTTAAGAGAATGGCTTGGGAGAAGGTCAACAACAGAAGTGATAAATAACTGTCGAGATCGAAAGTTGTGGAGAGACATGATCACTTACGCCAGCAGGCCCGGTACTTGATGATGATGATGGTGACCAAAGGGAAATAAGTCAAATTAGAAGCTCATTACACGTGCGTCAGCTCGTAAAATTAAGAGCGTAACACCTGATGATTCAGTTTGTCGGAACAAGGGCATAATTTATTGTTTTAACAGATGGTAGACAATAAAACCAGCATTAATAGATAGTTAATGAAACATTGGCCAACCATATTATCATTATTATGCATTCATCCGAGCTATATATGTCTATGTTTCTATAATTTAACGATCTATATCAGTCATCTAGTAATTAGCAATACAAATAAAGCTGATTATGATCAAACGTTGTGTAAAAGCTATTTTAAAATTTACTATCTATCGAGTAAAATAAAAAAATAAAAACCTTTTGGAATAATTCATTATGTGCTGAAACATGAGATGTAATTATCAGACGTTTACTGTTAGATGAGATACGAAGAATGATCATACAAAAATGTTGACAAATAATATAAGAACACACAAACATATACCACAGATCATGTGACTTATTTTCCTTGTTGATGAGTGTTTGCAGAAGACAGGGGTTTTCAAACAGGGTGAATCCAGCCCCGCAGTTGAATCTGTGCGAACGTGCAGCTTTCCTGTCTCTACGATCACAACCACCAGCTCATTTCATGAAAAGATAAATATCCGAACCAAGAAAGGCGGACGCAACATTTTGAAAACTTAAACAAAGGGTATAGGCAAAAAAAATAAATAAATAAAAAAAACCCACTAACTCGGGGCATTGATCCTAAATGATCAAAGTTGTGTGTTTGGCACATTTCAGTGTAGATCTAAAAAGTTGGACTGTCTCTGAGGGGCAAAATAAGAGAGGCGTTTTTATATGTGATGCCTATAAAAGTTAAAGAACATCAGATGGCAGGACAGGGTAACCAACTCAAATGTCTTTCAATGTGCTAAGCGTCCGCCCATCATAGCAACACTTATTATAATGTAATTGGATCATGTGAGAAGAATGGACAACTATTACCAAACAATTATTGTGCGAGGAATTATGGGGGCAGGTCAATATTGAGATATGAGGATGTTTCCACGATTTCTCTGTCAGCAATTGGGATTCGGAGAATTGGTGACAAATTGAAGAAGGTGGAAAGACAAATAAATAAAAAAAACATGACTACTCGAACAATAGATTCTGTTATAATCTGAATATAAAGAAAGCAAAAGAACGGAAATGATACTCTGCAACAAATTTGCGCTTCGTTCATCCTGTGGCCGGTTCAGTTGGTCCAAAATTAACATAATCAGCCATGAAGGAGACTGCTCAGTAAAACAACACTCAAATTAATTCATTGAAATATGACCAAACTGCTCAGTAAAACAACACTCAAATTAATTCACTAAAATATGACCAAACGATTGCCAAATTATTATTGCTTGCTACCAACCGTCTGTTAAAGAGCCACACGTTTGTGTATGTATGTATTCTGACAAAATTCTTGACTGTAGTAACCTTATGTTACTTGACTATGTCGATATGTTGTGTCTAAATATCTCTTGTTTGATTAGCACACGATGTCTTAGTTACACATATGGAATGTGTTAACGAATATGTTATCTATAGAGTTTTATCGCTTAAGATCATTCTACAGCGAGGATCTTTGTCGATTAGGTTGTTCAGTTGCGTGCTTCGGCTGCTTTATGTTCTGACTATCAACGCGACGTTTATCGACTGAATGAAGGTTCACATTTATCTCAGCTAAGTTTGTTCTTTGGTGCACTTTTGTTCCACAATTCTTGTGCAAATAAGGGTTGTCTATTTGTATGATGTCTAACGCCATTTAACTAAGGAAATCTTTGGTAAGTTCGACTTAAAAGTAAACGTGAATATATACTCACATCTACCGAGTATTTATTTATATCTACTATCTTATTTATATGGACTCATTTAAATAATTCAAAACATATGACGGTTCAAGCCGAGCGATCAATAATGGCTATGTATGATTAACGACGTCACAGATCCCCGTGTCAACTCGTAGAGAAGAAACGCTCAGCTGATGAAGTCTAAATCCATCATCAAAGGCCAGTACCATGAAAAATAGAAACAAGAGCACCCAAAGTATAACGAGAGGGACGGATACCACCAACTATCAGGGAGGGATCAAGTCGTCATACTTCGCCTACGCACTGGTCACAGCAGAATGAGAAACCACATGTTCATCAAACTCAAAATAGGAACTACCAGCCAGTGCCACTGTACTCTGGATAACATGACAACAAAACACATTCTACAGGATATGCCCCCAGTACGCAGACCTGAGGAGGACAATGTGGCCCACACCCACCTCCCTGGAAAAGAAACTCTACGGGGCAACCGAATCACTTAAACAGACAGCTGCCTTCATAAGAGAGTCCGGAGTCCTAGTCTGAATGACGTCATGATTACTGATGAGGAAGAAGTTTTCATCTCAGAGTAGCATCTTAGTTATAATTTAGGGAAATGTGTGAACATTTAAGGATAAAGATATCCCGAGCTGAGTACACGCCATTCATTCTTAGAACTGATGTTTCATGGAAGCGGTTTACATTTGTGACACCACAGTAGTATACAAGGGTCCATTTGATTATTATTTGGCCCGTAAATTAACAAAGATATATAGTGTGGTGCGCAGCGCACCACATGTACATGAGAGACAGGGGGAGTTAACCATGCCATTTCGTGTCGGGATGTTGACCTCTAGGCCAGGTGACCCCGGAAGGGCGCTGTTTATGTCTGGTGTGTGCTGACTTTGGAGCGCTTGGTGTACTTGAGCGATAGTGATAGGTTAGTAGATTATACAACATCAATGAAAAACGATCAATATAAGACAGAAGACAAAGATATATTTTATTCTTTTATTATCTCAATAGGTGTATAACATACATTGATATTATATAACATTACAAAAATATTCAGTACAGTGAGTCAATATATAGTACATGGATAACATTTATTTACAGATAGGTAGTTGGGTGTCTGCTTAGCGTTGTGTCATAAATGAATCATAAGGGGTGAAACTGTTAGAGATTGCTGGTTAGGCTAAGCTGGTAGTGTAAAGAGTTAAATATCTAAAGGCGTAGTCGAGACGTTATCATCAGCTACCTTTCTTTTTATATCGAAATAGGAAAGAGCATTTCTTGTTTGACTGTAGGAAAATATGGAATTATTTAAGACTTTGAAACCTACATTTTTCCCACCCTTGGCCTTTTGCGTGGCGAGAACCTCTAAAAACATATCTTTATCTAATTTGTTGTGTTGCTTGCTTAACCCTTTACAACTGATTTTATCGTAATCCCCACTACAATGGTACGTCTTACTACATAAGCTAACAAGAGCTGTCCCTTCGTACTCTAGTTTAAAAAGCCCGGGCGTTCGTTTGGTGTACGCTTTAACACCCTTACAGTTTATACAGTCTGTCTTGCTAATATGCGCATCGCAAAACTCGGCAGGAAACCAGTCTTTATATACACTATTAAACTCATCCCGCAGACCTGACTTAACTATGTCCTCTAGCTTAGGTGCGCTTAAGGCTAATTATAAACTATCAGTATCTGTTTCACATAACTGAAAGTTGGACCTATCTACAAACTTATCTAAGAACTCGAAATAAAAATCTAACATACGAAGTTTTGCATATTGATAGACGAAGAAACCGATTTGTAGGGGCAAGTCCCAAACAGTTTTCTTTTTCTCCATCTCAATTTCAAAAAGATCCTCCCCTATTTCAGTCATCTTTTTAAACCGGGAACTATTAATCATTTTCGATATCTCACCCCCCTGAACGTACGAGACAGCGCTATGATTGGCCTTATTGGTTAGAGTCTTCCCGTAGGCTGAGTTTCCTAAGAGCTTCATCGTATCGCTTACTATAGATTGACTTTCGTCTAGATCACCAGCCCTCCTAGCGTCAGAAACCATTTCGCCAAACTTTTTAAAACAACTAGACGGTTGATATTCTATCACTTGATAAATTTTTGTTACCTCCAAGCCGTGGTCTAAATACCATTTTAACAGTGGTGTTGCCAACAACATTTTTTCCCCGATATAACTACCGATTAGGGTGCGACGAGGGGTTGACAACAAGTTATGTTTGAGGGCATATTCACCCATAAACGGTCCAATATCATCACGCGTGACATCAATATTTTTGAAAATTGGAGTCATCTCACTGAAATGTTCCTTCAGACGGTCGGGGACGTGTAGATCACATTCCACTAAACCAAAACATGTCCCATCTGAAACAGAAGCCAGAATCTGTTTATCACTGAGAGGGAGCCCTTCTTTAGAGTAAGAGGGTCTAGCTCTAGGGATGGCTTTAGAAAGGAAAGCCCTAATGGTTGGGTCAGACTTTTTCAGAGCCTGCCACTCACATTCCCACATAACTTCTACTGGGACTTTTACCTCCTCAGTTAGGTAGGTGTGTATCTCACATGTTTTTTCAAACAGCTCGAACAAGGGTTTATTATTAACAGGGTTTCTATCTTTATCTTTGGTGAGGGGACAGTCTTTGTGACCATGGTACAGACAACCATGAAAATTATAGCCTCTTCTATTGGATTTATCCCACCCATCCACAGGGATATTTCTAGCACCTAATCGAAACTCCCTCCCGTTAAACTGAGTTTTCAACTCCACCCCTTTTTGGTGGGCGACCCACGTTAGCCACTCTCTACTTTGTTGGACATAATAGTTATCTTTTTCGATCCTAAACCCGGTCTCCATTCTTCTAATAATTGGGTAATCTGTTGGCATTGGGTTCATCAGAGCCCAAAGATACAACGCGTTGGCATCGTAACCTTGGATGGATTTGACTACCTTTCCACCCCTAATAAGCGTTTTGCCTACCTCGTGATACCTATGGAAAATTATAGAGGGACCCCCGACGATATTATCTCTAATCATTGTGTGTAGACTCGCCTGTTTGCTCGAACATAAACTAAACATTACATCCCTATCAACAGTCTTAAAAAGATACTTTAAACAAACACCCGGAACCGAAATGGCGTCTTTAAAACAGTCTACACCCCGCTCCCCATAAAAGCGAACCTGCTGCTCCAAGGCTTCTAAAAAGGGGACTACATCTTTGTTGTTATACCACACCAAAAAGTCCCTAAGGGTGGTCATGTTATTGGCCTTCCAGACCTTTTTACACAGAGCGTACTCCTCCTTGGAAATATTGGAATTTTTTAACGACGAATAAAACGCTTCGTGTGGGGGTAGTTCTGTCTCGTCCAACTTTTGGGGGTCGTCTATATATTCATAACAAAAGTAACCCTTTGACTCACTAATCTTATAAGCTGCCAGATATTTACTATAGCTAAACCCGGGGCTAGATAGTTTACTATATCTAAGAATTTTAGATTCTGTGTTGCAATACACATGAAGTTGTTGTTTCTTTTAACTATAAACTTGAACGGTCTTTCTACTTTGTAGTCTACTTCCATTTTATCTTCCTCTTCTTCGATAACATCGGCGTCTTCTTCTTCTTCTTCTTCTTCTGCTTCTTCACCCACTTGGGCAGTGGCATCCATGAAGTGCTTTATTAAATAAGGTTTAATGACGTTGACGTCATATTTCCCCGAGTTAAAACCTATAACTGGAAGCTCTTTTAAATACTCATCAAACTTAGCTATTAGCTTGTCTTTATTCAGTTCATGGAGTTGAGTAAAAATACTTTCAAACCGAGCTCGCAACAACGAGTAAGCCTTAGCAGCTATACCAGTGAGATAATCAACCATCTGACTAACTAAAACCTGTGGGTCACCCTTCGTTATGAAGCATTTTGGGGCCTCCCACCCTGGGACATTTGACGCTATAGAGCAGGAGAGGGGTACGTGTTTAGCTACAAAGGTAGTCGAGTGCGTCTCTTTGGGAACATTCCTACTATCAAAGTAGCATTCATAATCGAATGTCGCCCTGAATGGGTAAATAAAACACTCTGGAGTACTGAGCCCTTCAGCGCTGATCGCGTCCCATACACTTTCAGGTGAAGAGTAAACACCACCTTTATATGTCTCTACAGCCATATCCCCATTGCAAGTTTTTTCGTGCCTATCCATACGCCCAAACTTTTTCCACAATTTCCCACATTTTCCACAAGAAAAGCTTTTACTAGCCCTGGAAAGATCGTTTATATAAAAGAAGTGGTTTTTGTAAAGTAAAAGACGGAGAGTTTCACTATAACTACTGCCACTTCTCAGGACAATACGCAAGGATTGTTGAGAATCAAACTCAAAAATATCTATGTTTATTGAAAAACAACTTTCTAAGAGAGACATTTCAGCAAGAGTTACACCGTGAAAGTTATTTAATTTTAGAGACGGGTTAAACTGTTTGAAAAGTAGTCTCGAAACCTTCCTAACATTAGTATTTGAAGTTCCTCGATAGACAGCTAGACAACGGAAGAAGCAGAGATTATCATTGTAAACTTTAGAATTGGAGTCGTTTTGAAGGATATTAATACCATGATTTGATGCAATGTAGGGTGGGATATCTATCAGACACCCTATAGGATAATCTTGAAGTTTATAAATATAAACACTCGTACTGACTAATGATTCTAAGGTATATTTGGTTGTCTCCCTGTTTTTATTTGCATACCCTAATATATCACTTTCATTTAATCTATTGACAAATGTTTCAAAATCATTTCTGTTGTTAACTAACAAGGGTTTGTCTAACCCTGTCGCGTTATTCGAGCTGGCGTGAAAGTAACGCAATCCCTGTGTCTCCCTATGTCTTAAAACTAGATGATGACTATAATTCACCTTGAAACGCTTTTTCTGGGTTAGAAAAATTGGGTTTACAAGGGTCTTCCAATCTATAGGAGTATCAGGTTGATGAAATATAGTGTATGTGTCCATGTATTTGGTCCTACGTTCATGTGTTCTAATAGCTAACCAGTTGTTCTTATATATCTTCTTAATATCTTGAGGTAACTTATTTAAAGAGTCTATTTCATTAATAAGTCTTGGTCTCTTTGAGGGTTCTTGAGTCGACCTCTTTACTGCCCGTTTGCGTGAGGTTGTCGATACCAGTGGACCCGCTGGCGTTGATGGTGTTGAGGTGTCCACAGCTATGTCATGACTAGCAAGATGTACTCGCAGATGGCTTGCCATAGTGAATATTTGTTGACAGATGTGGCAGATATATGGGGTAATACTTGGCTCTTTAGAAGGTACATTAGCTGCTGAGGCAGGGGTTGGTGATGCAGGAACTACTGAGGTAAGAGATACAGGATGCTCTGTCTTGATATGTCTGGCAAGGCTGTCTACTCTTGTATATACTCGTTCACAAACAGCACATTTGTATTGCTGACGCCCATGTACACTAGCAACGTGTCGTTTTACGATTCGGCTCCGGGTGAAAGTTTTGGCGCAGAGATGACAAGTGTTAGACATCTGTAGAAAAGAAATTGAAACATTACAACTAAAGAGTAAAGAACAGTAAACATTACAAGAAAAGTAAACAACAAGATACACAAACTATCGAAATTAGGTTACAAAAGTAACACGTGGATGCTAAAAAACCAACTTATCGAAAATAGGTTACTAAAATAACACGTGGATACTAAACAACCATCTTATCGAAAACAGGTTACTAAAGTAACATACTATAATGTTAAAGAACTAAGATAACACTTACCTTTTATGTGTTTGAAGGTACGAGACACATCCGTCGGCAACAACTGTAAGCGAAAGTCTGATTAGAAGCTTCACAGTCGCGTTATATATACGCCAGAAACACCGGAAGTGTTACTAAAAATAGAACTGACCGCTGATGCAATACCGGAAGTGTTACTAAAAATAGCTTTTGACCGCTGACGCGATGCCCGTGGAGTTTCTAAAAATAGATTTTTGACCTATGATGCAATACCAGGCAATTTTATGATAGTTACGCCCCTTGACCCTTTATGAGGGGACGCCCATGAAACTGTTAAAAATAGTCAATTTAACATCTAGGGTTACTCCAAACTTTACATTAGACATCCCCATAGCAAAAATTTACTTAAAAGTCACTTTTATGGTTGTTACGCCCTTTGACCCTTTATGAGGGCTACGCCCATGAAACTGTTAAAAATAGTCAATCTAACATCTAGACATAACCCAATCTTTATATTAAACATCCCCGTATCAAGAATTTACATAAAAACAACTTTTGAAATTACTACCCCTGTACCCATTTTTGGCGGTTACGCCCATGAAACTGTTAAAAATAGTAAATTTAACATATAAACATACCCCAAACTTTATATTAAGCATCTCCGTATCAAGAATTTACATAAAAACAACTTTTGAAATTACTACCCCTGTACCCATTTTTGGCGGTTACGCCCATGAAACTGTTAAAAATAGTAAATTTAACATCTAGACATACCCCAAACTTTATATTAAGCATCCCCGTATCAAGAAATTACATAAAAACAATTTTTGAAATTACTACCCCAGTACCCATTTTTGGCGGTTACGCCCATGAAATCGATAAAAAAGTTGAAATTTAACACCTAGACATACCCCAAACTTCATTTTAGTCATCCCCGTATCAAGAATTTACATAAAAACAACTTTTGAAATTACTACCCCTGTACCCATTTTTGGCGGTTACGCCCATGAAACTGTTAAAAATAGTCAATTTAACATATAGACATACCCCAAACTTTATATTTAGCAACCCCGTATCAAGAAGTTACATAAAAACAACTTTTGAAATTACTACCCCTGTACCCATTTTTGGCGGTTACGCCCACGAAACTGTTAAAAATAGTCAATTTACACTCTAGACATATCCCAAACTTTATATTAAGCATCCCCATATCAAGAATTTACATAAAAACACCTTTTGAAATTACTACCCCTGTACCCATTTTTGGCGGTTACGCCCATGAAACTGTTAAAAATAGTCAATTTACACTCTAGACATACCCCATACTTTATATTAAGCATCCTCATATCAAGAAGTTACATAAAAACAACTTTTGAAATTACTACCCCTGTACCCATTTTTGGCGGTTACGCCCATGAAATCGATAAAAAAATTGAAGTTTAACCTATTGGCATACAGCAAACATAATATGTGACACGCCCATGTATCAAATTTGCCTAAAAAATCAACCAAAAATTAGTAGTATACAATGTCAATTAGGATTAGACTCTCATATAAGGAAAAACGGTAGACTCTCATATAAGGAAAAAATGTGCTTCCATGTGAGGGTAGACTCGCATATAAGGAAAAAAATCTGCGTTGATCTGCGTGTAGACTATTTATATAAGGATTTATCTGCGTTTGAACGAAGATTCGGGGGTCCTAATTGACATTGTGTACTACTAATTTTTGGTTGATTTTTTAGGCAAATTTGATACATGGGCGTGTCACATATTATGTTTGCTGTATGCCAATAGGTTAAACTTCAATTTTTTTATCGATTTCATGGGCGTAACCGCCAAAAATGGGTACTGGGGTAGTAATTTCAAAAATTGTTTTTATGTAATTTCTTGATACGGGGATGCTTAATATAAAGTTTGGGGTATGTCTAGATGTTAAATTTACTATTTTTAACAGTTTCATGGGCGTAACCGCCAAAAATGGGTACAGGGGTAGTAATTTCAAAAGTTGTTTTTATGTAAATTCTTGATACGGAGATGCTTAATATAAAGTTTGGGGTATGTTTAGATGTTAAATTTACTATTTTTAACAGTTTCATGGGCGTAACCGCCAAAAATGGGTACAGGGGTAGTAATTTCAAAAGTTGTTTTTATGTAAATTCTTGATACGGGGATGTTTAATATAAAGATTGGGTTATGTCTAGATGTTAGATTGACTATTTTTAACAGTTTCATGGGCGTAGCCCTCATAAAGGGTCAAAGGGCGTAACAACCATAAAAGTGACTTTTAAGTAAATTTTTGCTATGGGGATGTCTAATGTAAAGTTTGGAGTAACCCTAGATGTTAAATTGACTATTTTTAACAGTTTCATGGGCGTCCCCTCATAAAGGGTCAAGGGGCGTAACTATCATAAAATTGCCTGGTATTGCATCATAGGTCAAAAATCTATTTTTAGAAACTCCACGGGCATCGCGTCAGCGGTCAAAAGCTATTTTTAGTAACACTTCCGGTATTGCATCAGCGGTCAGTTCTATTTTTAGTAACACTTCCGGTGTTTCTGGCGTATATATAACGCGACTGTGAAGCTTCTAATCAGACTTTCGCTTACAGTTGTTGCCGACGGATGTGTCTCGTACCTTCAAACACATAAAAGGTAAGTGTTATCTTAGTTCTTTAACATTATAGTATGTTACTTTAGTAACCTGTTTTCGATAAGATGGTTGTTTAGTATCCACGTGTTATTTTAGTAACCTATTTTCGATAAGTTGGTTTTTTAGCATCCACGTGTTACTTTTGTAACCTAATTTCGATAGTTTGTGTATCTTGTTGTTTACTTTTCTTGTAATGTTTACTGTTCTTTACTCTTTAGTTGTAATGTTTCAATTTCTTTTCTACAGATGTCTAACACTTGTCATCTCTGCGCCAAAACTTTCACCCGGAGCCGAATCGTAAAACGACACGTTGCTAGTGTACATGGGCGTCAGCAATACAAATGTGCTGTTTGTGAACGAGTATATACAAGAGTAGACAGCCTTGCCAGACATATCAAGACAGAGCATCCTGTATCTCTTGCCTCAGTAGTTCCTGCATCACCAACCCCTGCCTCAGCAGCTAATGTACCTTCTAAAGAGCCAAGTATTACCCCATATATCTGCCACATCTGTCAACAAATATTCACTATGGCAAGCCATCTGCGAGTACATCTTGCTAGTCATGACATAGCTGTGGACACCTCAACACCATCAACGCCAGCGGGTCCACTGGTATCGACAACCTCACGCAAACGGGCAGTAAAGAGGTCGACTCAAGAACCCTCAAAGAGACCAAGACTTATTAATGAAATAGACTCTTTAAATAAGTTACCTCAAGATATTAAGAAGATATATAAGAACAACTGGTTAGCTATTAGAACACATGAACGTAGGACCAAATACATGGACACATACACTATATTTCATCAACCTGATACTCCTATAGATTGGAAGACCCTTGTAAACCCAATTTTTCTAACCCAGAAAAAGCGTTTCAAGGTGAATTATAGTCATCATCTAGTTTTAAGACATAGGGAGACACAGGGATTGCGTTACTTTCACGCCAGCTCGAATAACGCGACAGGGTTAGACAAACCCTTGTTAGTTAACAACAGAAATGATTTTGAAACATTTGTCAATAGATTAAATGAAAGTGATATATTAGGGTATGCAAATAAAAACAGGGAGACAACCAAATATACCTTAGAATCATTAGTCAGTACGAGTGTTTATATTTATAAACTTCAAGATTATCCTATAGGGTGTCTGATAGATATCCCACCCTACATTGCATCAAATCATGGTATTAATATCCTTCAAAACGACTCCAATTCTAAAGTTTACAATGATAATCTCTGCTTCTTCCGTTGTCTAGCTGTCTATCGAGGAACTTCAAATACTAATGTTAGGAAGGTTTCGAGACTACTTTTCAAACAGTTTAACCCGTCTCTAAAATTAAATAACTTTCACGGTGTAACTCTTGCTGAAATGTCTCTCTTAGAAAGTTGTTTTTCAATAAACATAGATATTTTTGAGTTTGATTCTCAACAATCCTTGCGTATTGTCCTGAGAAGTGGCAGTAGTTATAGTGAAACTCTCCGTCTTTTACTTTACAAAAACCACTTCTTTTATATAAACGATCTTTCCAGGGCTAGTAAAAGCTTTTCTTGTGGAAAATGTGGGAAATTGTGGAAAAAGTTTGGGCGTATGGATAGGCACGAAAAAACTTGCAATGGGGATATGGCTGTAGAGACATATAAAGGTGGTGTTTACTCTTCACCTGAAAGTGTATGGGACGCGATCAGCGCTGAAGGGCTCAGTACTCCAGAGTGTTTTATTTACCCATTCAGGGCGACATTCGATTATGAATGCTACTTTGATAGTAGGAATGTTCCCAAAGAGACGCACTCGACTACCTTTGTAGCTAAACACGTACCCCTCTCCTGCTCTATAGCGTCAAATGTCCCAGGGTGGGAGGCCCCAAAATGCTTCATAACGAAGGGTGACCCACAGGTTTTAGTTAGTCAGATGGTTGATTATCTCACTGGTATAGCTGCTAAGGCTTACTCGTTGTTGCGAGCTCGGTTTGAAAGTATTTTTACTCAACTCCATGAACTGAATAAAGACAAGCTAATAGCTAAGTTTGATGAGTATTTAAAAGAGCTTCCAGTTATAGGTTTTAACTCGGGGAAATATGACGTCAACGTCATTAAACCTTATTTAATAAAGCACTTCATGGATGCCACTGCCCAAGTGGGTGAAGAAGCAGAAGAAGAAGAAGAAGAAGAAGACGCCGATGTTATCGAAGAAGAGGAAGATAAAATGGAAGTAGACTACAAAGTAGAAAGACCGTTCAAGTTTATAGTTAAAAGAAACAACAACTTCATGTGTATTGCAACACAGAATCTAAAATTCTTAGATATAGTAAACTATCTAGCCCCCGGGTTTAGCTATAGTAAATATCTGGCAGCTTATAAGATTAGTGAGTCAAAGGGTTACTTTTGTTATGAATATATAGACGACCCCCAAAAGTTGGACGAGACAGAACTACCCCCACACGAAGCGTTTTATTCGTCGTTAAAAAATTCCAATATTTCCAAGGAGGAGTACGCTCTGTGTAAAAAGGTCTGGAAGGCCAATAACATGACCACCCTTAGGGACTTTTTGGTGTGGTATAACAACAAAGATGTAGTCCCCTTTTTAGAAGCCTTGGAGCAGCAGGTTCGCTTTTATGGGGAGCGGGGTGTAGACTGTTTTAAAGACGCCATTTCGGTTCCGGGTGTTTGTTTAAAGTATCTTTTTAAGACTGTTGATAGGGATGTAATGTTTAGTTTATGTTCGAGCAAACAGGCGAGTCTACACACAATGATTAGAGATAATATCGTCGGGGGTCCCTCTATAATTTTCCATAGGTATCACGAGGTAGGCAAAACGCTTATTAGGGGTGGAAAGGTAGTCAAATCCATCCAAGGTTACGATGCCAACGCGTTGTATCTTTGGGCTCTGATGAACCCAATGCCAACAGATTACCCAATTATTAGAAGAATGGAGACCGGGTTTAGGATCGAAAAAGATAACTATTATGTCCAACAAAGTAGAGAGTGGCTAACGTGGGTCGCCCACCAAAAAGGGGTGGAGTTGAAAACTCAGTTTAACGGGAGGGAGTTTCGATTAGGTGCTAGAAATATCCCTGTGGATGGGTGGGATAAATCCAATAGAAGAGGCTATAATTTTCATGGTTGTCTGTACCATGGTCACAAAGACTGTCCCCTCACCAAAGATAAAGATAGAAACCCTGTTAATAATAAACCCTTGTTCGAGCTGTTTGAAAAAACATGTGAGATACACACCTACCTAACTGAGGAGGTAAAAGTCCCAGTAGAAGTTATGTGGGAATGTGAGTGGCAGGCTCTGAAAAAGTCTGACCCAACCATTAGGGCTTTCCTTTCTAAAGCCATCCCTAGAGCTAGACCCTCTTACTCTAAAGAAGGGCTCCCTCTCAGTGATAAACAGATTCTGGCTTCTGTTTCAGATGGGACATGTTTTGGTTTAGTGGAATGTGATCTACACGTCCCGACCGTCTGAAGGAACATTTCAGTGAGATGACTCCAATTTTCAAAAATATTGATGTCACGCGTGATGATATTGGACCGTTTATGGGTGAATATGCCCTCAAACATAACTTGTTGTCAACCCCTCGTCGCACCCTAATCGGTAGTTATATCGGGGAAAAAATGTTGTTGGCAACACCACTGTTAAAATGGTATTTAGACCACGGCTTGGAGGTAACAAAAATTTATCAAGTGATAGAATATCAACCGTCTAGTTGTTTTAAAAAGTTTGGCGAAATGGTTTCTGACGCTAGGAGGGCTGGTGATCTAGACGAAAGTCAATCTATAGTAAGCGATACGATGAAGCTCTTAGGAAACTCAGCCTACGGGAAGACTCTAACCAATAAGGCCAATCATAGCGCTGTCTCGTACGTTCAGGGGGGTGAGATATCGAAAATGATTAATAGTTCCCGGTTTAAAAAGATGACTGAAATAGGGGAGGATCTTTTTGAAATTGAGATGGAGAAAAAGAAAACTGTTTGGGACTTGCCCCTACAAATCGGTTTCTTCGTCTATCAATATGCAAAACTTCGTATGTTAGATTTTTATTTCGAGTTCTTAGATAAGTTTGTAGATAGGTCCAACTTTCAGTTATGTGAAACAGATACTGATAGTTTATACTTAGCCTTAAGCGCACCTAAGCTAGAGGACATAGTTAAGTCAGGTCTGCGGGATGAGTTTAATAGTGTATATAAAGACTGGTTTCCTGCCGAGTTTTGCGATGCGCATATTAGCAAGACAGACTGTATAAACTGTAAGGGTGTTAAAGCGTACACCAAACGAACGCCCGGGCTTTTTAAACTAGAGTACGAAGGGACAGCTCTTGTTAGCTTATGTAGTAAGACGTACCATTGTAGTGGGGATTACGATAAAATCAGTTGTAAAGGGTTAAGCAAGCAACACAACAAATTAGATAAAGATATGTTTTTAGAGGTTCTCGCCACGCAAAAGGCCAAGGGTGGGAAAAATGTAGGTTTCAAAGTCTTAAATAATTCCATATTTTCCTACAGTCAAACAAGAAATGCTCTTTCCTATTTCGATATAAAAAGAAAGGTAGCTGATGATAACGTCTCGACTACGCCTTTAGATATTTAACTCTTTACACTACCAGCTTAGCCTAACCAGCAATCTCTAACAGTTTCACCCCTTATGATTCATTTATGACACAACGCTAAGCAGACACCCAACTACCTATCTGTAAATAAATGTTATCCATGTACTATATATTGACTCACTGTACTGAATATTTTTGTAATGTTATATAATATCAATGTATGTTATACACCTATTGAGATAATAAAAGAATAAAATATATCTTTGTCTTCTGTCTTATATTGATCGTTTTTCATTGATGTTGTATAATCTACTAACCTATCACTATCGCTCAAGTACACCAAGCGCTCCAAAGTCAGCACACACCAGACATAAACAGCGCCCTTCCGGGGTCACCTGGCCTAGAGGTCAACATCCCGACACGAAACGGCATGGTTAACTCCCCCTGTCTCTCATGTACATGTGGTGCGCTGCGCACCACACTATATATCTTTGTTAATTTACGGGCCAAATAATAATCAAATGGACCTTGTATACTACTCACCACACACACAAAGAAACAATTTTAGTTAAAGTCAATAATTTATCTAAGAAGAGTATTTTATATGTAAATGGCATTTGTCCATAGAGTAAGATACATACTAGAAAGAAGAGGAGAGTAAGATACATAATATAACCTCAATTAAGTAATAATCAATTCGGATTAAGAAAAGGCAAAGTTACACACTTGTCACGAGCGGAACTAACAACATGGCGGAAATAAACAAACACGGGGTCGGTTTTATTATTGAAAGTAACATTGCCAAAAACTTACTAGACATTGATTACATCTTAGAAAGTATCAGATTAGCAGAAAGAGGAAGAAATGCCACTTATATTCAAACATAAACTCCAAACAACGACACCTACAGTGAGGACAGCAAACAAGAATATTTTGATGAACTCTCAGCCACAATAAAGTCAAGGACGCAGAGAAATTGTTTGTACTAGGAGATTTAAACGGTAGAGTAGGACAAAGGAGAACACCATGTGAATTATACCTAGGACCATTTAGTGACATTAGAACAGAGTGTAATAGTAACGGTGAAATTAACACAGCAAAAACAGATGCTATGAGAATTGGCAAATTAAGACACCCACTAAACATTAAGATCAAGATAAAGAAATAAAACAAGTAGAAAAATTTAAGTATTTGGGCACAATGTTTAGAAAGGATGGAAAACTAGAGAGAAATTGACATGAGAATACAAAAAGCAAATGCTGTCACATACCAGCTTTCACCATTGTGAAGACATTCAAACATTTCTATGGCAGCTAAACAACAAATAATAAATAGCTTTTTCATACCAAATTTGTGCTATGAAAGTCAAACACGGACCCTTTCTAAATCACATTTAAGAAAGATCAATACACGTGAGATGCGATGCTTGAAAAAAGTAGCAACCAACACAAGAAGAGATAGAATACCAAATGAAACCATAAGAAAAATGGTAGGAACAAAACCCTGCCAAGAAGATATAGAACACAACTTAAATGGTTTGGCCACCAATCACCATCAAGGACGATCTTCTCGAGAATGCATGGAAAAAGACCAAGAAGAAGATGGATAGATGCAGTGACAGAGACATGTAACAACAAAGGTAAATCACTAATTCAGACAGTTCGAGCAGCTCAAGAACGACAAATGATATAACCACGACACCTTTTAGGTATCAGTGAAAGAGAAAAGAAGAAGATGGATAGATGCAGTGATAGAGACATGTAACAACAAAGGTAAATCACTAATTCAGACAGTTCGAGCAGCTCAAGAACGACAAATGATATAACCACGACACCTTTTCGATATCAGTGAGAAAGAGAAAAGAAGGCCTTCGGCGTCTTGACGCACGGTTGTTAACAAGCAAACACGATAAGTCAGTAGTTTGGTAAAGCATTAGTGTCTCATACTCATCATGTGCCATACAGGTTGGCGTAGGTGATCATGTCCCTCCACAATCTTCTACATGTATCAACAGTGCATCGTATCAGTTCTGTTGTTGACTGTTTTCCATGCCATGACACCAAGCTATCCAGTATTTTCTCTCTTTGTCGCCCGCAATCTCTCTTTCCTTTTATTTTGCCAGTTGTAACCAAGTATTCTAACTTTCCTCTTCTCGTGATGTGCCCGAAAAATGTTGATTGCTTCTTTCTGATGTTTTTACAATTAGAACAAGACAAATGACATTTTGAGGCATGTTAAAAGACACAACAGCCTACTAAAAGTGATATTGGAAGGGAAAATACAAGGTAAAAGAGGCAAAGGCAGACCAAGACTAACATGGACGAGTAACATCTAATAATGGACAAATCAGCCTATGACAATGTGTACCATCATAGCAAGAGACAGAGCGAAATGGCGCCCCATGGTAGCCAACCTTCAATGCGGGGAAGACACTCAATGAATGATTGAACATGTTTATTACATTAAGTAATTGTTGTAGATCTTTAGGCAGTTCTGCTAGTACTACAGTATCATCAGCATATCTTAGGTTATTGATTATCTTTCCATTAATGTTTAGGCCTGGTATCTCTGTGATGTATTTAAAGATTTGCTCAGTGTGAAAGGAAGTAGTCGTTAAAACCACGAAGCCAGTAGCATGTTGATGAAGAGATGTTAAGTTTTGAGTGATTTACTCAATGTTACGTATTAAATAGTTTAATCCATATCTACAATGACAGCTTGTCAAGCCATTGTTCAATCTTCTTAGTCGCCTCTTACGACATGCCTGGAAGGTCACAGTGTCACTATTCTTTACTCCCTCATAATGAGACCCGGTAACACACGGGAATTAATCCATATGGTATTCTGAAAATTCCGATCATCATCAGCATGTGTCATACCAGTTGGCGTAGGTGATCATGTCCCTCCACAATCTTCTATCTACAGTGCATCGTATCAGTTCTGTTGTTGACTGTTTTCCATGCCATGACACCAAGCTGTCCAGTATTTTCTCACTTTGTCGCCCGTGATCTCTCTTTCCTTCTATTTTGCAGCTGTAACCAAGTATTCCAACTTTCCTCTTCTCATGATGTGCCCGAAAAATGTTGATTGCTTCTTTCTGATGTTTTTAGAGCTCCCTTTTTGTGTTGGCCTCTTTGAGAACTTCCTCATTGGTCTTTTTAGCTGTCCAGGGAACTTTCAACATTCTTCTGAGAAATCTCATCTCTGTGGCCTCTAATCGTCTTTTCATTTGTTTGTCTACTGTGCATGATTCGCTTCCATATGTCAGAATTGGTTCTATATAGCACCGATGAACTCTCTTTCTCATTTTTATTGACATAGATTTGTTGCATAAGATATTTTTCATTTCTGAAATGCTATTTTGGCCTGAGCTATTCTGCTTTTTATTTCTGTGGTGCATCTCCCATCTGATGTATTTGAAACGTTGCACTTGTTTAAGATTTGTCTCGTTTATTTTTATGCTGGATGATGGTGGTGATTGTTTCTTCGATATAACCATTACTTCTGTTTTCTTACTATTCAGACTGAGACCTTTCTTGTTGCTCTCATACTAGGTGCTGCTTTACTGCACATCTTTTTTCGTAGCTGAATTTGCCAATCCTGGACAGACAGAACGAGCAAGGTGTACCCACCCTTGTCTCCTTTCCTCTTGCGCCTTTTGTCTTCTGAATTTGACATCAACACTGTCTCGAAAGTTGCTGCGCCATTTTCTATGTTTGCTTTCCATGTGCTACGATCTGCAGCCACATTTTCCCAGTTCCTTTCTCCAGACATTGATATAAGGGAGAAAAAATACAACTTAAAAGGAAACACCCAAGACCGCCATCATTACGTAATGCCATATGACAATTCTAAGAATAACTCGGCCAAACAAATTTCACAACTACGGACTGCTTAACAGGTGTAACCAAAAGGCAATGCACACATTGATAAAGGTGGCACAATCAAGAAATAGGCACGTATTGAGACGTTCTCCGCAAGCAAAAGTGAACTCAGAAGGGAAAGCAATAAATACCAAGCTAAAGACAGCGCAGAAAAAAGACAACAGAGATCTATTAAGGTTGAAGGGTATTGGTGTTCCTGTTATTACAAGAGGCTACAGAGAGTGTCGGGTGACTGGCTTCATTTTTGATATGTTGTCAAGAACAAACAGGTCAGGGTTTCTTGTAGGATCCAGCTCCCAATGAAACATAGGAAGGTTGGTAATTAAGATCAAAAGATTCACAGTCTAGACTAACCCCTTGAAATCACAACTTACTCTCCTATGAAATCTGAACAGTCTTTTAACTTCACAACTTTTCCCATTGATTTGTCTCTAAAATCTATCTGGAAAAAACCCTCCTAAAGTTTAACAGTTTTCTTAAATAGTCCAGCCTAGCTTAACGATCTTGTCTATTCTCCATCACTGTAATCATGGTTACCCCTGGCTGAACATGTACAGACGTTTTCATACAGCTCTGTCCTATTCAACATATGTGGCATGTTATGTCAATACTATATGGTTGCATTTCGATAGTCTAACCTACATAAATGAACACTACAATATCTATTTCCTTTTATCTTGCATAATATTACAATATTTTCAATTTTTCCCATTCTCTTGCCACGACCAAAAAAATATAGACCTCATTCGTCTAATGCTTTCAGAGATTCATCTTGTACACTTGGTTCATTCAGTATGTCTTTGTTATTCATGGTTGCATTCCACTGCATTCTCAAAATTGTTTTGTAAAACCTAGACACTTAGAAGGCAAAAAAAAAAAAAATCAACACAACAGGAAAGTGACTGAATGTTTAATATTTTTAAAATAACATATATATGACAACAAACACAAAACTGTTCATATATTTATTAACAAATTGTCATAATAATTTTCAGCAAATAAAATTTCATGCATTAAAAAAGAATTGGCCATCTGTTAGATACGTCGCTCCACTGAGCAAGTTGTTCAGCCCTTTAACTTCTTACAACTGAAATTTCTGAGCCTTGAATATCATGAAATGTCTTGAATACACTACCAGCCAATATTAGCTGAAAATGCAAGAAATGTCTTGGTCAAATCTAGTATATTCTATAGCAGGAACATATTACAGATACTCTACTATACTGTGTCAGATAATTTATGTGCTTAATATGTTGTAACGCAGTTTGGTTAGTTAATATATACAACACTTTGCTGAAAATAAAATAATACATTTAAATAATTTATTTATATAATTGTAATCTTCAAATGCTGGCATATGGCATACGTACAAAGAAAACATCTATTAATAGGGTGTAAACAACAGTGCAAATATGTCTGTCATATATTGTGGGTGTCAAGTAACAGAAGACAGTGGAATAAACAGCCCAGGAATATAAAATGTGCATACTTGGTGAGAGATCACAATAGCTGGGACTGAAAATAAATAGAGATAAGAACAAAATTATGATAATTAATGCAGTTGGCAATAACCAAATAACAATAGGAGAAATACCTCTACTAGACATACAATCTTACATATATCTGGGCAGTAATAAAGACAAAGAGGGAGGAACAGAGAATGATACCAAACTAAGGATATCACAAGCAAAAGGAGCATTCATTGCACTAGGAAACATATGGAAATCTAAAGAAATTGTGTCAAATACAAAAAATGTCAACTTCAATGTGAAGTTAATCCTATAATATGGCTGTGAAACATGGAGAACGACAAAAATGACAGTCATGAAGGTACAGAACTTCATTGAGGAATGCTTGTGCAGAATAAAAGGCTGGAAAAGGCAGGACAATATCACTAACATAGTTATGGAAAAGTACCAGTCAAATACCAGTGGATAATGAAAGAGATACAACAAAGACGATGGCACTGGATTAGGACACACATTGTGGAAGCCAACTGAGAGTATTACATGGACAGGCACTTTTTTTGGAATCCCCAAGAAAAAAGACAAAGAGGAAGACCAAAATATTCTTGAAGAAGACAGATGGAAGCAAAGATGAAGATGAAGACAAAAACATGGAATGATCTTAAAAGATTGGTAAGAAACAGTACGACTTGGAAAAAGTTTGTTGAAGACCTATGCTCCACAGGAAGGTGAATGGCAGAAGAAGAAGTAGCAATCAATCTCACAGACACTTCAAAGGACAAATGCAGAAATGTTGAGGGAAGTTAACTTATACAGGGGTTTAATAAATGATTGTTAGAAAGAAGCAGAGTGATTCGATGAGCATGATAAAAAAAGTGGAGGCGGGCTATGTACGCATGCAATGGGTAGAGTCGTTGCAGAAATCCAAAATACGTAAGGTCACCTTTGTCTATGTCCCTGGACATGCGGGAGTACGGGGAAATGAGAGAGCGGACAGGTTGGCTAGCTGCGCTGTCGTTGAGGACGGGCAACCGATGGATCGGGCGGACATCATCAATGCCCTTCGAGATGTTGGAAGAGCACAGGACTTCGACAAACACAGATCAACGTCACTTCTTCGGATGATGGAAATGGGAGTTAAGATGGGCACGGCCAGAAATGAGAAACTTGGTGGCCGTGTAAGAAGACTTATCAACCAACATAGAACTGGAGTCGTCAGTCGCTGGACACTGAGGGAATTGCTGAGGAGGGGATCTGAGCACCTATGGACATGTTCGGAGTGCAAAGATGATGTCCCGCAAATAACTCAATTTAAGTTTTTTAAGAAATGTGACAAGTAAAAGAAGATTGTAAAACAGAATGAGTCATTATATTCTGGGAAGGGCCATATTAGTTTTTCTGTTACCTTTCAACAGAAAGTGAGAAATATGCACATTAATGATCACGTAACTTGGATGTTACACACCCCCTGATCTGTTCTATAAATCTCCCCAATCTACACACATGTGATTCAACAAGACTTAGAATTCATTGCACAACAATCATCATGACACTGATTTGCATAAATATCTGTCATTTCAAAATTAAAAAAAACATTTAAAATAGAACAGTTGATATGTTTTAATGTACAAATCAACAATAGTGAGTCAACATTGAGAACAATTTGCAATAACATCAAATACAATAACTGATAATAATAAAGGCATTAATTTAAACTTACAATGCAACTTGCAGATAAACACATCACAATGAAAGTGAGTGCTGCTTTCAACATGACATTTTTAGAAGTATTGGAAACTAAAAGAATAAAGTCACAAGCAAAATTACACAAAGCAATATTAAAAAAAAAAAGCACTAACAATTTGGAAGCAAAAGTGCTTAAGAAAAATTCTTGTAAAATAAAAAAAAAATTGTCATTTTTTGTAATGGACTTGAAATAATAAATAATGTCTTCTTCACTAATGAGATTTTGCAAGTTATTCGCCCTTTAGCAGCAATGCCATTTTGTAAATGTTGCAATTGACATATTGGTCGAGAAGGGTGTTGTGACCATATTACCCAGAGAATGCAGCTGGGGACACGACAAACTTTCTGCCCACATCCATTACTGTAATGTTCATGAAGCAGACCACCATGTATTTTTTAAAATTCTAATAGCCATAGTAGACATAAGGGTGAGTTCATCAATAGCACAAAATCTCCACATGTCATTAAAGGTTCCAAGCAGACCCTAAAAAATATGCACACAAAAAGAAACTGTGAGATCTGTAAGTTTGTCTACACACTATGACCATAAATTGTACATTTTTTCCATACAAGTCTCCACCAGTTCATTTTAGCTCATAGGTTGTCTTGTAGTCCATCCAACTATATACGAGAAGTTATAATTTTTTCCAGCAAATTGCATTGCTGTGAAAAGGTCCATACACACTTCATAACAACTTAAAATTGGATACGGGATGGGAAAGCTGAGGTGAGGATGTATCACCTGAAGTTATATAGTTTTATATATTATCTAACTTCATGAGATGAAAATAAAATAACACAAGATACAAAGACTATCCAAAATTAAATGTAAGGTACAGATAAAAACAGCTTAAATGTGTTTTTACAAAGAGCTACAAACAATCATAAAAAACTAATCAAAAGGAGAGAATCTTATGCAAGAAATAATTTTACAACATTGCTTTTCTCTATTTAACATAAAGCTTATGTGTGTATGAATAAACACCTGCATTACATATACATATTATGTGTGTACATAATTTTACAGCAAGTATATATTTTTGGGTATATTTAATTCATGGAATGTCATTATAAATGACACTGAACGAAGGTAAATAGCGGCATTTATTTGTGTTTAAACTTCTCACAAGACACAAATAAATAGCAAATCAATGCCCATTAATTAACACCAAATTACAAACATTGTATATTATTATAAAAGCATATAAAGTCATTACCAAACAATGGTATATTGTCAAAATAATATATATATACTAGTTATCAGTAACAATATATTCTTGCGCAGCAAAATTAATTTTGCACCACCAATTCTCATTCACAATCTGTATTTTGAGAACTGACATATTCACTTCACAAAGTACAAGAGCCATGAGCAAAATCTTAAGTTATGCATCAGAAAACGTAAGAAGTGTCTTCTTAATAACACACTTTTATTCAACACTTCACTTCTGTTGGTCTTTCAGAGTGTTGGGACTATGCTAGTACAATATGGACCCAAATAAATAACTGTATCAATCTTTTAAAACACCTGTTTATATAGTAAAAAGTAAAGTACCCCCGTCACGCCAAGTGGCGTATAGGGAAATATGGTGTTAGTGACCCTATATTTTACAGACCTTCAGCACATTATTTATGGGGTAATGTGGTCGGTATTACGCCCGTGCTGCTTTACTTTCCCAGAAAAAATCCGGTACCCATTTAAGGCTGGGTGAACCCGGAAGCCATCGGTTGTATATGAGTTATCAAAAATAAACATGGCATACAATATAAACATTGTGTTTTCATGGATTTCAAGATAAAACAAATGTTGAGATACTGAACTCATATGTACATTAGAACTCAATGTTCAATCACACAACAAGTAAATACAATGCACCAGTTAGAAAAGCCACATATAATTTACCTATAACACATATATTAGCAACAAGGCAGAAATTGTTGCACTGCTGCAATTTTTCAATACAATTAGATCCTGTTATCTATTATAAAAAAATCTGGTAACAAAAGAAGCTATGTCTAATGATCAACTAAAGAAAGCCATATACCATTATGAGGATGTATTATTTGTTATGCTTGTTGTATTTTCTTCTGTAATCTTATCTAAAGTAATGCAGGTTGCCAGTGCTGCTTCTTTTGAGAGGAAGAGTCTGTCTCTATGTTTTAACCAAAAGCCTGTGGATTTCAGCATTGGAATGATGCTCTCTGGGACAGATGTAATGAGTACTTCCACATCAACAGAGGTGAACTCATTAATGAGATGCTGAAGAGCCTGGACACCCATTAAGTCAATAAATGCAACACCAGAGGCATCTAGAATTACAACCTTCAATGGATGATTTGTAATGGACTCCAACATTTTCTCATGGCTATCAATGTCAGGATGTCCATTTTTATCAGTTGAATTTTTACATTTCTCATGTACTATTATATCTTTTCTCTGTTTTTTAAGTTTCACTGGATCAATTCCTGTTTTACTGAAAACTTTTGCAGTAAAAATATCAGTGTTCATGAAATAGAGAGGAGTCTCAATTTTAATAATCTTGATGTTATGAAGCTGTTTAGCCACAGAGTATTTGTCTAAAGACCGCAACTCAACAGTCAAAGGACTTGTCTGAATTTGTCCAGCCTCAACAACAGGTGTCAACGTAGTTCGCAACATAATTAAGGAAAGTGAAAACAAAATACCTGCCAGCAAACCAACATCAGCATTTAAAATAACACAGGAAGCACATGCAAATACCCAAATTGCACAATCATAACGAGATTTACGCCATTCTGCAGGAATCTCTAACAATTTTAAAAACATAGTTTGGAGGTTGACTAGAATGATAGCAGCCAGAACACACATTGGTAGGTAGTAAAAATATGGCCCTATTACCATGATAACTAGCAAGACCAGTCCTGCTGCAAAGAGAGATGCCACTTGAGTTTTGCCTCCTGCACCATCTTGGACAACGCTGCGTGACACTGATGAAGCACATATATATCCTGAAAATAACCCACATACAACAGAGCACATTCCGCAAGCAAGCATCTCCTGATTTGAATCTACCACATAGTTATTCTTCAGTCCCAAGCTTTTAGCCATAGCCAGAGTTTGAGCATATGCAATAACAATTATAATTATAGCATCAGCAATGTAATCTTTAATTAGGGTGAAATCTGGCAATGTAGGTGCTGGGAGCCCAACAGGCACTGTCTGAACAACTTTGACATTGAAGTTGTCATGTAGAAAAGCAAATTTTGAAATCAAAGTCCCCACAATTACAACAATTAATTCAATGGGAATTGGAATTCTTAATTGTTTCTTATATTTGTCATTTATAAATCTTTTCACCAAGTAAAGCACAAGTATACTAATAATGGAAGTCAACAGTGTAGCAATATTTGTTTTGGGCAGATTCCATAAAAATGATATCCAAGTCCTAATGACGGAGCCCGGTCCTTTGTAACGAGGAACTGATATGCCAAACATAGTTGTCACTTGACTAGTAGCAACATGAAATGATATGCCCACAGTGAAACCATTAATCAGAGAATTGGACATGATACTGGTAATTCGACTAAGCCCTAACATGGATGCTATTATAAGAATGATACCACAAACAAAGGAAACTCCACTGGCAACTTGAATTCTCTTGGCCATCTTGGCTGCATCGTCATTACCTATTAAAGCTATAGTTTCCACTATTGAAGAATTTGAAGTACTTGTAAAGTTAAAAGGCACATTCATCTCAGGAGAAGCATTTGACGTAGGCTCCAATACATAGTTTGTATCATTGACACATACAGGTAGTGTATCATGTAATAAGCTATTGTCATATTTGTCCAGAATTGTGGCAATCATAAGACTAAGGATTGCTATACAGCCCCAGGACAGCTGCCTGCCTGTTCCAAGAAAAAAGTAGGTAACGGAAGCAAAAAATGAGATATAAAGACCCACTATTGGAGGCAGTGTAGACAAAGCTGCAAATGCCATACCTTGTGGAATCATCATAACTCCAGATGTCAAGCCAGCAACGACATCATTTGGTAAATCTTCTTTCAGCTTATATGACTTGAGGGTTTTCACAACAGGAAGCACTCTCAGGAATGATTTCTTCACGCTACACGACGCAAGTTGTTTAGTTATGGCCCGGTGAATCACATTCTTCCAAATAACAGGTTCCTCTGGGTTTCTGAAAGCATCCTCAAAATCAACAAGCTTGGGATATTTTTCAACACTTGTATCATCTCCCACTAATTCCATGTTTCCTCTAATGTGCTGGGACATCAAGTACAGAAACTAGAGAAGAAATCAACAATATAAAAGTTATAAATATATGTGAATTATATATAAAAGTTGTCATTCAAGAAAAATAGCAGAAAGATAACTGTCTGTCACAAACTTCGCCATGTCTAAATAAATATTAAATCATAAATCTTCATAAGAGAGTCCGAAGTTCTGGTCTGAATGAGCCATGATTGCAGCAGAAGAAGAACAGCAAAGATGGACATACAAAAAGATGTTTTAAAAAATTAAACAATTTGAGGCTAATGATATTACATATGGCAGATAAGAAGTAAACATCATGTACGTGGCAGATGGTTACAATTATCACGTGTGGGTTTTATAGTGTAACAATATTCACATAAAAGAGAATAATAATCCTGTACCATCTCCACACTGAAGGTTGGCCACCATTGAGCATCACTACATTATTTTCCTTGCCTTGATGGTTCATGATGGTTAAAAAAAAAAAAAAAAAGAGCCCCCGCCATGCCAAGTGGCGTATAGGTAATATGGTGTTAGTGACAATAAATTTTAATTTGGTTAATGTGGTCGGTATTACGCCCGTGCTGCTTTACTTTCCCAGAAAAAAATCCGGTACCCATTTAAGGCTGGGTGAACCCGGAAGCCGTCAGTTGGGATCGAACCCTACCTCTTGTCCTTTGTAGTCCAGTTCACTAACCACTGAGCTATCGTGGCTCCCGGTTCATGGTGTAATCTCTCAATATTATCTGTCTACTTTAGTCTTTGTCAATTACCCCAAAAATCATGTGCCGAGGGTCTGTAAAATTTATGGTCACTAACACCATATTACCTATACGCCACTTGGCGTGACGGGGACACTTTACTTTTTTTTTTGTGTGTCTAAGTCAGCCTCCACCTTGTATTTTCCCTTACAATATGATTTTCAGGAAGTTATTATGTCACATTATGTGTCAATAAAATTTTATTTTCAAAATTTCTTGTTGAAATTGTATTAAATAGTTCTTTATCCATTTTCAGTTCTTTCAAAACTTCACTGTTTTCAAATCTCATCCACTTCTTCCAATTCTGTGAATCAGTTAATTATTGATACATACATTAACATTTATTATAGGAACTTTTTTCAACCACCCAATTTGGTCTGAAGGAAGCATGGACAACTCTCACTACGACTTGTCAACCTCTATCATTTTATCATGCTTCGTTTATTGCCATGTCCCCAATGGTACCTCTCCTTCGTTTACAAAATGGTGTCCTAGGTGAGGATGTTTAGTTCATTCCATTCATAGAACATCGTCTAACCTTTTCTGTTTTCTTCTCACTTCTTGGTTGATATTGTTAATGCTTCTTAGCTTGTGATGTGTTGATCCAAACTGATGTTTAGAATTTTCTTAAGACAGCAACTATCAAATCCTCTAATTTGGCTTTCTATCTCACCGTGGAATAGATATCCTGCATGCATTATTTATTATTATTATTATTTTTTTTTTACTTCTGGCGAAGTCCCTAGAGACTAGGAACTGCATTTTGCGTGTTGGTCCATTTTTTTCTGGCAGCCGTGTGCACAGAGGTCCCTCACAGCGCAGGCAGATAACTCCATCTTCTGAGGTACCCTTTTTTCATCTATGAGTAATTGACATTTCAAACCAGGCCTCACTGCTGAGAATAGCCACAGAGACAAATCATAAATAAAAATCCCAACTGGTGCAGCCGGGATTTTAACTCAAAATCTCTCATCTCGAGACCAATGTCTTACCCCTAGACAAACCTGTCCCAATGCATTATGTTGAAAATGGAGTGGGATCCTGATCTGATCAGGTTAAAGTATGGGGTGGAACAAACATTATGCAAAGCCATATTCTTGATCATTCCCACACCAATAAAATGTCACATAGGGCTTGACGTGTTTTTCGCCATCCATCTCTATTTTGGGTGAGAAGTTCAATTTTATCTAATGAGTGTGTGTCTGCCAACTTTCCTTCATTATAAGTATTCTTTTTAGTGTCTCTTTAGACCTTCCTCTTTTTCTGTATCCTGATGTCTCCCATAGAAAAGCCTGTTTTGGAATTCTCTTGTTGTCTCTTCTCAGCACATGATGTTCATCTTCTTTCCTTAATTGTAGATGAGATCTTTGGTTGGGCGGCCATTTTTCTTATTTCAATAGTATGTCTTGAATTCATTCCGTTGTACACAGAGTATTTTTCTTAGGTATCTGTCTTGTTGTTGTTGTTATGGATCCAGCGACCTTTGAGCTGATGCCCTTCGGCCCAATGCCATGTAGTAGTATCTGCAGGTATTTTTAAGTTCTGCTGTTGTTCCATACAGAGTATTCCATTTGGAGGGTCTTTGAGGAAGTAGTGTTGTTCTAATGTCAGTGAGCTCAGGACATTGAAACAGGTGGTGTTCTACAGTTTCTTGTGGGTGATTACAGAGTAGACATACTGGGGTATGGTTTTGTTGTATTCTATTAATGTGGTTATTCAGCATAACATGTCCTGTTCTCAGTCTGAAGATGGTGGTTTGGTCTCTTCTTGTTAGGTTGTTGATGTTGTCTTGTGGAGTTGGTCTTGCCATATATTTAGAAAGCTCTCTCCCTGTTTTCCCTAAGGCCCATCCATTCAGCCACTCCTCCCTACTGTTGGAGTTTATGACTTGTTTGGCTGTGTCTAGTGTGATGGATGTATGTATCTCAGTGATAGTATCTGTGTCTGTTTGGATCCTCTCTTAGCTAATGTATCTGCCTTATCATTTCCTGATATATTTGAGTGTCCTGGGATCCATTGCATTACCAATCTTATGTTATGTGTTTCAATGAGTTTGTCTGTGTCTATGATAAGCTGTGTGAGTTCTGTTTTGTTCGTGTTGTTTTCCAGTGCTTGCAGAGCCGATTTGGAATCTGTAAATATAACTGTGTTTGTTTTCTTTGATGGTGTGGTATCGAAAATTGTATTTAAATGATAAATTGCTGTTTCAATAGCTGTTATTTCTACTTCATAATTGTTACAGACTTCACCACAAGGGCCACACATTTCTTCTGCTGTTCCATCTGGATAATGTATTAGTATTCCATATCCAGCTTTTGAAGTAGCGTTAGTGGCTGCACCATCTGTGTATATATGTATCCAGTCTTCTGGATAAGTATCTATTGTTTTCCTTGCTGCTAGTGTTACTGATACTGGGTCTGCTTTTTTACCTGTTCTGTTACATATCTCTACATTTATTTCAGGTTTTTTATAATTCGTACTTGGTGGCATTTCTTTGATGACTCTTGATGTTTGTAGTCATTTTTCAGGTAGATGGAATTTCTTTTGTATATTTGTAACATGTTGTAATACTGATATCTGCTTAATTCTTTGTTTTGGAGTCCATGTATCTACTAATTTTCTGTTAGGGTGGTCCTTCTCCATTCTTTTTTGTCTTTCATAGAGAACCATAGCGGCTTTGTTTCTCCTCAACTCTAAAGGTTCCACATTGCAGTGGATTTCGCAGGCTGCAACTGGAGTGGACCTCATTGCACCGCTGATGAGTCGTAATGCATTATTTTGTATCTTGTCCAGTGCCATGTTAGTTGTTTTGCTGCATGTCACTAGGAGCGAGCTAACATGATCCAAAACAGAGCAAACATATCCCAGATAGAGACTTCTAAGTGTTTCTTTATCTGCTTCCCATAAGGTACTGGAAAGCCTTTTCATTAGTTGAAGTCTTTGTGTTGCTTTCTTAGTGAGATTCTCTACGTGTTTCTTCAGGTTCAGTTGCCGGTCCAGTTGTATTCCTAAGTATGTAGGGTGTTCCTCTTTTTGAAGACTATTGTGTTGGAGATTGAGTTTGATGTTTGCCTTAACTATTTTGTTACTTCTAGGTATTACAGTGTTCTTCTAGGTGCCTCAGGTCTTTATTTAGGTGTGCTTCAGCTGTTCTAATATTTTCGTTAGTACTCCACATGACCAGATCATCCGCATAGAGAGCTTTTTTATTTATCAGGGTTTTGGTCAGATCATTGATATATATCAAAAAAAGGGTACAACTGAGTGGTGATCCCTGTGGTAATCCTTCTTCTAGCACCTCTTTGTCTGAAATGGATTAATTTAATTTAGTTTGTATTGTTCTGTCAACTAGGAAATATTTGACCCATTTGTACAGTTTCCCATGTATTCCGGCATCTCTCATCTTCAATAAAAGCCCCTTACGCCAGACTCTATCATAAGCCTGCTGCAGGTCTACTAGGATGGCTAGAGTATGTTGTCTCTTCTGAAATCCATCTGGGACCTGTTGTATTAACCTGAGGATTTGGTCTTCTATGTTATTGCCTGCCCTGAAACCAGCTTGTTCGTAGCACAGAGTATTAGAGGTTTCCAGATACCAATATAGTCTGCTATTGACCATGCTCTCAGCTATTTTACCTATGCATGATGTTAAGGATAGGGGACGATAGCTTCTGGGGTCATCTGGAGGCTTGTTCTTTTTGAGCAATGGCACTATATAAGCATTTCTCCATGTCTTGGGAATTTTGCTTTCTTTCCATGACTTGTTGATCAGTCTGAGTAATGTTTCTTTCCCTGACTTGCCGAGATGCTTTATCATCTCATTGTGCACCTTGTCAGGACCTGGGGATTTTCTACATTTTAATTTTCTTAATGCCTTTTCTAGTTTCCTCATGTTAAAATCTTCTTCAAATATTGCAGCACTTGTTGTTGGGGCTCTTTCAATTAATTTTAAATTATGTAGCTGAATTTTATCGCTATCTGTAAGTTTGTTCGCTCTGTTGACTGAAGCAAAGTAACTATTACATTTTTTAACTATATTTTTTTTAGAGCTGATGATTTCATTATTAAATTTTATTGGTTTAGGATTTGGTTCTCTTTTATCACCAGACAAATGTTACATAAGTCTCCATGCTTTATTTCCTTCATGTCGCAAATCGAGTTTACTGCATGTTTCTTGCCATTTCTCTTTCTTTGCTTTTTTAGTAACTAGTTTGACCTTAGCACTAGCTTTGTTATAGTTTATTTTATTATTCAAAGTTGGGTTCTGCTCAAGTATTGTTCTGGCTTTCTTTCTTTCTGATACTGCTGTCTCCAGTTCCGTGTTCCAAAATGGTCGATATTATGTTCTACATCCTTTAGGTATAGTTTGTTCTGCAGTGTTGAGTATTATTTGTGTGAACATCTCATTTAATTTTTCTACGCTGTTGTCTGTCAGATTGTTCAGGAGTTGGTCGGATTTTTCTTGATATAGCTTCCAGTCAGCTTTCTTGAAATTCCATCTCGTTCTCTGTTTTGTTTGGATTTTTGTTGTTTTTGTGTCTACTATGGTGACTATGAGTCTGTGATCACTGCCTATGTCATCAATAACTTCAATGTGGCAGTAGCTTATGAGATCAGCAGAGCAAATGGTCAGATCGGGTCTACTAAGGGAGAGATGAGCTCTATGTAGGAGAGTTGGTGTTGATTGTGTCCTGCATGATTGTAAGATTAGTAGGTATCTGTCTTCAAAAGGATTTAGTTTTTTCTCAGTCTCTTTTGATGTTTTCCAGCTTTCACATGCTTATGTAAGTATTGATAAGACGTTTGAGTTTAATATTCTACATTTGGTTTTCTTGCATAGTACTTTTGCTTTCCATATTTTGTCCAGGTTTTTTTAATTCGTTGCTGCTTTTGCTATTCTGCTTCTGATCTATTCTTATATTTCACATATACAGCCATATTAGATGGAGCCATTATTTTCTTTCTCATTTGCCTTTCAGTTTTGAGGGGTGACAGTTTTTGGTCTTTTTCTATAGGGGAATCTCTCTTTTTCTGCCACATTTACTTGTTTTTATAATATTATTTTACCTGTCAACTTTTTTTAATGATGCTCTCTTGATGTTATATTTTTGTAACATTTGTTAACAGTTGTGTCGATAATAATTATTTTGTTTCAGTCTTGTCACATGGCCAAACTATTTAATCGTGTTGCTTCTATATATATTCTACTCTGGGCATGACTCTTAACTGTCTTCTTAGTTTTTTACTTCTAATTGTTTCTCTCAAGCTCATTCCATTACATCTCTACACATTTTCATTTCAGTGATATTTATCTAATTGATTATTTAATAATCTGGTGTTGAAATTTGATATTAGCAGCTCACTGGTGGGATGAAGAATGTGTTCAGTGCTCTTTTTGTCTCTATTGTGATTTCCTTCTTAGCAATAACAGTGGACTACACTGTATATTAAGCCTATTTATGCTGCATATTTGCTGCTTTCTAACCAAACTATCCAGGTATTTGAATTCAACTACTTATCTATCCCCTATTTTTAGGTTAATGTGTCTTTCTCTTGCAATATTCATTATTTCTGTTTTATACCAGATACTTGACTGCATAGTTAAATTAATGATTTGATAGGCAAGTACTCATGTATCACACATAATGAAATACTAGGTCTACAAAACAGAGATAAAGTAAAATCCCTGACAAACATTACTCTAAATGATAACAGTAATTGTCTCTATTTGACACATTTACCAACACCAACAAATATCAATGTAGCAAATGATATATATATATATACATAATAATAAATTAAACAATAAATAATATGTGCATAATATATACCACATTTACATGCTCTGTGTGAGCATGCCAAAATTACGGGATTAATGGCTATTTTCTGTTTGTTTGGATATGGTATCTTTATGTAAATGTTTATTGCAGTAGTAATTATTTTCCCTGTCAGTTTCACAGTATTTACACTGTGTCATGAAGACAATTACACAGTTCTACTGAACATAAATTTAACTGATGATATTACTGGTTGGTTACTTTACAAACTGTTCAACAGGCACAACCCAGTAAAAATACACAAGCATATTGTACAATATGTGTGGACTGCACAGACAATACTCCATACATCTATTCAATCAATAAAAATCCTCTTCTTGGTGCACATAATATAGGTGCCATGGATGAGGTCTCTATCCATATTCTTGGTTTTCTCAATCTCTCTACTCTCTGCAGTCTAGGCTAAGTTTTTTGTGGTGGTTTCCTTCCACGACTTCTCTTCTCCAAATACTCCTAGCTTGAGCCTTCCTTGTGGGTTTCATGAGAATACCTGTCTTGCTATGCAAACTATGCTGGATTCAGGCTTTGTTGTATGTGTCCAGTCATTCTACATTGATAAGTTGTTATTCAATTCAGTCTGTTCATTATTTTATCTTCAGTTTCTGAAATGGCTCCCCCCTCCCCATTTTTTTTTCTCCTATGAGAATATAAGGGCAAAAGGAGTTGGAATGTGATAGGTCTCATAGTCATTAAGTCATAGGCCTATTTTACTAATATATGATAATAATGGCAAGGAAAGTCAAGACGTGGGGAAGGAGAGCAGATATAAATATTAGAACAGAGCTGCAAACAGTGGACACTCATATGTACACTACAGTGTGGGCCAGACCACAACCAACTACTATAGATAAGTAAATCTGTTGTTGGCTGTAGCAGACCTTGCGATGGATTATCATGATTATTCAACGATTATGATTATCACAAATCGAATAGACAAGATTCATTCATGAATTGAAGGCATAACAAATAAGAGGGCATGTTTTATATCAAGCTATATAAGACTATAGACTATAATAGACCTACACTCCTACAGCCTAAACCATCACATGATCATGGACTGCTTTTTGTCCGTTGAGTTAGTTAAAAAATTTAAGTTTTAAAAAGACTGAACAATATCGACTTATTAGACTTAAGAAGATCGAACACCACAGCCTTCAATCAAACTATGGCCTGGTTTTAAGATGAGAAATTACAAACTGCAAATAATAAACTTAAAACTTCACTAGACGACAGGACAAGTCAAAATATGATTAAATATGAGATGTTTACCTTCCTTTTGTATAAATAAAGAAAGTAAACGAACGTGAAACGAAGAAATACATGTGATGTAAATAAATGTAGTCATGTCCTACCTACTATTAAAATACTTGACCCGAAGTACAAAAAAGTCAAAGGATTTACTTAAATTTGAATGTCTCATTTAAGTTGGTCCGACAGTTACACTTCAGTTTTTTCATTGAAATCATTCCATTAAAATTATTGAGTAAACTTCACTACACTACTACACAGTTACAGTAGTTGAGTAGTACAGACAGTTGAGACAGCCTACAGCAGAGTAACACAACACACACCCAGTGCCACTGCACTACAAATATAATCTAAAGAAAGTCCTGCGACAAATCACACACTATAACCAAAACTCACTGTGGACACGTGTTACTATCTCAAGTAGTTTTCCTAACTGATGCCTGCTAAATACATAATTAATTTCAAAATAAAATCAGTATTCCAACTTGGGACAAGGTCTGTACCCGATAACCCGTGCCGTTACGGACACGGTCGCTATGTGGAACCAGCAGCGGTCGACACAAGAGATGAGTTCGCTCCTGCACGTCACGTGGTGGCTCAAACTAAACCATTCATTTCCATTGGTTGAAAGCTTCCAGGTTTCCCCGACGTTTTCCACATTTTAGCCAATCAGAAAAATCCTGGCTTATTACCTTATACCGCCATCTAGCGGCAGTGCAGCTATAGGCACAGGGCGAAATGAAGAAGAAAATAAAGAAAGTGGATACTAAACACGAAGGAATAGACCTGGGGGCAGTTCAGAGCTACAGGCTACAGCTACCTTGGATATATTATAAACACTGATGGACAATGTACAACTAAAATAAACAAATGAATAGGACGGGCAAAAAAAAAAGAATTGTAATGCCATGAAAAATATAATCAAGTACCGGGCCTGCTGGCGTAGGTGATCATGTCTCTCCACAACTTTCGATCTCGACAGCTATTTATCATTTCTGTTGTTGACCTTCTGCCAAGCCATTCTCTTAAGCTGTCTGGTATTTTTTCTCTTTGCTTCCCTCTATCTCTTTCGTCCCTCAATTTTCCCAGTCGTTACAATAAATTCCAGTTGTTCTCTTCTCATTACGTGGCCAAAAAATGATGATTATTTCTTCCTAATATTGGAAATTAGCTCTCTTTTTGCTTTGACCTCTCTCAGGACATCTTCGTTACTCTTCTTAGCTGTCCATGGTACTCTCAACATTCTTCTGTAAAACCACATTTCTACAGACTCCAGTGATTTTCTTGTTTGATGTCATATTGATGAAAAATACACTAACATCAAAACAAATAATGCCAGGGCTAAAACTAAGAATAGCAAAATGTTATATCATCTCAACATTCCTGTATTGTGTAAAAACATGGACATTAGACAAGAAAACAAAATAGAAAATTCAAACCTTTGCAATGTGGATTTATAGAAGAATTGGGTGGAAAGGAAAGAAAACAAATGATGAAATCTTAAAACAACTAAACATAAAAAGGGAACTATAGTTCGTTCATAAATTCCTGCCCACAAAGTTGATCAATTATCTCGGAAACTGTTTGATGAATTTCTGTAATTCTTTTTCATGAAATCATATTTTTTTCACAGACCTTCAGATTTTGTAACATTTAAGTACAAAGGTAGTCTGAATTTTGTACAAATCGTTTTTTTGTTATATAATTTCAGGAAAATATCAAACTGCGTGCTCTAAATATTAGATTTTACTGTAAATTATGTTAATTTTCTAACAATGTAAGCCAAAGGCGTATCCGTATTACATTGAATAGTAATATAACCGACCCCTTTTAGATTCCTTGCAAAAGTGCATGTACATTGTACAATAACACAGTTACCTTTTGCATAGTAATGAATTTACACTTTAAACTCTTCATAGTTTTAAAAATCAAGTAGTCACTTCACAACAGCTGACAAATTATCACACATACAGGAATATTCATTAATAGTAAATATTTTGTCAAAATACGCCTCTGGACCAATTTAACAAGAAACCGGAAATGAAATTGCTAAAAAAACATCGGAGTTGCATACGTCTTACAAGTTAAAAGTGCGAAACGGTGCTAAGATTGTGTGGTGTGCACGTGAAATTTATCTTTTTAATTGGTGAGTTGATTACAGCATCCCTCACTACTTCGCGGTTCATTTATCGCGGCCTCAGTACAACGCGGATTGTTCAAAAATTCAAAATTGAGGAATTATGACGCGAAAGTTGCCCGCACGCCAGCAGAAGGCAGGGAGTGCCCACACAATTCAAAATCCACGTCTCTGATTGGCTGCTAGCATCCCGCCATTTGATATCCCTCCCGACTCGCAAGCTGATTGGCCTAGACGTTTCCCCACTTTCGCTCTCATACCCAGCGAAGGCGACCGCGCTCCGCGCTCATTCAAATCAATGTTTGAGTGATGCTTAGTCTCGAGGTGTGCTAATTTTTGCTGTTTTCTTGTGTCTTTTTGTGCAAAATAGTGCTTGTGACGCCCTTGAAAACTCCTAGACGTCCTCCACCCTAAATCCTCTAGTGAACCCAAGAAGAAGAGAAAAATGATGACTGTGAACGAGAAAGTTAATTTATTGGACATGCTTAAGGCAGGCCATAGCTATTCATCTGTTGCACGACATTACGGATTGAACGAATCGACAGTTCGCTACATAAAAAAAAAAATGAAATGAATATCCGTAAAACTGCCTCGATATCGTTCTCCAAGAACAGTAAGAGAGTTGTGACTTCTCGTAATAAGCGAATTGTAAAAATGGAGAATGCCTTATCAGTGTGAATATTGGACTGTCGGGAAAAGAAGATTAGTCTCGATACCAATATGATTGGGACTAAAGCCAAAGCCCTGTATGATAGCCTCGTTCCTGAAGGAGAGTTGAACGAAGACGACGAAGAAAATGAACCTCAGCCTGGTACCAGTGCCTGATCCTACCCTACGAGAAAAACGTAGTTTTGTTGCCAGCAAGGGCTGGCTCAAGAAATTCAAGAGGAGATTTGGCCTTCGCGGCGTTCCCTTGTATAGGGTGGCCTCCTCGGCAGACCAAGAGGCAGCTCTTCGTTACGTCGAGGAAGAGTTTCCGAAGATAATTGACGAGGGTGGTTATCTCCCGGAGCAGGTCTTTAACATGGATGAGACTGGCCTCTTCTGGAAGAGGATGTTCCTTTACAAGGACGAATTGAAGAGGCCAGTGTTCAAGGCCCACAAAGATAGAGTGACCTCCTCATGTCTGGGAATGCTGGGGGCTTCATGCTCAAGCCCGGCTAATTTACAAGTCCCTGTATCCTAGGCTTTGAAAAACAAAAACAAAGCCTTGCTGCCCGTCTACTGGATGCACAACAAAAAGGCATGGATAACAAAAGCCCTCACGCTCGACTGGTTCGTAAACTGCTTTATCCCGCAGGTAAAGCTGTACCTCGCTGAAAAGGGACTGCCCTTTAAGGTCGTCCTCTTCTTGGAATGTGCAGGAGGACATGCAACCAGTCTCCATTATGACGGGGCCCAAGTGGAGTTCCTGCCCCCAACACCACTTCCCTTATACAACCCATGGATCAGGGGATCATTCAGGCCTTCAAGCCCCTCTACACGAGGTCCACGATGGAGGGCCTCATCTCCTCCATCGACGAAGACAACGTGGCCTTCAGCCTGAAGAACTATAGGTGGGGATACAACATGGCGTGGCCTTCAGCCTGAAGAACTATTGCGGGGATACAACATGGCGTGGCCTTCAGCCTGAAGAACTATTGGCGGGGATACAACATGGCGTGGCCTTCAGCCTGAAGAACTATTGGCGGGGGTACAACATGGCGTGGCCTTCAGCCTGAAGAGCTATTGGCGGGGGTACAACATGGCGTGGCCTTCAGCCTGAAGAACTATTGACGGGGGTACAACATGGCGTGGCCTTCAGCCTGAAGAACTATTGGCGGGGGTACAACATGGCGTGGCCTTCAGCCTGAAGAACTATTGACGGGGATACAACATGGCGTGGCCTTCAGCCTGAAGAACTATTGGCGGGGGTACAACAACGTGCCTGGTCAACATTCATAACGCTCTTAATGAGATGAAAGAGCAGACACTGATTGCAAGTTGGAGGAAACTGTGGCCAAAAAACGTCACCCTTGACTAGGAGGGATCTACGCGTGACGAAGTTCAGCACTCCGCCCTAGATAAGGCTGTGAGGCTGTGAGGTTGGTAGCCACTGAAGGGTTCTCCGACATGACGACGGAAGAAGTGAACACACTGATCGAGTGCCACTCGAATCCCCCAACCGACGAGGAACTCGTCGAAATGACAAGATCGGCGAGTGAGGAAGAAGAGGAGGTAGCTGACGACGGTGACGACAACGAACATAAGAACGTGGCCTTACCTTGGAAAACCTGCAAGAGCTCTGCAGCATAGCATGGACTCTGTAACAAAGGGCACAAGAAATCGACAACATGGCCAGAGCCGTAGAATTCAGTAACCGTATTGACGGTGTAATGGCGTTGTACAAGGGCATCTTTGCTCAGAAGAAAAAACAACGGTGACAACTTCCCATCACGATGTTTCTTGTGTGCCGAAAATGTTCTGCAGAAGATCCTCCTGCTGCCTCTGCGCCGCCTCCTGCTGCATCTATGCCGTCTACTGCAGCTACCCCAGCTCTATCCGAAGCTGCCCGCGACGATCCAGAGCCCCTAACACCTGACGAGGAGGAGTCATCTGAAGGAACAGTAAAGCTTTCCTTCTTCTTCTTTCCTTCCTCATCTGCCTTTCAGCGTCGAGAGGAGATATAATTTGCGATCTTTTGCTCTTCTGTTCGCCTCTGCTGCTGTTATGTTTCCTAGTTCTTCAAATATTCCATCGACCCATCTTTTTCGTGGTCTACCCTTGGGTCTGGTGTTCTCACAACGTTTGTTGAAGGTTCGTTGTGTTGTGTTTTGTTTTGTTTTTTCTGCCTTATCACGTGGCCAAACCATTTTATCTGTTATTTCCTTATATATTCTATGGCGGGGGCTATTCCTAGCTTTTTTCTCAGTTCTTCATTTCTGATCTTATCTCTCAGACTGTTTCCTGTCATTCGTCTAACACATTTCATCTCTGTAGAGGTTATTTTTCTTATTGTTCTTGCATCTAGGGCCCAGGTCTGGCATTGGTAGCACAACGTTGGGATGAAGATTGTATTGTATAGTGCTCGCTTTGCCTCCAGAGTTATTTCCTTATTGGACAATAGTGATGATAACTGTCCGATGATTTGAGAAGCTTTGTTGCATCTTGATTCTATCTCTGCTGTTTGAGAATTATCGTTTGTCATTAGACTTCCTAGGTATTTGAATTCCTCTACTTGTTTTAGTTGTCTGCCTTCTATAGTTATGTTGATGTCCTGTTTATTTTTGGCGACATTCATGACTTCTGCTTTGTTGATGTTGATTTTCATGTTGTATTTTGTGACTGAGATGTTGAGTTTGTTTAAGTGTTCTTGTAAGTCTTCTTTTGTTTCATGTATTAGTGTCTGATCGTCTGCAAATAAAAGCTCGTTGATCTCCTCTGTCTCTGGTGGGTTGGCTAGCTTGCATATATGGTCCATGTATGTAATAAACAGTAGGGGGTTATTGGTTATGGAAGGCCTCGGTATCACTGCAAAAGAATTAAAATCCATAATTGCTCAATCGTCCGTTCCAGCGTAATCATCCGAATTAATATCTCATCTCCCAAACAAAGAAAGGTAACTGTAGTCCCCATCGTAGCAGTCTCAGCACACACCAAAAGACATAAGGCGAAACCGCGCAGAAAGTGAACACAGCCAACTGTTTCCTGTCATACGATATCATCATTCATCGTAAACAATTGGAATATCGAAACATTATCAAAACGGATGAGACACACAGCTCACGGTGTGCACAGAGGACTTAACTCAGTAGCTCCTGTAACAAGCCGGACTTGGAATATGAGGAAACTGCAACAAGGAACACTTTTCAGACAGAGCCTTCAATGGTTCCTGCCGCCTATCCACCATATACCATGGAAGTTCACGTCCTCCCGAAAATAATGATCGTCATATTGAGAACAAAAAATGTATAGCGCTTGATGATGTTAGGACATCGTTCTTGACTCCAACCGAACATATAAACGTTATTATTCGTTAGTCGTCGAACTATTCCCGTCACACATCAAACAACAGACCCTGCGGTTAGCGTACAACGAACGAAGCACGGTGCAAATTCCCCAAAGAAGAACATCTTCGGTCGACTTGACGGAACAATCCATTGCGTTTCAGCATGTAAATAACTTGCGTCAAATAATTCCAGCGTCGCCATTGAACAGCACTCAATATCACAGTAGGGGGGATAGTGCGCATCCCTGTCTTACACCTGATCTGACTTCGAAGTGATCTGTGTAGCCGGCTGCTGTTCTGACCCTGCAGCTGCTGTTGGCGTAGAGACTTTTTATAAGGTTGGTTAGATGTTGTCCGTATGTTGTTAGTATGTCCCACAGTTGTTCTCTGTTTACTCTGTCGAGTGTTTTTTCCTGGTCAATGAAGGCTATGTATAAGTTTTGATTGTATTCTGTCGTTTTTTTTCTGCAAGCTGTTTTAATGTGAATAGTGCGTGCCTGAATGAATAAACATATAAATGTTCTCTTTTTTCTTTTCCCTTTCCGGCGTCACTACCACAAACAATAACAAAACTTGAGAGCGTACGATCATCTATAACTGTTAAGTTCTACCTGGCAAATACATGTTGCAGCGTTGGTTAGGAAACGTATACGAGTTAACTCATTCACTGTTCTTTGACAATGGGGTAGTTAGAATTAGGTCACGCACACAAACACACACACACTCACAGATTGAAAAACAGGTTTCGTAGTGAGTTTGAGGAACAGAAACATACACACGAACACACAATATAGTGCGCGTGTGTGTGTGTGTGATTGTATGTGTGTGAGGTAGTCATACACCGAGAGAAACTTCATATTTAATTGCTAGTTTATGGCGATATCTGCATTCGTCCTCAGTACGAGTAATAATAATAATAATAATTTAATAATTATAATTAATAATTAAATATATTATTTACCACTTTTAGTTAAGCTTAATAACTGTGTCCTACTCATTTCGATTTCTGTTGATTGTGAATGATCCTCACACGTGACCTCCTGTTCTTTGCCGTTACCAGAGATAGCTAAACACCGGATCTCAATTCCCAGAGATTGGGGGAGGGTCACGGATTCCAAGTTTAAAATTCCAACCATTTGTGTCAGGATTCGAACTCCGGACCTGCTTGTCCAGAGGCCGACGTCTTATCTTTAGACAACCCAGAACGTGAACTGTGGATTCAATTTTTTGCCTGGTGACTGAATTGGGGGAGGGGAGAGAGTGAGAGAGAGAGAGAGAGAGAGAGAGAGAGAGAGAGAGAGAGAGAGAGAGAGAGAGACTGGAGGTTATTTTTCTTCAAAACTTTGTGTGCTGCTGATGGTATTTCTACTCGGGTTGCCTGGTCGGGCAAAGTCTGCTTTTGGCAATTGTCCTAACAAAACTTTCTGACGAATCTGCTATTGTTCCTAAACGCAAGAGTTTTAGTGGTGATCAAAGTCTGGAAATAAACACTACACACAATGATAATGTAAGCAGTTCTTTCTCAGCGATAAACTTTTGTCATTAGTACCCACATTTAGCATACACAGTACTGATATCACCATCATCATTGAGTGCCGTCTCCGCATCGAAGGTTGGCTACCATGAAGTCCATTCCGCTTTGTCTATTGCTTTGATGGAGCAAGCTGCCATAGGCCGAATGAATCATTTCAGGGGAAGAGGTATGTTTACTGCACCCGGAACCAAATCACAATCAACAACAGAAACAAGAAAAAAAAAAAAAAAAAAAAAAAAACAAACAAAGAACAAAAGATGGTCCGATGCAGGATCGAACACGTATTCCTCGGCACAGGTTGTCTTGGTCTGCCTCTGCCTCTTTTACCTTGTATTTTCCCTTCCAAAATTACTTTTAGTGGGCTGCGTTGTCTTTTAGACAGAGAATTAACTACAAGATATGATAGACATAATAGTAAAAGAAAGCAACAAGAAAGGTCTCAGTCTGAATAGTAAGAAAACAGAAGTAATGGTCATATCGAAGAAACATTCATCACCATCATGCAGCAGAAAAATAAACAGGACAAATCTGAAACAAGTGTAACGCGTCAAATACTTGGGCAAAATAATAACATCAGATGGGAGATGCAAGTAGTATACAATGTCAATTAGGGACCCCAAATGTACTTCCATCTGCAGCCAAATCGCTGCAGCCGGGTTGTTTTTTCTATATAAATAGTCTACCTGCAGAATGTGCTTCCATCTGCAGCCAAATCGCTGCAGCCGGGTTGTTTTTCCTTATATGAGAGTCTACCGTTTTTCCTTATATGAGAGTCTACCCGCCCATTTTTGTTCCGGTCGTGGTGGTGGTGACCTCCCGGTGACCTCCCGTTGACCTCTCGTGGTGGTGTGGTGACCTCCCGCGGCGGTGGTGAAGGGGTGGTGGTGGTATCATAAATCTATTATATTCTTTGTAGTTTAAATGGTTCCGTAACTTTCATAAATCTATTCTTTCTTTATACTCTCATTCAATAAAAACAGTGACAAGTTTATTTATTGTTTTTAAAAACTTCCTTTAGAATTAAAGGTAACAGCTTAGGCCGTTACACACGCTACACGCCAAACACTGTGTTTA